>CM033407.1:28093541-28473388 GCA_019426215.1 Buddleja alternifolia
TACATGTCATAATAATAACCGTCAGAAAAGACACCATTAGGGCCTCTTTATTATACAGTATTATAGACAGAAAATGCCAGCATAATCTGATTTAGCTTCACGAGAGACTTGGTGTGGGAGTTTGATTTGTATTAAATTGGATGAATGAGGTTCACCTTGGGCCGTCATAGATCTCGATTGCGTTTGTGATGGCATTATCATCATAAGTGTCCTCGTACAAAAGCTAACACCAGGCGATCTAGATACTGCAAAAATGAGGAATGCTTTATCCAGCTATCAAGTAAAAAAAAATGACGACGGCTCTTAAAGAAAACATTGGTATAAACATTTTCGCCAAAATCCGACAACTTCAGTCTTTTATTTTCTTATATTAGAAAATTAAAAAAAAATAAAAAATAAAAAATAGACCATGCAGCTGCAAACACTGAGTGTCGTCAAAATTTGACCAAATCATGTAATTTGTTATCAGAAGAAGATATTGGCAAATAATCAATCACCAAATTAGGTCAAACATCCACAAGCCCCAAGAGAAATTAGCTATAGTGGGTTTTGTCAGTAGCAAACGTCCTTCGAGGAGATACAGCATATCTTAGTCTGAGAAAGCACAATATTACAATAAAACTTTCAAAAAGGAGATAGAATACCTTGCAAATAAGCTCCCTGGAATCCCCCGGCAATCAAACAAATTATCACGGACCGCCAGAGTACTACTTGTGTCTGTGTAAATCCTTCCAATAAACTTCCCGGGTGTTCTATAAGAAGAGATGAATAAGTCTAGAAACCATAACACCTGGAAACGGAACATAAAAATGTAACTTAAATGACTGAAAAACATGATCCTATAAGAGATATGCACCTCATGGGGAGCCACATGACCAGAAACATAAGAACTTCAGTCTTCTTGGAACTCAACGAAGACCAATGAATGATCGAATAATGTGACTGAGGTAAACATCATGCTTTGAAGTTGACCAAACCAGATTCCTCAATGCAATATTGGACAGTGAAAAAGTCAATCCATAGAACTAATAAAGATGCCAAATATACATTGAGAAGACAAAATATATACACTAATAGCAGGTGACACTGCCTATAGGAAATTACTCTAACAAGCATATGCATCCAATAAAATCCTGAAATTTAAATATCTGAACATGACTGGTGCCATTGTCCAAGTGATATAAAGGTCGGCACTTCAATTTCTTGAGGGCTGTGACGCAGTCAACTGGCGAGGTTCTAAATTATAATTGGTATAAGATGCTCCCTTTGGCACAAAAAAAATCATCATCTCAGACAACAGCGTTAAATTATTCGACAGCCTACTCTCAAGGTAGAAGAGACACCTAAAAGAAATGATTTTAGAAAGAATGAAAGAGAGAAATAGCAAAACATGTGTTTCATCAGTAACTTAGCAACCTAACATGTCAAGTGGGAAGAAGATAAAAGATTAATAACGTCCCAGAAAACTTGTAGTACCAAAACTTCATGTCCTCTCCTATATCTCTGTCTATAATTCGCATAATTGAGTTACCAATTTACTTGAGACCTATCAGCTTAAACCTAAATTCAGCAATATCCTTATAAATATTAGAAAATATAAGATTCTATTTGAATCATATATCATACATTAAAAGTTTCACATTGCAGGTTAAGACCCAGTCATCATCTGCTTCATCCTGCTGTAGGCAAACTCAGAAAATCTATTTGCATGCAACAGCACAATCTAAGTGAAATATAATAGAGGAACGTATTTTGTGGAACAGTAAAAATTATGTGCATAAAACACCTTAACACTACTCATAAACCAACAATTACCCAAAAGCTTTGTGAACAACAGAAATATCCTTGCCTGAAAATGAAGAATGGTTGATTTTACAGATCTGGTGTTCTGCCAGAACTCATAATACACTCCGCCTTTCCTTGTTAACTTGCATTCCTGAATGCTCCAAATGAAAATTTACATCAATAAGTATGTCAATTAAAATGTAGACAAGGAACTGAACTTCGTGTTGTTAACATCTGACACTAAATGGTACCTTCTCTGATCCCTCTCCAGATTGGGGTATATTCTCGTAATTCTTATACTGTTCTAGTCTAGTCTGTCTATACTTCTCCCGGGATATGCTTAGCCTCTCCCATGGGATTCCTTGGATATCCTTCCCTCCGCGCGCCTCAGCAGCAGAAGTATCCGTAATCTTATTGTCCTAATCCAAGATATCAGTTAATTCATATAGCCAATTACAAAAACCATCTCACACACACACACACACGCAAAAAAAAAAAATGAGTGCAGATTCAACTGACCAAATGGTCATCTTCATCCTCATCCTCCTCGTCAGACTCTGTGTCACCCATTACTCGACCAGCAAAATACATATCCTCATCTACTTCGCCCATCTCATAGTCACCAACCGCGTAATCCATTTCTTCCTCTTGAATAGACATTTCTTACTATTTGACTTCACTCACTTATTAGCTGCACCAAAAGCAATATCATAACAATTAGAATGCATTTTCGATCACCAACGAGTCGGCTGAAAACACTAAAACTTCAAGTGCACATCAAGACATCCATAAAAAATGAAAAATTTGGTTTCATTTTGAGTTTTGAACAGCAGCATAGGAAACAAATCAGACCTTTAAAATCTAAAAAATTTAAAACAACAATTAATCGTTGCATGATTGTTTAACTTTACACCGACATAAATAAGTCAAAACCTCAAAACTCCTACAAACAACCACAAATAAATTAAAAGAAAAAAAGAAAAGATCTTGCAATCATACTGTTCACAGCATCAAAATTAAATAAAAATCGAAAATACAGGAGCAAAAAATTGGCATTCCATCGGATATACTAACAAAACCCTACGCAGCCAAAAAAAGTCAACAAATTAACGAATTAAAGCACAAATTAACAAATCAACAACAACGAAAAGAAACCTAAATTTGAGCTACGTTAAACAAAAAATAATTGAATTAAACAAAAAATAATTGAAAATGAAAGCTTCAATTCTGACCTTCAATTCCTTTTATTTGATATATATATACAGCCAGAATTTGATTGTTGTACAGAAAAATAACCGAAATCAGAGTCTCGAAGCTTCGATCGAGGCGATTAGGGATGAGATCTACGTGCCTTCAATCAATCTGTCGATAACCTAATCTGGAAAAGGACTTAAATTTTGATGTACGACTCCGAGGCAGTTATTTTCTTTATTATTGCAGTAAATATAACAATGAAGGCTTTTGATTTGTGAATGTAATTTCTGTTCGAGAAAAGGATTTACTGCGATTTACGGCGTAAAGTTAATCAAAATGTGAGGGTTATTTTGTGAAAGTGGAGACGCAAAAGACGAATCAAATTACTCGAGATTCTACTAAAAATTGTTTTGTAAAGGCTAGCTTGAGTTCGGTTTGTTATTATATCGAACCAAGTTTGAATAATATTTAATGTATTTTATAAATTTGAAGCTCGACTCAATTAATAAAAAATAATAATATATAAGTAAAAAATCAAATTATTCGAACTCAATTCGTTTTCACAAATTAGAACTTGAGAGTGATTTAAAAAAGGTTTAACAATTGTGACCTGTTTACCGCCCCAAATGGCGGTGGTTAAAAATGTATTGGCCCACGACAAGATAAGATAAGTCAAGTTTGGCCTGGTCTATTTTAGTCAATATGGAAATTAAGTTGATTTACTTGTTGGGAAAAATATTGAAAAATAAAATTACTTAAGGAAATATAAGAGAAATTGCAATTAAAAATATAAGTTGGATAGGAGAAAAATGGAGAAATAATAAATTAAAGGAAAAACTATTAAAATCCCCTGAAATAAATTTTTGTGTTCAAAAAATCCATTAAAATATTTTTTCAATCTCAAATACCCATTTTATAAATTTTTCATTCTAAAAAACCCAAAAATTAGGATTAACAATTTTTTGAACTAAACTACCCTTCATTAATTAAGTGAAGAATTCATCAATGGATTTTTTCTATCAAAATTGTTTTATTTTAAATTTTTCAAATTGATAAATCGTATAATACGAATTTTCTTTTTCAACCTTAAATATTTTTATATAATTTATTTTTAATTTTAATATGGTAATTATCTAAAGAAATATTTTTTAAAACTTTTAATAGATTAAAAAAATTTGAACATTTAATATTAAAATCATAATTAGTACGATTATCAATATAAAAGTTCTAAATAAATAAATTTCTACACGAAACTACAATTGATTAATTTTTAATTTAGAACGGTAAGGGTGATTATGTCCATAATTTATTAACCCAAAATGTTGGGTTTTTGGTATGAAAAGTTGGTGGAATATTTTTTTTGTATTTTTTATGGATTTTTTGGATATTAAATGGGGGTTTTAGTTATTTTCCTTAAATTGAATTATAATTTAGATAAGAAAGAGAGATTGTAGAAGATTATTATGCAAATTTTCAAGACGCAACCATTTATGTATATATAATACACTAAATGTGATTGTATAGAAATTTTAGTCTTGAACCTCTTTAAAATTTACTGAAGGACATTATTTGATTACAGTTATTTTTGAAAACTTAAAAAAGTAAAATGGGTATATAGATATATTTGGTTTGGTTAAGTATCAAAATCAATGTCGCAACTCATAAGTTCCAGATCCAATGAACTAATTGCTAGGAGAAATTGTGGACTTAAATCATTTTCATATTTCATCTCGTATTCCGCTTCTGCTTACATATCATTTTTATATTTCATCTCGTATTTCTTTTCTACTTATATATCATTTCTATATTTCATCTCGTATTCCATTTCTGCTTACATATGCAAGTGACCCAACACCTACATGTAGGTTTAAGTGAATATTTTATACACGTCACAAAAATATAAATTTGATGATTTTGAAACATTTTGATTTTGTTAGTATTATTTTTATTTGGTGATTATACGAAAAATAACAATGAAAACTGAAAAACCAAATTCAAGCCCACGCAAGCTCGTATGTGTACTCAAGATAAGAGCTTCAGCAAATGTCTTTGAACAAAAGCTCGTTTTACTCAAGATAAGAGCTTCAGCAAATGTTTTTGAACAAAAGCTCGTTTGCAATCAAGCATGGCATCGGCTTGATTGACAGCCTTATTAACTTTAACATCCACCCATTTAAAAGTAAAGGTTCAAAGACATCATGAAATAAACGCTTCTAAACCTACACCTAATCAAATTTAACTATCAATAAGGCTCTTTAACCTAATCCAAGTATGTATTTCCAAGTATGTATTTGCCACAAATAAAGTACACCAGAGACATAAGTAACATGGACCAGAACGAATCACAGTATGGTACGATTTTGAGATTTTTTTTGTATATTTATCCACATAGTATTATGTCCAATTTTTATGCCCAAAATTCTAGCGAAATTTATCTTGTTCCCATTAACACGACTTTATTACAGAAGATCCTTAAATTGACATAATATCAAGGAAAAAGTATATACAAAAAAATTATTTATAACTATAAGTCACGTGAAAATCTCAGTAAATAGTATTATTTAATATTGACGGACTTTAAAAAGATTTGAGTTGGTGAAATTTTACATGAAATACCCTAAGATAAGAAAGTTATTAGCATTAAAATAAAAATAAGAGTCAAATAAGAATCTAACTCCAATAATTATAGTTGAAACCAACACAAAAATACTAAGTTAAAAATATAAATTAAATAGGAGTCAATTAAAAAAAGTTGAGTAATAAATTCTATTAACTAATTCCAAAATTCATAATTTTTTTAAAATCCTCCAAATCCTACATAAATTGTGTAATAAATTTGATTCTTAGTGTATTTGTCCTTATACGATCTAGAAGTTTCTTTAGTAGAGTCACTTATATATAAAATGAATAATATAACTAATTATTATATATAATATACAGTCCGATATGATTTTTTACCCGTTTAAAATTTCTAAAACCAAAACCATACCAAAATAATTGGTACGGCCTCGGATCGTACCAAAACCTAGATTTTTATACAAAAAAACAGCAACTTCGGTATGGTACGGTTTTGAAAAACCATGAACACCTCTAAGTGAAATTATAATATATCTTTGGACTCTAACATGGTAACAAAGGAAGTTATGGTAATTTCTCAAACTTTAAAATGTTTTTGTAATTAGGATGTCGCACAGGGTTGTCTATGTAATTTAACCTCTTTTTTTTTTAAGATTGGATTTTCTACAGTTCACTGCAGTAAGTAACACATACAACTTCAGGATAAACTTAAATCGTATTACACTTTTGACACACTCTATAACGGGGACAGATGTGGCTTATCCAAAAAAACAGCCCACATAATTCGGATGGCGAACGTGTAGCCGTTTTAAGTACAACGGATTTGGACATGTTACGGGAATCCCATACTCGGCAGGTTTTGTCCTGGTATCCGGTGGCGAACGTGTAACCGTTTGGATGCCATGCAGAAGCGAAAGAATAATCAAGATGTCCATGTAGAGGCGCAATAGTCTGGAAAAGGGAGAGGGGAGTCAATATAATATAGCCCAAAAACAATAGGGGTGATTAATTATATGTATTACCCCCTCATTTATTAGTTTTCCGAATTACCAAGACACCTGTTCAATCCTGACAACTCGAAAAGCAAGAGTAATTTTAATCTGTTGTCAACGGACATGTCACACTACTCGGACTTTATTTACAACTTAGATAAGAAAGAGATATCGTAGTAGGTTATTCTGGGAATATTTGAGACGCAACTATTTATGTAATCAGATATAACATACACTAAATGTTATTATATATAGAAATTTAAGTCTTGAATCTCTTTAAAAATTACTTATTTGGTTACAGTTTATTGATTTTAAAAACTTAAAAAATACATTCGGCATATAGATATATTTGGTTTGGTTAAATATCAAAATCAATGTCACAACTCATAAGTTTGAGATCCAATGAACTAATTGCTAGTGGAAATTGTGGACGTAAAATAATTTTCTTTTTTCATCTCGTGTTTCGATTCTGCTTACATATCATTATATTTCATCTCGCATTCCGTTTCTGCTTACGTACACAGGCAACCCAACACGCGCTGAATGTAGGTTTAAGTGAATATGATTTTGAGACGTTTTTAAATTTTTAGTTTTATTTTTATTTGGTAATTATACTAAAAAAAATGAAAACTGAAAAACCAAATTCAAGCCCACGCAAGCTCGTTTGTACTCAAGCTAAGAGCTTCAGCCAATGTCTCAAGTACAAAAGCTCGTTTGCAATCAAGCATGGCGTCGGCTTGATTGACAGCCTTATATCTTTAACATCCACCCACTTAATAGTAAAGGTTCAAAGACATCATGAAATAAACACTTCTAAACCTAATACCCTCATCAAATTTAAATAGCAGTAAGGCTCTTTAACCTAATCCAAGTATGTATTTCCACAAACTAAATGACACAAATAAAGTACACCAGAGACATAAGTAACATGGACCAGAACGAATCACATGGTGCCACCTCAGACACTTTCCTGATAATCCCGATAACCAATCAAACTGCTCCGTTGTCAAGAAAATTGAACATGGCTGCTGGAAAAAGGCGGGCCCAAGCTCGACTCCAGTATCGAATGATTGAGAACCATCTCCGGTTTAGTGAACGCCACGTCATCATTTCCACGTTGCTTCTTCTCAGGTCTCTCGAGTGGTGAACTCACGTGACAATCAGAATCAGGGGTGAATGGCTCGTGGTGGGAGGAGAAGGATTCATCAACAGAGAGACTCTTGGCTGGGGCACATTCTTTCCCTGGCTTGTCCAAAAAAGGCGGCTCGGGATTTGGAGGAGGGGTTGCTGGGTCAGATTTGATACCTGATTCTGGGGAAAATTCCCCTGAGGCAGGCACTTCGGAAAGAACTCCACTGAGGCGCTGCTGTTCTTCAATTATCTTTTTTAAATACTTTCCTTGAGCTTCTATACGCAACTGTAGTTGTCTTTGCACCTGTAAGATTCATTATCATAGTCCGTGAGTTGAGCAGTATCCATATTGGTAAAATAAAACATCATGCATCTTAAATTCACTAGCGAAGAACAATGCGCGAACTCCTTTCTGTTTCTCTTTTTGTGTTTGGGTATTTATATGCATACAGTAATTATCACAAGCTCCCAGAGATTTTGTAATAACTAAGACACTAAGACACTGTCAGAACCTGGCATCTCGAAATACTAAGGGTGAAATTGTAATATATTTCTAACAAGGTAACAAAGAAAGTTACAGTAATTTCTCAAACTTCAGGTGCTTTTGTACTTGGGGTGTAACACAGGGTTGTCTATGTAATTTAACCTTTTCTTTTTAAGATTGGATTTTAAAAGAAAAAGGATTTTCTACAGTTCACTGCAGTAAGTACCACATACAACTCCAGGATAAACTTAAATTGTATTATACTTTTAACACACTCTATAACGGGGACAAATGTGGGTTATCCAAAACAAATCCCACATAATTCAAACCCATTACTCACCAATTACAATAGTCACCGTTCTGGAAAGAAAATGAAAATTAGCATACCTCCAATTGCTCATGGAGTCGCTTTTGAACCTCCATCTGCAGCTTGAGTGCTTCAGTTATTTGCATTCCACTATAAGCATAAAGAACGACTCTCTTGAATCAAAAGGTCACTTAATACTTATGAGAATATAATAGCATTGGGGTATGAAGGAGAACTAAAGAGGTAATAATACAGAACAGATTTTACATGAACAATTAGAAAACAAAAGGGAGATATCTCATAAATAGCTGCCAAGTTACTATGTCCAACAGTCCAAGAAATGATAAACTGTATTGTGTATCATAGATGCCGTGGAGGAAAGCAAAACAATAATGTGAAAAGAGATTCCACTTACGATGAACCGTCTAAACTGGAAAGCATATCTCCAGATTCTTTCTTTTCAGCTTTCTTCCCTTTTTTTATCAAATCAAGACACAAATTTTTTTATCAATAACTGAATGGCAAAGAGAATTTATCGGAAAACTCCTCAAAACTCAACAAATTTTATGGACAAATGTAATAATGGCTAATATCTGCACTGTATAATAAGATAACTTACCATCATCAGAAGAATCTGGAAGATACTTGGCAAGCCGATATTTCTGCTTGCAACCAAAAAATTAGTGCAAACTGCCAAGCAGATATATGTACACAGATAAGAGCAGGGGTTGCATACCTGTAAGTGGCTTTTTACATGGTAAATTGTTAACCCTTGAACTCCCATAACCCGGAGAACACCTTTAGGAGTAGCTCCTGAAGTGAAGTAACAGAACATGAGAAATTTCTTATCTGAATGACTGCGTGAATGAAGACTGCACACACGAATGCTTATACAATTTGATAATGTTTTTTGAACACTAAAGTGCAGATAATTAGTGGTTGTGGTTTTCCAAACATCAGCATGACGGCAATCAAGCAATAGTTATTTGCTTCAGGCACAATACTTAGGACTATGATGACAAGGTCCTAAGCAAAGCGAGAGAAATACAATTATCAGCTAAAAAACATATCTAGTCCGAGTAGTGCGACACGTCACATGCATATTATGCAAAATTGCCTATCCTTTTGCATGTTGTGTGTTTAAGTGTATACCTATAGCCATATAGATAATTAGGGTCCTTCCGTATTTTCCTTTTTCATGTACTCAGCAAAGTGCACATATTATTAAAAGCTCAGAAGAATATTTTCATACAGATGGACCATGGGTGAAACCGTTAGGCAATACATTCCTCCAAACAAAATCACCAAATGTAACTCAAAATTTCCTCCTTCTGCTTTTCTGATCTCTCTTGGCTTTCTTCTTCCTATATCATATTTTTATCTTAATTTATTTTGAAATTTTGTTGAGAGTGTGTGGGGTCAAACTCATGGTCTCTGAATAAAAATTCAAAAGAACTCACTATCTGGCCCACCAAGTTGCGCTACAGCATCAACAAATCGCTCATGAAGCTCATGTGTCCAACGAAGCCGCTGCTTAGAGGCCAAATTCGAATTGTTGCTCATATTGTTACTACCAGTGGTGGGATCCATTGTGCTGGCACCACAGTCTAACGGCTGACTTTGAGCAACTGGATTCCTGTGAACTAAGCTCGAGCTAGGAACACCGTTGGGATGATACATATTTCATGAATCTATGACAAGACATAAATCATTATTGTCAAAACTGTACAACCCAATAAATCCAAAAATCCACAGATAATGATGAGACATCGAAGTAGAAGAAAAATCTTCAGCAACTGCATGTAAGTATGTCGTAAGGATGGTTTTGTCATCGTAATCTTAGCATTGTGCCAAACTGTTCCATTTTCTTCCGCATAAGCATTGCGCATGATGGGGGAGGGGGGGAGCAGAGCACTATTTTCTCCACAAATGATTAAATGATGAGAATTTTCTCATTCAGTAAATAGTCTAATGAACACAATTTTACTTTGAGTTCTTTATGTTGGAACTTGGAAGCAAGATAACATAACTGCGGTGAAGTTTCAAAAACTAAATTTATTATAACCTGAACAAAAGCTTATAAGAGCTCAGATAAGACATATTTTATGATAAAGAAGTAAGTTAATAAATTTAAGTTGTTAAAAACACAAATCTGGCGTCTGGCTGCATCTACATCATAAACACATGTATACGAGTTATTTCCTCAGGTTCATAATCAAGATGCTACAGAAATGCAATCCTCACTAGTCACTAGTAATAAATAAGTAACTCCAGTTTATACATACAATTCATAACATATATATACACAATCCAGAGGTAGAAAATCCAAGCATTCAGTTTCCTTGAGACTCTCAAGTACTAAGTGGTTATGTCGTAACATTCATATCATTAACAAAAAATTGGATCAAACAGAGAATATCGTAAGTCGTAAGCCAACGGAAACCGAAATTTATCGAGAAACTGGCGCTCATCTATTCAATTAAGCCAAAAACAGTCACTCCAAACAAACAGTACATACATCAAAATTCAACATCGCCAGAGGTACTATCCAGAGCCAGAAGCTTCAACAATGCAGTTGACAGTTAGCTACAACAAAAGGAAATCCTAACTCTAAATCACAAACCATTTAGACTGAGGTGAACAAAATAAATAAATAATTAAATCTGTGAAGACAAATTTGTTAAGTATTCATTCCTGAAAATACATACAATTTATAACGTATTTATACACAACCGAGAGGTAGATATTCCAAGTATTCAGTTTCCTCGATACTCTCATACGGTAAGTGGTTATGTCGTAACATTCATATCATTAACAAAAATCGGATCAAACCGCAAATATCGTAATCCAAAAGAAACAGAAATTTATCGAGAAACTGGCGCTCATCTATTCAATTAAGCCGAAAACATTTACTCCAGAAAACAGTACATACATCAAAATTCAAAATCACCTGAGGTACAAATACTATCCAGAACCAGAAGCCTCAACAATGCAGTTGACAGTTAGCTACAACAAACGGAAATCTTAACTCTAAATCACAAATCACTTAGACGGAGGTGAACAAATAAATACATCTACGAAAACAAATTCGTTAATTATTCGTTCCTGAAAATAAATATACAAAATAATGCACCACGAAACTTAGGTCACCTCAGCTTAATCTGAAAGTTTTTCCGTAAAATAAAGAAAAATTAGCATTACGCATCAGAATTCGAACATTCTCAAAGCAAACAACGATAGTTGACCAAACTCCATAACCACGAAAACGTATAATTCCAGAAAACAGGCGTAAATTTCGACGATAACAATAATATAAACAAAATTAATCAAACGAAAACGGAAATCCTTACACAGATCTGTGAAATTCCAAGGCGCGATCCTACAACAATTCAGCGAGAGCAGAGTGAAATCACAATTACGAATTCAAATTTCGCCGATGTAAAATCGTCAGGAAAATTCGAAATTGAGGTAAGAAATTTTGAAAGGAAATTAACATGAACTGGTTTTGGGTTGGGTAATAAATGAAGACTGAAAATAAGCAGTGGTACTGAGCTGAGAGGGGGAAGTGCACAAGGGCACTGAATTCTGGAAGTTATTTTGTTTTCTTTTTCAAAGTATGATATGAGGGATATTATGGTCAATATATTTATGTATGTATTGTATATGTATATATGCATGTACAATGTTTATATGTATGTATATATGCACCTGGTCAATGCGTGCAGAGAATATGTAAATATGCTCATTAATGACCAACAATCGGCTCACTCAATTGGTAAGGAATGAGTCAAGTTTTATCAAAAATTTGTGTGTTCGATTTCTTTTATCGATGCGATGCATTGTCAATGGGCGAGATGTAATTACATTTGTAAGCGATTTATTATCTCTAAGGTCGCGGAAACATGCCTTAGTAAAAGTCGACCCTACACAAACTTTTATATATAAAAAAATGTAGTCATTAAGGCATGGGAGGTGTAAGACTGTGAGGGATAAATTTATGTTGGACCGGGTGTAATGGAGCTAGTGTCCATTACACCATACATTTGTGTTGGGATGTGTGAATTTTATTATTCCAACACAAATGTGTGGTGTAATGAGTACCGACTTCATTACACCGGATCTATCATAGAATCACCCGACTGTGAGTGAATCTTTTAGTAGTACACTAGTACTTTTAGTAGTACTTTAATGGTGATGGTCTTTTCCAATTACTCTTTTTTCTTTTTTTTTAATGAAGCTAATAAATATATGATTAAGTGTCTTATAACTTATAAGGAAAAAAAAAAAGTGTGTTATAAGAATTTATTTATCAACATCGTTTACCCAAAAAAAATTATCAACATCCAATTATTAATAGTAATTATTATCATTTCAAGATAAATTAATCGAATTATTATGAAAGATGACAATGACACGCATATTTGGTGAATTGAATTCACGACCTTATTATGTATATTAGTTTTACTACTTGAGTTATGTCTTATATGCTTATATACCCAGGCATATAAATTTAATATATACTTAAAAAGTCCAACAAAAGAATACACATTTATAAGGCCCAGAAAATACATCTCAAGGCTCAAAATCGAGGTATGGGCCACCCAGGAATAGGACCCGCATTCCGCTTCCAGGTCGTTCATGACCCGAGTCGGGAAAATCGTCCGATCTAGCCACGTGTTCTAATCTGAAGAATGCACATGGCACATAGGTTTCCGTACACGGTGTCATCTATAAATATATTCACAAGTGCTCAAATTAAAGGAAGACAATCATTATTCATTAAACTTATTTTAGATTCACTGTAGCTCCGAGCTACGAGCTTCGATCAAGACACTGAGTAGACCCACGTATAAATTACGAGGTTCATGTTAGGACTTATTAATTGAATTGAACTACGTTAGACTTGATCTCATTTGAGGTATGTAGGCAGCTCTAATATTGAGTGCAGTCTATAATCTTTCTTGCTCCGGATCGGGTCCTACCCAAACCTCGACTGTTTTGAGTTGTATTGTAGGTCTGCCAAAATACGACCCAAATCATATGCAATTAATTACAATTTAGTAATGAGTGATAGATGGCATATAAGTACTCTTGAGTTCTCTAAAAAAATGTTCATTAGTTACTAATGAACATAAATAAATGTTCATTAGTTATTAATGAACATTTATTTTGTAATTCATAACTACACTGATCATCAAGAAAACTCGTTAACTAATGAGTGATAGTCATGTGGTATGAATTAATGTAATCTCTACGCATGCGGGAGTAAATATGTCAAGTGTGCTGGTGAATACATTGAAACTACTAGGAACTCTGTTAAATATTTGACATACTCGCCCGAAAGGTATTGTCACGACTCAATTCTGACATGTATCGCATGTGTGAGAACTCTCATAATCATTGATAGGGATTTGATACATTGACAACCATTTGTACACTAACACATTGAGATAGATGTGTCAAATTCGAACTATTAACAGTTATGATTCAATCCAAACATTTCTCGAAAGAGTAAGAATTCTCATAATCACTATCAGCTGATTGAAACAATGATCGTCACTTGTACAGTTGTAGTAGTGGTACTATAATGAGTTCGGGGTAACAAATTTGTTAAATCGGCAATACCTAGAACTCAAATTGAACTTTTTTGGAAAGTATGAAATTCTCATAATTATTGCATCAAATATATATATAGAGTCAAGATCTAATACATACCATCACCTAGATAAGATCTAAGACCCAATATAGACCATTGGATCAATTAAATCCAACAGCCCAAATTAATCACTGAACCACGCGGGAAACACAAAAAAAGGCTGGCCTAGGGTTAAACTGGTAAATTCACACCATTATACAACAAATCAAATCCTACATTCGCTCCACAATCATCCCTGAAATCTCTCCCATTTTTTGAACCCACGATCAATTAACAGTACCCACGATTAGAATCTCACTAAATACGCCCATTATTTGCAAGATATAACTCCATAAATAACTCCAAACGCTGTCATCTTCTCCCGATTTCGATTTTTTGATCGCATACAATGAGGTCAAAAAATCCATCAAAATTTTCAGGTAACATTCGAAAATACCGTTTCAGTTCATCCTCGAAAAGTTCTTGGGTGATAATGTTGTGTATTTTGTTGATTTTGATCGTTTCTGCATCATTACGAATTTATTTGGAACACCTAAACATGTTTTTGTTGATTTTTCTATGCCAATAAGGAGCGATTTAATGATTCGAATACTCGTCTGTGTAATGAAATGAATTCACTGTCAATGTATAATCATGCATAATGTTCTGTATAATGTATTCAATGGTACTGTATAATGTGTTGTATAATGTAATCAATGTTACTGTATAATCATGCTTGATGGACTGTATAATGGCTTATTGTATAGTAACTGATTGATGTATGGTAACATACTGTATGTAGTGATATAATGTGTTGTATACTATGTAATCATATACTGTATAATGGTGTAAAATGGCATGTATAATTGTTTTACATAAATGTTTCTTCTGTATACTGGTATACAATGATTAACTTTCATTTATATTCTTGTTTGGATTATTGGCTACTGCATTATGGGGTGCTTCTTTCACTGTTACTGAATAATCAAGCATAATACCGTTTACTACACTGTATAATAACTTAGTTTATACTGTATATTTGCTTATTGGGTACTGTGTAATACTGTATGTTATATTTATATTACAAACTGTATGATCTGTATAATGGATAGATTCATACTGTCTAATGGTTTGTTGCACACTGTGTATAATTTGGTTTATACGCATAAGGTATAAATTTATATATCTTACTGTATAATATGTTATCACACACTGAATAATGTGATATAGGTTGTTGTATACTAACTTATGATATACTGTATAATTAGTTAATCCACTTTGACTAATCCTAACTATCTACCGTATAATGCAGTTACTCAAGAAGGGTCATCATCATCTGAGTCTTCAGGTAGTAGGTTTCAGATTGTGGCTTCAAACGTCGCTGAGCCTATTAGCGTTGAACGGCCTGCTTCTGACCGCGATGAAGCTACCGAAACAGACCACCCCACCGATCCGAAAAAAAGACGATCGAAACAACAACTGGAAAAAACACCGTCAAAAAAACATAAAATACTTTCTGTGACCAAAAATAAAGCGAAGAAGCGTACGGTTGATTTTACACAAATACGAGTATCACTGAAGGTGTTAATTAAAGTTGTTTCAAACCTCACGGAACCACAACGTGAATGGGTTAGACAGTCCGGTTTTGGTTGCTTTCTGGATTTCAATATTAAGGATATGCCACACAAGCTTGGGTTTAAAATTGTAAAGGCTTTTAAACCAGGAAATTTCACTCTTAGTTTGCCTGGGGGAAAGATTAATATTACAGAATATGATGTGGCCGAGGTTTTGGGTTTTCCACACGGGGATAAAATTATAGACCTCACATCAAAAAATCCAGAAAGGTCGGACGCATGGAGTGCACAATTTGGACTTACTAAGTCCAACAAGTTCAAGGTTTCAGCTAAAATGGTCGTTGACGCAATTGAAAAAGAGGAAGCAGTCACGGAGCTACTCAAGCTCAATTTTATGATGATTATATACAATTGCTTGGTAGAGGCGCCTGGTACACCATTTCTGAACAAGAAGATGTTGAATTTCACAGGATCACTTGATGAGTTGTCAACTTACAACTGGCCATCCCTTGTTCTACGAAGTTTGGGGGACACAAAAGATGTTTGGGAAGCAGATCCCGCAACTCGCATGTATACGGGACCTCTCCTGTTTTTGATTGTAAGTCTACGTTACCTCTTGTGATGTTGATTATGTTGCACTATTGTGTTGTATATCATTTAATTAGTAATTTTATATTAACTGCACGATGTGTAAATGAATACTGTATAATGATATATTACCTACTGTATAATGGTCTATCACATACTGTATTTTGTGTTGTGTGACACTGTATAATGATATATTATCTACTGTATAATAGTCTATAATACAGTACAATTTCAGATATTATATGTTGACAGAGTCAATTACAAGGGCCATTTGACAGTACAAAGATCAATTCCAACTTGGCTTGCATGGTCGGACTCTAAACTCCGGGAAAAGGGTGCCGTTGAGATTGGTCCGGGGGTTTTTGGGAATGGGGTGATATTGAAGGGGCAATGGGAATTGAAGGCTGACAAAGGGAAGACTGTTGATCAAGTTCAATCTCCACACCAACCCAATGCCTCTTTAGAAGCTCCACCAGACACACAAGAATCCATCATGGAATACGATAAGGTTGAACAGGTATTGTTTAATATGTAATGTATATTGTTTAATTATTTAGTGTATTTATGAGCTATAATTGATTGTTAATTAGTGTACATTTGTGTGTTATCTACTGTATAATTAATTGTGAGCTATTGTATAATGTTTTTTGGACTCACTGATATACAGTATCTGAACATAATAATATACAGTTCATATAATATAATTATACAGTAAATAATCCTTTGTTATACATTTACTCATAGGGGCTGATGAGCAGTCTGGAAAAATATGCATTCAATCTGATGGATGTTATTATCAAGTACAATGGATACATGCAATCGTGTGACTCGATTATTCCGACAAATCCACGGTTGAAAGAAATTGACAAGCTGGTGTTCGATCAGATTGCGAGGCTGTATCGATCGCATAAAGAGGCACCTACCGAGCACCAAGGAGAACCTTCGTCACACGCACATCCTGCTGTCCAAGATGTTCAGCCTCTCCAACATGAACAATTTGCACCCGATAAACCAATAAGCACACCAACTGAAGGACCAACTTTCAACTTTGCAGAAGGACCAACTTTCAACTTGTTGACACAGATAACACCACAGAAGGACCAACAACCAGACACCGTTGCAGCAAAGGGAGTAGCGATCCCCTCAATGCCTAGTTTTGACCTGCTATCGCAACAAACACCGGAGAACCCACATCATGACGAGCCGGAAGGGACTGTACTGTCAATTGCTAGACAATACAAGGATGACACCACCAATGTTGCTGACCAAGTGCCTCCGTCGACTTCAGATGTGGCAACAAAGGCTGATGCAGGGAAGGGACCTATTGCGGTGGAATTCATTGGTGATAAAAGGAGACAAATGAAGCCAGGGCCAGATACGTGTTCTCCTTACATACAACGAATTGTACAACTAAACACAAAGTCGAGCCCTATTGAAAAAAGGCTCTCTGATTGGGTAAAGATTGTAGATGAGGACACCATGTGAGTACATAGTGTTACATGTATACATTGTAGATGAGGACACCATATGAGTACATAATGTCACATGTATACACTGTATAATGATACATATACACAATGTATACTGTTACATATACACACTGTATACTGTTACATATACACACTGTATACTGTTACATATACACACTGTATAATGTTACATATACACATTGTATAATGTAACATATACACACTGTATAATGTAACCTATACACACTGTATACTGTTACATATATCCACTGTATAATGTTAAATATACACACTGTATACTGTTACATATACACACTGTATGTATAAATGTTACATATACACACTGTATAATGTTACATTTTACACTGTATAATGTTACATATATCCACTGTACAATGTTAAATATACACACTGTATACTGTTACATATATCCACTGTAAAATGTTAAATATACACACTGTATAATGTTACATATACACACTGCATAATACTGTATTCTTCCATTACATACTATATGATGTATAATACCCGTTTTGTATAATAACTCATTACATACTGTATATTTGTTTTTTCAGGGCTATTGTTTTCAGGAGTGGTGATATTATGTGCACTATTTGGGATATAAAATCATTGTGTGACCGCACCGAACTCTCATCTGGTGTCATTGACACTTGGTCATACATGTTGAACAACGCCGAGGCAACAAGATCACCCACGTCGCCGCTCAGATTTTATTTTCATGTGACCGACACGGTGAAATATATCCCTTATCTTTTGTTAATACTTACGTTATAATGTGCACCATCTAACTACATTTTTTTTCAAATGTAAAACAGTTTTTTTTCACATCAAAAAAAGAAAGTAAATGTACTGATGCGCTCCTCGAACAATTTGTGAATACCATTAAACATCGTATGAGCATGTTTCCAAGATTAAACATAAACGACGTCACATTGGTAAGTTAATGAAGAGTTAGTTTATTACAATTATTGTATTTATATGTAACTTTATTAACACCGCGTTCCTCTTGTCGATATGTAGGCCGTCTTTCCAATACATCACGCTGGGCATTACTATGTTATATGCTTTAATTTGAAGCAACCAGCTATTGAGATACTGGACAACAGCAGGGTAGATGTGTCGATCAAGGACAAATATCAACATGTGCCACCCACTCTGGTACAATTAATATACTGTATAATTATATATAAATATACTGTATATTAAACAGTGCTATACTGTATAATCATACATTTTTCACTGTATAATTATATATGAATATTCTGTATATTGGATAGTGTTATACTATATAATCATATGTTTTTCATTGTATAATGAAGTTAATACTCTGCTGTTAATTTGTATACTAATATACTGTATATTAATATAATTATACTCTGAATCTTACATTTTTAGTTTGTTTTTTTTCAAACAGAGATGCTTGTTTTCAAAATTCCTGATGGATATCAACCATCCAGCCGGGATTGCGTTGTCAACGGCCGAATTTGTCAGGCTTCCAATGTCGTGGCGTACATACAAGAATCCATTGGATTGCGGTATTTTTGTGATGCGTCACATGGAGACTTACCTCAGTGGAGGATTGAAAAATTGGGATACGGGATTGGGGCCGGAAAACGTACTGTTTTACACTTTTATTAGTTACGTGTGTGGAATCTTATCAAACTCTTTATTTCCTATCCATCTAACTTTATTATTTGTTCAATGCAGAGAACGCAAGTTGCGAAACTAACTAGGCTGAGGGGCCTTTATCTTGAGAAGATCCTCACTTCTGATCTGAACGAACTGAAAGATGAAATCCTCACGCAATCCAGAGAAGTGGAACGGGCACAGGCACCAACGACAAAGGGGAAGAAGGGGTAGACGTACTTGATAGATTAAATTTTTAAGTTTCAATGTACAGCTTTTATTATTAGTTAGATATTGCGAGACTGAATTTTTTAGTCGTTAATTAATTTTTTTGTTCATATATTATTGCTGGCTACATTTGATCCTGTTAATAATACAAGACAACAAAATCACACGATGTCTAAAATCACACAATCTCTGTATAATGTTGTATAATATGATGAATAATCTACTTTATACTATATACAATTCAACACTGTATATTAACATATAATATACTGTATAACATAATGTCCATTTAATGTATATTGGTGTATAATACGCTGTATAATAAACGTATTCATCTTCGTTATATATTCATCTTACTGTATACTGTTGAGTAATCTACTGTATATTCACTTTATAAGGACTGTATACGGTCGTATATGTTGATGTATATTTCATAATATGCTTTTATATCTTATACATTACATAATATGCATATTATACTGTAAGTAAATGCACATTATACAGTTCATAAAATGAAGTTATACAGTACGGAACTATTAATAAAAAGAGCCTGTTCATTGTACGGTGTAAAAAAAATTCGAATTAATGAAATGTATACAACATAACTATTAATGAAATGTAAAAAGGCATAACTATTTTTCCTTTGCGGGGCAAGTTCTTGCATTATGCCCATCAAATTTTCCACATACGGCGCATTTTCTCCTCTTAGGAACATGCTTGGCTATCTCCGTACTGCTCTTAATCCTTTTACCACACCCTTTAGTTCGGCTCAATTGAGGGTTTCTGATCCCGATCTCATTCTCGATTTGGGGTCCCACTAGACTCTCGATAACAGCATTCTTGTTATTCCTAGGATTGTCGTCCGCACCGACACTCAAATGAGACTTCATGTCCACCAATTGATTTTTTATGTAATCAAGTTTTTCTTTGTTAAAACCTGCAAGATTTAAACATGATTGAAAGTCCATCCAAATTTGACTCTGATCATTTGTATTCTTCTCAGTCACCGCACGATATTGCCTGACGTGGTTATTGATTATATCGGATGCCATACTTTCTGCATTTTTCCTCCACCTCCTTAGAACGTACTCGGCCGGCAACTTGTGTATTCGGCTTTGGTTGAATGCAAAGAAAACGTGTCTACACAGAATGCCTCGCCTCAAAAACAATCTACAAGAACAATCAACCTGATTGTTCGATATAACATGTTTCACCTGCACACAATACAGTTAACATAATTATACTATACAGTGTGGGGAATATAATAATACGTTAAATATAACATTAACATACATTATAAAGAAATAATCACCTGCATACAATACAGTTAACATAATTATACTATACAGCGCGGGAAATCTAATTATACATCAAATATAACATTAACATACAGTATAAAGAAATAATGTACCTCATACAACTTTGATTCGTTCTCGGAGTCGGATACGACAAACGATTTCACACCATCGACAACGCTTAGACTATGAAGAATCACTTTATACACTGAATTTTTGATCTCTTCTTGTACATCGTAGAAAACAGCGCGCGTATATACCTCTGAAGCATCGTCCTCTATCGGCATAGGGGTGTCGGTTGATGGCTTAGATACCAACGACTCGTGATTTAATCTTGCGTTTGTATTCCTTTGTTTGTCCATAGCACTTTCGAACCTACTGTAGAACTCAATTATTGTGTCGCCCTTTACATAAAATTGGTTGAAGAAAAAATTAACTGACTCTGAAATCGAAGTAGTCCTCAATAATCCACCCATCGGAACATTTAGATAATACGCGGATACCCATGAATTTCTGTTCTCGAAAATTTCAGACAGCCATTCGATATGTCTTAGACCATACTTTGAAATAACATCATTCCATCCCTCTTCAAACTCTATTGGAGTGATGTTGTCATTATACACAAAATTATTAAGCTTCTTCACCACCTCACCATACTCACCTGTATGTGGTGAAATCTGTATAAATAAAAACATGTTATACAGTGTGTAAACTAATAATATACACTACATGATATAGCATTATACAGAATGAAAACAACACATTGTACAGTATGTAATTAAAACACGCACCTTGGTTGGGAACTTCTTCATTATATGCCACGCGCACAGACGATGCCTAGCATTTTTAAAAACACTAGGAATAGCCTGCTTCATTGCGGGACATTGATCAGATACAATATATATTGGTTCACGTCCCATCACACGTGTAAAAGCTTCAAAAACCCACGTGTACGACTCAATGTCTTCTTTTGCGATTAGTGAGGCACCAAATGTGACTATTCTCTTGTGGTTATCTAACCCGGTAAAAGGAACAAACTTCATTTGGTACCTGAAAAAAGCATTATAAGACATTATGCAGTTATTGAATCAGTAATTATATGCCATTATGCAGTCATATAATGCATCATTATACAGTGTCTAGTGTAGTGTTATACAGTATCTAATATGGCAGTATACATTGTGTAATGTGGTGTTATACAGTGTCTAATAGGGTGGTATACAGTGTCTAATATGGCATTATACTAATATTTGATATTTTTATTATCAAATAAATGTGCTTACTTGTTTGATCGAAATGTTGCGTCGACCGAGCAAACATCGCCAAAAAGTTCAAAATTCCTTATTGCAATAGGATCAACCCAAAATAACTTAGTCATACACCCATCCGCATCAGTGTCGTAATCAAACGAAAATCCTTCACAAGCTTTTTTCAAATTCATAAATTTCCTAACAATCATTTCCCCGTCGTTCTCACCGACGTATTGCTTCACGTCCCTTTTTGCATTTTTGAAATCCGTAGAAGTCGACCCAATATTACCATAACCACCTGCAATCTCCTTCATGAATGAATGTGATTTAACAGCTCCTACGTTCACCTTTGATGCATTTAAGCAGAACATGATCTGTGACGGGTCAATATTCCTATTCACCCGCATAAACTGTTTCCCCTCGTCAGTAGCCAACTCGTGGTTGTGCCGCTCAATAAACTTCTTTATAACGTACCCCTCTGAGGCACTAAACCTCAAAACAATCTTCGCGTTACAGTCGCATCGACCAATCATGCACTTTTTCTTACTACTAACATCCTCAGATTTTTTGTAAATCCCGGCACGACTACATACGAAATGCTTCGATATGACCGTACCATCCTTATGGCTTTTTTGCGAACACTTACGGACATCAAAACCACTTACACGAGCATATATTTTGTAAAACTCATATCCAATTTTCAAGCTCTCAAATGCCTTGTCAACGAACGGAGTAACGTCGGGTGAACACACTGGAATCCAATATTTGGAACCGCCGGGTGTCGATATAGAATTGGATGACGAAGCCGAGTGGACACATTGAGCCTCAACTGTATTATTGCTGACTGCATGTGATCGTGTTAATAATATATGACAACAAAATCACACTGTATAATAATAGTATATCAACTGTATATTAATGTATAAAGAACTGTATAATGTTGTTTATTATACATTACAATGCTGAATATTATAATGTATAATATATACAATTCAACACTGTATAGTAATATATAATATGATGTATAACAATGGTCCATTTAATGTATATTGGTGTGTGAGACGCTGTATAAAAAACATATACTACTCGTTGTAAGATATTCATCTAACTGTTGATATATATTGTATTTTCACGTTATAATAACTGTATACTGGCGTATATCTTGCTGTATAATGAATTCCAATCACTAATAGTTACAAATCAAATGAATACCACACCTTATATCACCATTATAACTGCTGTATAACGTTGAATAATCTACAGTACACTAATTAATAATGCATTGCTCACTGTATATTCATGTATAACGCTAGATATATCATATTTCAACGAACTGTATATTGGTGTGTATGTTGCTGTATACCGTAAACCAGCATATGTCAATATCTATCGCATATTTTTTGAGTTCATAACATCAATCGATGCGATATTTATAATCCATACCTGTGTCCATCTCAGCCATAAAAACGGAAATCAATAATCCACGACGCTCACGAATGAATTGACGATGAACTGATATTGTTGATTAATTGCTAATGATGAACTGATCTTACCCATTCAATTGCGATGAATATTGTGATTGCTGATGATGAATTGATCTCACCCAATCAATTGCGATGAAAAGGACGAATATGATGAATTGATCTTACCCAATCAATTACGACGAAAAAGACGAATATGATGAAGCGATCTTGCTGATTACTTCGATTGATGATGAATACTGTATAATATTTGCTGATTAATTCGATAGGATTGATGATGAACTGATCTCGATGATGGACCGATGAAGAATGGATTCTGGTGATGAATATTGATTTTAATCGAGTTGAAATATATGGTAAATTCTGTTTTTACGCATTAATGGGGATTTGATTTGATCATGCATTAAATGTGCATGAGTTTGTTGGTTTTTATTGACAAAATTGCCCTCCCAGCATTAAAAATATTTAAATAATCCGAAAAAATGATATAATTTTACACCTTTGGATCAAATTGAATCAACGGCCTAGATTGGGTCTTAGGTCTTACCTAATGGCAAGATATGTATTTGATCCATACCCTATATATATATATATCTCATAATCATGATCACAAAGTTGATACATTGATCCAAATTATTATTGGGAGTTCCCTTGTACCTCTCCGAATGATCTCCACAATTCTCCACATGTATGTTCACATTAATTCCCGTGTATATATATACATATGAGTCGCGGGGATAAAATGATCAAATCCCGAAACTCACTAAATACCACTCTCCGTCCTTATTTGCTACTAGGCCCACATGCCAAAACCAGCGAGTCATAAAGGAGACTGCAGACTGGTCTTCTTGGCCAACTCTCAGACACTATTCAACCAATCGATTATCACTATCCTCTTGATAACTATTCTCTTGATAACTATTGTATTTCATTTGAGAAAAAATTGAATAAAACTATATTATATATTCACAATTAAAACTGCTCGCAGTCAGTGTCAGCCCACCCCAGGCCATAGTGGAGGGTAACTGGCAAGGATTAAGACACTGACCGGCCACAGGAATTTTCGTAAATTCTATGTTGGACCGAGATCATTGATCTCGATCTCATTTTCACCATTAAATTTATAGGTAATTTAATCCAATAATAAAAACTAGACCGAGACCATTCATAGAATTTCCCGGAATCTTCTTTGTTAAAATTGTTTTTCCACTGACCGTTCCGACTTTGTGAAAATCAAAACCATATATTGATATTTCAATAGATTACCAAAAAACATTTATATTAATGTTTCAATAAAGTGGTTGAATTAATATATTATTCTACCAAAACATCAATTAACAAGCAATCATTAATATGGTAACAATAACATTCCAGGTGTTGTCTTCATCAACAATTTTAATTTTTTATTCTAAAATGATGACAAATGCCCATATTCTATTTAGACTTCACAATCTTATAATACATAAAGAAAATAGAATATGAGATAAATATTATTTTTTAATAAAAGAACCGAACTACTTTTCCTTCATTTATTCCAAAGTTTGTTCTATTTGAGATTATGATAAAGCTTGTAATATATTTATTAATAATGAATTGCAACCTTCCAAACCCATCACTTTCTCGACCTCAATGTTGCTATTTAATTATATTACAAACTAGTTCATTTTTAATTATTTATTTTGGTTACATACAAAGTAGTTCATTTGACATTTCCTTATTTGTAATCAAGTCTCTTTGCCGGCCAATATTAGCCATGCCTAGTGGTTAGGTACAAAATGTTTTAATTTCTCAAAAATAAAATAAAAACAATAGTCAAGTTTCATAAATTCATAAATAAACCCCTCACTTATTGTGTAATTACAAAAACCAAATTTCTCATTTATTAAAATTACCAACACACTCCTCATATTTAAGATTTCTTACAATTACACCCCCTGTATATTTGAAAACTCTTACAATTTTACCCTTTGTAACTTTACAAATACACCCCTCGAGGGGATGTATTGGTAATTTCCAATAAGTGAGAGGAAATTTTGGTGGTTACACAATAAGTTAAGAGGTCTGTGTGTAATTTTTCCTAAATAAAATCTCATGACACTTGTTATACATCAAATCTCCAAATTTAATTTGTGTTATTCAAGTGTAACATAGAATATACCATATTGAGCCGGAGCAAACCCTTACTGTAATTCTCACTTCCCCCTTTCCGACCACAATTTCTTTTTAAAAAAACTTAAAAATAAATCACATTAGGTAATTAATTAAAGTTCACAAATATTCAAATTTTAAGTAATCGAAACAAAAGAAAATGGCAAGAACGGAATGTTGAACATAGAGGAAAAGAAGGTCCATTCTTGAATTAAAAACATCAGCATTAGCTCTAATTTTACATCTTGAGATAAGTTATTACTAACAACCGTTTCACCAAACCAGTAGAGCTCCGAAAGTTTGCTTCGAATCACAACACAAAGTGATCGCTAACCAAAACATTTTTATACACCACGCACCGCAATGCCATTGGAATTTAACTTGTACCATACGCATACCCGGGCTGTACAGTTTCGTTCCATACAAACGAGGCATTTGTCGAATCCATATTTAGCATTGCTCTCTTTCCTCCTCCAGGTGAAGATCCTTCTTGTGAAGTAAGGCAGCTTTCAGTGGAACAATCAGTGGGTTGTGATGGATATGATGATCCAAGTGGATTGTGATCAGCGTTTTGTGCCACCTTTGTTCGTTTTCCTTGATAATCATCTCCATTATCGCTTGTATCTGCAGGCCCGAGAATTTGATCAGCAAGCATTTTGCAGGCACTTTCCAGCATAGCCAAATAACGTTTCTCGGCATCCTGACGAATCTGCAAATGTTTCTCGGCCTGTGTCACCAAGTTAAACCAGGATCAACCAATTTTAGATGATCATATATATATTCTTGGAAACTTGATTTCTTGATTATGACAATTAAATCAAGGGATAATTACATGCACACCCCTTACTTATTGGGTAATTAAGATGAGTACCCTGAGTTTTGCAAATTACCAAAGCGACCCCTCAGATCTTGACAACTCGAAAATAAGTGGATGAAATTGTAATATGCTTTCAACTGGTGATATTGTAATATGTTTTTATTGATAGGGGAAGTTATGGTAATTTCTCAAATTTAAAGGTGTTTTCCGCAACTGTCACGAGTCTCTGAGATTTTGAAAATAACCAAGACACCCCCCTTCACATCACAACTCCAAAAACAAGGGGTAAAATTGTAATATGCTCTTTACTGACATGGGGTGAAATTGTAATATTCTTTTACTAATAGGGAAGTTATGGAAAAAATTTCACCTCGATGTGTTTTTGTAATTAGGGTCTCACACTGTGTGTCTATGTAATTTTCCCTTAAATCAATTTCGAATCTTTTCTATGGAAATCATAAAGCGAGATAGCGAAAGCTTACTTCAACTTGCAAGTGTAGTTTACTTTGAACTTCCATTTGTGCTCTCAATGCCTCCTTGACTTCATAACCCCTACACATATCATTCGATCTTTGAAAAGATTCTAAAGTTTTACGTGTGGGCGATTAATTGAAGCACAATACAGATGCTACAAACTTTGCAAAAATAAATGCAAACTCTTACTCATTCATGTCAGATTCTTGCAATGTTTGAGGAGAATTGCAGGCGCGAGGGCTATCCAAAAGGTATGAACCTGAAAGTCCGCAGTTTGATAAATAAAGAAGTGAGTTCGTAACTTAGATATCACAATATAAACACTCTTGCTTAGAATTTAATAAGTCACCACAACTTTTCCTTTTTCGGTGAATATAGTTTTATTACGTGTCCTATTTGAAATTTTTCATTCTCCATCTCCCTCTTTGATTGCAATTATAATGTAAATAGTATAAGAACTTCCCCTCAGTCCTTTATGGAAAGTCATGTTAAGAAGCCATTACGGTCCATAGATATGAAATATCTCTCTCAGTACGGTATAAATTTAGGCATAAGATATTACGCGAAAACTGGACCTACCATCTTTAGAAGCCTCACCAAATTCTTTTCCAGATTGCTTGCCTAGTCTGTATTTCTGCAAGAAAGTAGAGTATCGACACGAATGCCAGTTCCACGTTTGAAACAAATGCACAGGCAAAAAATCAACTTTGATAAATTAAGCAAAATGAAAAGAAAGCAAGCAACACCTGGAGATGACTCTTCAAATGAAACAGAGTCAATCCCTTAACACCCATAGTACGCAATAAAGCCTTTGGAGTAGCTTCTGCAAGAATAGTCAAGTTGAAGTCGATTAGAAGATCGAAAGTCTCCTAATCATAAGACTCTTACTATAAAAAGTTTCAAATTCAAAAACTCAAAAACAAGTGAAAATGAATTGCTGCAGAGAGATCTGTCAATTAAATTGCTCGGTTTATCAGTGACATTTATAAGTTAAGATAAGAACAAAAGCAACACACAGAAAGGCCATGTCCTCAATCCTACCAAAAATCATACAACATATATAGAGAGAATGAAGCCATTTACATTGAAGCACTGCGAAAACATCATATCTAGGGCTGAAAGACGAAACAAGCTACTCAATACTCGATTCGAGATCGTTCGGTAAAACTCGTTTGAGCTCGGTTCGTTTAACTTATCAATCCAAGCCCGAATAACCTTTTGTGTGCTTAATAAGTTTGAAGCTCGAATCGAGCTTGACTCAATTAGTAAAAAATAATATCGTGTTCAGCTCGATTAAAGCTCGAACAACCTTTTATGTGTTCAATAAATTTAAAGCCCGGATTGAGAGCGACTCGATTCATAAAAAAAAATGATAAAATTTGCGGGGAAAAAGTCAAACTACTCGAGCTCTCGAATCTTGTTTGACTCTATTAACTCGATTAACAATCAAACCAAGCTCAAACATAAATTTCAAAGCTCGATAATAAATCAAATGAGCTTGAACAACAACTTATTCAGCTCGATTCGACTCGTTTTCAACCCTAATCATATCCAGCAAATGACACCCAATAAAACATAGTATTCACATCACCAACCAATAAATTCCAAAAAAATTAAACCAACCCATTATGTATAGGGGAAAACAAAAATGATTCAAGTAAAAGGGAGAGGGAAAAAAGAACGCTGACTGCTGGGGCCACCGAGCTGAGTAACGGCGTCGATAAACCGCTCATGGAGGTCCGCCGTCCACCGGAGGCGGGGTTTCGGGTCGGATGTAAGGACCAGACACGGGTCCCCACCGACCCGTTGACCATACCCACCGCCGTTCGGGACCTGAAGGCTTTCTTGGCTTAAAATGGAGTCACGCGGTTGAATCAGTATCGGAAACATGGGGGGTGGGTAGGGGTGGGGGTAGGGGGTGGGGTAGGGGGGGTAGGTGATGAAGACTTGAGACTTCAGAGTTGTAAAGTGGAAGATCTCACCAATTGCTTTATCTTTTTTCTTGAAGCTGCTTATTAAATTGGACAATGATAAAAGTAGTGTAAAACTATGACCATGAAACTATCCTTTTCGTTTCGTTTATTTGATATTTGTTTATTTATTGATGAGTCGCTTTTGAGGGAAACTATCTATGGACACTAAGAGAGATTGACTCGGATACACGAAACTAAAGTTGCTAATTACGCAAAGCTACTTTAGTTGTAGGGTTGAAAGACGACCCAAATTACTCGATACTTGATTCGAGTTCGATCGTTAAAAGCTCATTTGAGTTCGATTCGTTAACATATCAAATCAAGTTTGAACAACTCTTTGTTTTTTGATAGGTTTTGAAGCTTGACTCTAGCTTGGTTCGATTAATAAAAAATAATAAAATCATGTATGTACAAAAAAATCAAATTACTCGAGATCGACTCGTGTTCTATTCGATTAAAGCGCATTTGAGCCCGGCTTGATTAATAATCAAACAGTTTCAAATACAATTTTTGAAGCTCGATTGTATTTCAAACAAGTTTGAATAAACACCTCGTTCGGCTCGAATCGGCTCGTTTACACCCCTGATTGATGGTATAATCATTTTAAATTGCATGAACAGAACTTTCTGAAATAGTTAAACTGATTAACTGATAGACGAACCAAACTATTCGATACTCAACTCGAGCTCGATCGCTAAAAGCTCATTTGACTCGGTTCGCTAAAAGCTCTGCTCGATTAATAATCTAACAGTCTCAAACACAAAATTTGAAGATCGATTGTATTTCAAACAAACATGAACAACATCTCGTTCTACTCGACTCGGCTCGTTTAAACCTCTAATTGATGGTATCATCATTTTAAATTGCAGGAATGGAACTTTCTGAAATAATTAAACTGATTAACTGAATTTGTGAGCTATTAAACTACTAATTTTTGTGAGAATTTCAAAATGCATAGATGAAATCCATTGATAAGGGGCTAAGGGCGTCCATGACAGAGTTTTAGGGCTTGTTTGTTTATGTTTTTAAATTCTATTTTCAATATCCCGAATTACAAAATTCTAAAAAATCATAAAACAAAATATTTTCATCTAAATTCACCTTCTTTTTCAACTATACCTTTTCAATCTCCTATATAACTACCTATAAATCATTTCATACAATCATTAATCAAAATCATTTACTCTAGTCATTATCTCTCTTTCTTTTTTATACTTTACAGTTTTTAATTTATATTTTATTATTTATTTATTCACATAATCATTATATAAATAACTAACTCAATCATTCAACACATCATACATCAACTTTTCATCATTGATTTGACACATTTTACAAATTTCAATCATTTTTAAAAAAACATAAACAAACACAACACAAATCACATCATTTTTATACTAATTTCCGTAATACGCATTTTTCGAGAAACTTTCAAAATTCTAACTTAGAAAACATAAACAACAAAAGCCTTAGGCTTTGTATGGCTGTATTGTCGAAAATGAATTCTGAGTTTTTATTGGAGAATGTGTATTATAGAAATTCGTGCGAAAATATTAATTTTTTTTGTTTGTTTGGATGTGTTTTTGAGAAATATTTGAAAATTGTGTAGATGTGATATAAAGTTGATTGAATTAGTTATATATGTAATGATGGTATGAGAAAAAATTAGAATAATATTTTATTTATGATAAAGTAAGAAAGAGAATGTGTTGGATAATTGAATTATGTAATTAATGAAAAGAGATAATGAAGAGATTGAAATGATAAAATGATAAGTAGTTATATAGGAGAATGTGTAGTAGAATTTAAAATTTGAGTATTTTCATTTTCTGATGATCCAAAAAATGAAAATATAACTCAAAATAACTAACCATACATAGCCTTAGATTTTGGTGTAGATTTAACCTCCAGTGTTGGATAGTCTAACTTGAAATAACAAGTTCATTAGTCTCTTTCGTCATTGATTACGATTATTTAACACTTAAAATTATAATATATATATATATATATATATGCAAATAAGTTGATGCTATACACAGTAAAAAATAAATATCAATATAATTAGCGAGTTACCCAATCCAAGATCGTGATCACATTTGTTGTCAGGAAAATTTTATGCTAGATCGAGTTCAATAGTCTTAGTGTCTGTATTTTTCGGTCCCTACACACAATTGTGTGAGGGAGATAGACACAGAATTCAAACTCGGACCATTAAACTCGACCTGACATAGAATTACCCTGTTTTGTCATTAGGAGGGTACAAGGTCGCATTCCAAACCTTATGTTATACCATTTTCTCTTACACCAAACAGTTATGACGTGGACGATTTTTTTTCCAGATTTCCCTCCACATCCCAGCTTATTCTCTCTCATTTCCTTATCAATCGGCTCATACAATTTTCACATATATGTGCGTATATATAAAGTGTTGCATGATTGTATTACAAGAAATTTGAATTGGCAAGGCTAAAGTATGGATCCTAAAATGAATCCCACCACCTTTTATACCAATGTGTTGGTGAAGTCAAGTCAGTATAAGATAAATTACTCGTATTCATATGAGAAGCATATTAGATTCATTGCATATTTAACTACTAATAATACTATATGGTGTATTAAAGGATTTAGACTAAGATTGTATAATAGACTCCAATTTTTTGAGGTTAAATGATCGATTATTTCTATTAAAATCATCAATTAATTATTTGTAATCAGACTCATGAAATTACCCAAACAATACAATTTAATAGTGATTTATTTTATTCTATCATCCTTTTGACAATGTGAAAATTCATATTCAAGTTTAAAAACTAATACATATATATAATATTAATTATAGATGGGTTGCAATTGAATAGTGATTATAATCTCAATATTTAAAATTCAAAATAAATTCAGAAAATAATTTTTTGTTTGATTATTAAACTTTAATTAGAAAAGCATCGAGGAGCATGCCACTTTGTCACCAAATCGAAGATTACTTTATCTTAATTTTAGTTTCTAGATATATTCTTACACTTTATTATGCATCATATAATATATTATATATATAATATGAAAAATAGAAAAAGGTGGTACGAAACATGAGTAAATAGTTAATTACTATCAAGGAGTAAGCGGGTCGGGTCCCGATCCCAGATCTAGTTACAAAGGAATTGGGCGGGGCCGGTGGAACAGTAGTCCAGGTTCAACGACTTTAGTTTAAATTGGAAAAAACTAGAAAAAGGGAACTGTATAGCAAGGATTTCTAGCCTAATCGGATCAGTTTCCACTTTTATAGTTTCCACTTTCACAGAGGTTTCGTCATTCATGTGGGAGGGTAGTTTTACTTTCACGTGAGAGTTGTTATGTTCAATGAACTGAATTCAAATTTTCAGATGTCTTATGTGGCACATGATCAATGATTAAAAAATAGGGTAAAATGCACATCACCCCCTCAAAAATTCAACTTTTAGCACTAAACCTTCACTTAAAATTGAAAAAAAAAAGAGACCATGCCCCCTAAAAAGTTTAAATGTGTAGTACGTTGTCCTAAAATCAATATTCATGTGTAATTTTGTCGAATAATGAGTCGTATGCCAATCATTATGAATTTATAAGGACATAAATATCATTTACTATCTTCTGTGCAAACAAACTATGTGTTATAACGTAATTTGACGTTAAAAGTGATCAGATGAGAACATGAATTCGAAAATCGGTTTTATTTATTCATCAAATACATGAATTATGAGGCAACGACTAATAACTTTTAAGGAAAAAATATCGTGAAAATAAATTGTTTGATGCTAAGATGAAAAGAACTTTCGTGGCCATACAAATAGACAAAGACTGATACATAATTAAAATTCTAATAAAAATTACACATAAATATTAATTTTGGAGATGAGTACTGCACATTTAAATTTTCTAGAAGCATAGTATCTTTTTGGGATTTGAGAAGATTTAGGGCTAGGGCTTGTATGGTTTTGTTTTCAAAATTCAAATCTCAATTTTTAAAATTTTTGAGACCCAAAATATGTTTGGCCCAAATTATTTCCCATTGTTTTGATTCCTAAAATTCAAATTTTTTGAAATTGCAAGCCCAAAAAGTTGAAACTAAATCTCACTCTCACCTACAGCAATTTTGTCAGTGTTCTTTTATGCATGAAATAAGGAATTCTCTTCTCAAACCAAATTCACAATTGCAACAATATTCTTTTTGATATAAATTAAGAATAATTCACCCTAAACCCAATTTTCAGTTACAATTTTCTGTGCTGGTTTTCCTTCTAAGTTTTACGGCTGTATTGCTATTTTTTATGCAATTTTTCTTGTGGGGTCTCATAATTATATTAAGAGTGAGTTTATTTTGTGGACGTTGTTTAATTTGGTAATCTAATGTAAAATAGTAAAAATAATTGGTAGCAATAAACAGTTGGTGTTGGTGGATTTTGCTTTAATCCCCTACCATATTAGGACGTCTTGGATGAGGGAAAAAAGATTATTGGTACAAATAAACCAATTATTGATAAATATGAATAAAACTTATTTTTATAAAAATAACTAATATATATGTGTAGAATAAAACCATTGAGTAATACCATTTGATTACTTTATACATAGCAAAAAGTATATTTATACACACACACACACACACACACACACATATATATATCAATATAACTAACTAAATCACTAATCACAAATCAAGTACAATTTTTTATCTTACTTATATCTCAAAAAATCATCCATTCAAACATATTTTCATTCTTATCACGTCTTTTCGCATAAAAATCCATACAAAATCACATTTATCCAATCATATTTTCATTTTTAACACAAAAGCCAATAAAAATTTGAAAACTCATTTTTAGATATTTTTCAACTTAAAAGTGAGAATTAGAAATGAAAACAATATCATACAAACCAATTTTTAGGGGCGAGGTGCTAAAAATTATTTTAATACTTATCGACCCGGGTTTATCGAGCCCCCAAAAATTGATGAGCCGCGCGCTAACTCTGCTTGATTCTCTCTCCCATTCAATATACGAAGCTTTTACACTTTCAGCTTAAATTAAATTTACGCAAAGAAGAAGAAGAGAAAACCTCTCCAAAACCCTTCTTTGGACAACCACCGCCTGAGCAATTCAAACGCGGCGGCTCTCATTGAAAACTCGACAGGTTGTAATAATAGCAGCGTTCCGTGATAATGTTAATTTGCTCGTATATATATATAGAATTATTATAAGAAATCATATCCTGATAATTCTATTTGGCGATGATTATTGTTTGATTTCTTGTCTAGGTTTGTGATTAGTTTCTAATTTCTTTTGCAAAGGCATGTTCTGTTGTTCACTATTATTGCAATTTTTTGTTGTACTCTTTAATTTCAATGGGTTTTGCTGGGTTCAATTTTTGCACGTGCACACCAGGTGTTTGAGATTATGCCATGTTTTGAATCCGTATATGCTTTCTGAGTTGTTTGGCTTCTTGCAGTGACCGCCTTTTGTATTTGTTTTTAAATTTTCTTTTAATTTCCCCGACTGTTAAGTTCCCACTTCCCACGCTGAATTTTGCTGTGAATGTATTGGAAACTTGGTTCGGAAAACTGCAATGGGATCAGGGAGATATTGAGGTGTTCACGGGGACGGAGCTAGGAATTTGGGTTCAGGGGCGAACTCAAAGAAAAAGGTGCAAAGCTTTAATACTTTTCGAATTTAGGGGGGCGAAATTCAAATTATAAAAAAATTATATAGTCCAAATTTTGTCAAAGTTGAGCCCCCCTATACCCCCCCCCCCCCCGGGTGTTCATCATGTTGATTGATAAAGAAAAAGCATTTGCAATGGGTACCAGACTTTTTTAAGCTGATGATGCATTAGCTATGAGCTAAGTAGTGCTTACCCTTTTGTGAAGTGATTGAATTAGCTTTTTAAAACCAAGTTGATTTGCCGGGTTTGATGCAGTTGATTTGAAACCACTGATTCTTATCATTGTTTTTATGTGAAACTCAAATGCCATTACCTGGTGGTCTAGGGAGAAAACTGAAAGCGGATAAGATGACTTTTTATGCTTTTGGTTTATTTGGTTTGATATATATGCTGCATGTAAAAGCAAGCATAGTTAATGGCCTCTTTTGCAGTGTAAACGAATTATGTGATTTTTAATTGTGTACCTCCCATGTGAGAGGTTGTGATAATTGTGGAAAAGATAACGTTGTTGTTAAGCAAAGCAATAAACTATACTGGACTCAATCAGAACATGATCCTAATGGATTTCCCGTGTAATCAATTCTTATTAATTTAGGTGATTCGGCTATTGCTCTTTGACTAGACTATGTTGATCATAACTTCATTGAATTTTTAACCAATCTTTTCTATGTTTTTTTTTGGCTTTCTCAACAGATATATACCTAAAATGCTGCTGGGTCATGATGAGGGAGGAGAAGACCGCTGCGTTTCAATTCCTCTTGGTGGTCCAATATATGTCCCCGACATGGTAGGACCACTCACTAGAGTACCAGAATTCGAGAATTCAGTATTTCAAGAACTTCAGGTACTCACATTGATGTTTACTTTATTATATATGCGCTGTAAGCTTGTTATTAATTTTTATTAATTTTGTTTGTATATGGCTATATGCTTTATTGACATGATGCTATAGTTTTTTTTTTTTGGTGATCTCATCATAATGGATTTTTTCCCTCTTCTTGCAGAGTCTGAAAGAAGAGGTGTCGGGAGAATCATCAGAGACGTGTAATGAAGAAATTTTGTAAGCATTTCTTTGTTTCCTAATCCTTTTTTTACATGAAAATATCACGATTAAATGCCTTAGTTTAGGTGGTTTTGCTGCATTACGTATTGAATAGCTGGACTCATGCATCTGTTAATATAATAGGGTTGATGAACTCAAAATAATGAGGGAGGATGAGTTAGTGAATAAGGCATTCGAAGAAGCTTTTAAGGTAACTGCTCTGATTTTGTTTTTTTCAAATGTCTAGTGCTTAATTTACCTGATAATACCTGAAAATTTCTTTTGTATTACAGCAGCAGGGTGGTCAGTTGGCTATAGATGCTTCACAAGTTACAGAAGAGAATTTGAGCCCCAGGTCAGATAAAAACACTTGTTCTCCCCTTTTTGTTTATTTCTTTTTGGATTGCTTTGATTAACCTATCTGCTCATTGTACTTGAATAATAACATGCCTATTTCTTGATGGCACATGCCTTTTGTCACTTATTTTGTTCTTTCTACTTGTGGGAAATGCTTTTGTATTCGTTTGCCTCCTATTTGTCTAGTAAAATAACTTTTGAGTACAACAACGGCATTGCTTGGTCTATTTCCTTTTCCGATAATCCTCTGATACAACTTTCTTTTATTTTGAAGTAACTCGAAAAGAATGTTTGCTTCCATCATTTCTCATTGTTATACAATGGGATAAGGGTCACTAATTGCAAATTATAAACCAGAAAGATACAAAAAATTACTCTCTGCATACATTTTGTGGCCGGCAGATATTGTGTTGACAAGCACTTTTAGCATGGAAAGTGCAGCTGGTCACTTGTTAGTAGGATTATTCTTAGTAGGCTATTCCTAATGATTACCTCACTCAATAAGTTCCACATGCTAAAGCAAAGATGGCAACATGAGTGGGCGTATTTGTAGCACGCAGAACAGGTTTTTGGTTTACAGCTCACAAGATTTTCGGATGACTATTCTATTTATCCTGACAAAATTGTTATTGATTGGATGATATTATTTCCTCTGTTTCCGTGATATATCGGGCGTTTTAGATGCATCTGGTTTTTAATATGATTTTTTCAGGAGAGCAGATGATAATACTGCATCTGGCCCTGAGCATGCTTGTCCACCAAATTCAGAAGGGGATATGATGGCAATAATTCCAAGTGAAGCCTCAAATGCCTTGCCTATCAGAGCTTGTAGAAATAAAAAAGCAAACAAATACTCTTCAGGAAAGAGGAAGAAATGCAGTAGAAAGAATAATTCTTTTGATGTGCGAATCTGTAGCTTAGTGATTAATGCTTTTCTTTCTTGTAATTTTGTTTTGACATTCTCCTCATTTCCAGGAAACCTATATTGCAAGGGTAGAGGAACTTGCTAGAATTAAACAAAAGCAAGAAGAACAGAAAGCAGATGTGAGATTGCATTCGTTCGAGTAAGCATTTAGACAATTTACAAGCATTGCTTTTCATTTTTTTTGTTGAATCAATTTTTGCATTTTTTGCCTTTTATTTTTTTTCCAGCGGTAGTTCCAGGGTCCCCAGATGTGGAGCAACCACAAAAGCTGATAAGATAAGATCTCTGAAATCTTCAAGTGTCTCAACAAAGGTTTGTCATCTTTCTCTCTTTTCCATTTATCATGCTGGACATATGTGACACCTTGCATTTAGAGAATTTTTAGTATCCAATTCTATTGCTCTTGATTATTTTCATGCTTTACAGGATCAATGATGAAAAATGAGAATAAGGTCTATAAATATGGTGTAACCGAGTCAAAAGTTATATAGAAAATTGAAGAAAATGAGGATTTTTATGTCCCTATTTTTTCCTATATAGGTGTTTGAGGTGGTTTGGGTTTCTGCAACTCATGGAATAAAATCTGAGTTCATTTCGAGACATTATCTGATCTTACAATACGTACTAAATGTGTTAGTTCTTTCTTTTGGTATCGCTTCCTCAGGTGAAGTCCGCACTAATATTTTCACTAATTAACTTGTATACATCTAGTTGTTTTGTAGCTCGCCCTAATATCGAGCAAACTATTCCATCTTGTCAATATAGAATTAATTCTTAATTGTGTCATAAAAAATTAGAAGTTAAAATGTAAAGTGCTAAATCAAACCAATATCAATTAAATTTTTATTAAAGCTAATCAACATTTTATTCAAACCCTGTGGATTGATGAGAGATAGCACAAGGACCATTCTCCACTAATAAAATGGTTGGGATTAATTAGAACTTGAGCAAGATGTCCTCTTAAGAACAAGTGGCGTCTCGCCGCCGGGAGGTCCTCTATAAGAGGGTCTCACCGCCTTCGCCGCCTGGAGGTCCTTCACCAGGGGGGCCCTCACCATCTGGAGGGCCTTCAGCAGGGGGTCCCTCGCCCTCTGGGGGGCCTTCAGCAGGGGGTCCCTCGCCCTCTGGGGGGCCTTCAGCAGGGGGTCCCTCGCCCTCTGGGGGGCCTTCAGCAGGGGGTCCCTCGCTCTCTGGGGGGCCTTCTGGTGGACCCTCACCGCCACCTGGAGGTCCTTGACCTGGATTTCTACCACCAGCATTGCAGTCCTTGATGCATATGCACCTCCACAGTTTGCAATGTCCATTTAAGAACCCTTCTTTCTCACAAATGGTCCCACAGTTTTGGTTGTTAACACAAAGGCCTGTGAATATTCTGCTCCGTGATTCGCAAATAGCTGCTTGACCTGGCATCGTCATCTTCTCCTCTGCATTTATGAAAAAAAAAAAAAAACAAATTAGTTCCAATTTTTTAATGAGCATTTTGATACTCCAAAATGTTTTTATCCTTTTCTCTTCTTAAAAAAAAAAAAAAAGAAGAAGAAAGGAAAAATGAGATAAATTGCCAAAAAAATCTAAATATAAAATGGGTGAAGTGATTGTTAGGGAGTCCCCTGCTCCAAGTTATCATAAATTATAAGAAGTAATTTACAGTTGGTCCTGTATGGATTCCATTACATGAATAACTGTGATGTTCTGAAATTTCGAGTTTGAAGTTATTCTAAACGTAATATGAGTGAGATAGACACTAGAAAATAGAAAATCACTCTTAATGTTAAAGCCATTAAAAAGAAATAGACTTACGAAAAGCCAAGAGGAGAAGAAACAGCAGTACACTTTGGAATTTTGCAGCATGTTTTTGAAGTTTCAATTGTAGGATGATATTCAACCTGCACTATAACACTGGCTTTTATAGTGAATGTTCCCTGCTATAGCATGTCACAGTAGGGTGAAAATTTCATTAATTATTCTTTCCCATGAATATTATGGAATGTGAAATTCAATATCAATATTGAAAATCGTAGTTACAGATCTTTCACCTTATATACTTCAGTTAAAATCAATAATGCTGCTAATTAAGTAGTATTTCTAATACCAGATAATTTGATCAGAGTTGTTGGCAATAGCAATAAACCTTTTGGTTTCTGAACATCCACAAAAAATATGGTCCTTTAGTTTAGTTAAAATGACAAATTTTACAAGAATATTTTTCCATTGCTGGTACAATCACCTACTTTTCACCTCTCCATATTTTGGAAAACTTTAATTATAAAATACAGGTTCAAAGTACGTGCAACAGACCAACAGGACTTGTCCAATTCTTTTCATATTATTAGGAATATCAATGTTGAGGTACTAGCATATATTTATATACGTGAGCAATGCAAAGGATTAGAATAAAGTAGTTGGTGATGTACGTAATTTTGAATGTTTAAGTTTAGATAGGTATATCAGTGTATTAGTTCACAACAATTAAATGATTGTGAAATCCTAGAAACTTCACATACTTGAGTTTGGGATGAGCTTTCTTTCTTATATTTGATAATGAAATTTGAAGGGTTGAATGAACTCATAACTGATTGATACAAGTAGAGGAGTTATATACGCATGGTGGAAGTTGAAAGACTAATTTTGTTATTAACTGTGCTTTGAAGATTTCATCACAAGTTTAAGGTGGAAAGTTTTCTTTACAAATTCGAAAGTTGAAAGGTGCATTTTTTGGAATAAGTGTGTTATGACTTATGAAAGATTAATGGCTTTCATTATTCATTAACTTTGTAGGGAAGTTGAGGGTTTTATATACAGTGCATATTAATTATTTCAATTATAATAATTGTAATTAGCAAGAAGAATAGAAAATTCAATTCACAGTTGGAAGAAACACCTAAATTGTTCATACTTTTTATTTGTGAATGGTATAGAATAATATATATATATATATATATATATATATATATAAGGGAAAACAGCTTCACTATGAGGGCCATGAAATAAGTTTCTTCCTTGGACTAAAAACCACTGGAATGAAAATGTTGTACGTCCACCTAACTAAATCTTTCTTTCCATTGTCTGTGAAATCTACTTGTTTTAGTATTTTACGGCCTTTTGAAATGCATGGCAGGTGAGATCATCAGATACTCGTGATAACATACCAGTTCAATTTCCTGAGGCTGTTCTCTGTTTTGAGGTTTACCATAACAAGAAAACGTGGATGAAGGTAAATTGCTACTCACTCATTGGCACCTCAAAATATACAAGAAGTTGAATCAACATCTCAGTTTTCTAATTAATGATCTCTCTAAAACTTTTGTAGACACAAGAATTTCTGGTTCTAGCACGGCAATTTTTGACTGAAGTAAGAGACAAAATATATTGTTTGACAGATGAGATAATGAAGAAGGCGGGGCAATACGATCCGTCTGGATACTTCTTAATAGAAGTAAATTTCTGCCCTCACTAGAAATCCCAGCTCGTCATCTCTCCCCTAAAGTAAGACCCATTACTAATCCAATAGAAATGTGTTTGCAGGATGTATTTTGTAATGACATGAGGGATTCAGCTGCCATAGACTACAGTAGGCCCATTTTTGATTGGCTTAAGAACTCCAAGGATGATGCATGTGAAAAATGGGAATTTATTGTTGCTGGTGACCTACAGCAGAAGCAAAAGGAAGTTTTGGGCAGTCAAAATAAGCAGCGATTGCCTGCGTTTAGAGGTTTGCATATGCAGACCATAAGGTTCTGTGACCTAAAATTTCGACTTGGTGCTGGATATCTTTACTGCCATCAGGTACATTTTCCTTTTCTTTTTCGTCTATTTTTTGTTTTCAAATTTGCAAGTAATATCTGGAAACTCTAGTTTTAAGTGCTCAGCATCAACTTATAACTAAATAAGTTACTTAAGCGTGTTTGCAAATTCGACTTATGCTTCTAATTCTCTAAACTTAAGTATAATAATCTATATGATCTATAAGTTGGTAAATGTGTGTTTAAAACCGATAATGATATTTTTATAATTATATTAAAGTTATTTTGGACATGTTTATCATTTCTAGTTACTTCTTTTGCAAACATTCACTTCTGAATTTTTTCGCAATTCTAATATTCCAACTTATAATTTCTCAATAAATAGTTGTGATTGCAAACACTCGATTAGATGGGAACCTAAATTATGATGATGACTTTTGAGTTGCATTCTTGATAATTGTAAAATTCAATGTTGTTTGAAAAGGGGGATTGCAAGCATGTAATTGTGTTACGTGATATGAGGTTGATTCATCCGGAGGACGTACAAAACCGAGCAGCTTATCCACTTATTACAGCTCAGCAGAAGCTGCGCTACAAGAAATGTTTTGCTTGCAAAATCTATAGGGCGCAAAAGATGACGGTGGACGACAAATGGGCGTCTTCTAATCCTTGTTACTTCTGTGATGTTTGTTATTATATGCTTCACTATGCCAATGGGACTCTGCTGTATAATGATTTCTCTGTCTATGATTATTATCATGAATAGTTCTGTTTCTATTGAGACATGAAATTATGTTCTAGAGAAATTCTTGTAGGACGGAAGCTATATATGGTATTTAGATGAAATTTTGCTTTAGAGTCTGCCCTTGATTACAAGTGAGGCTTTTGATAATTTTGTACTTCAATTTCAGGGAAAAATCTATGTTAGACTGAGTTCAATGGTCCTCATATCTATATCTCTCACACATTAAGGCGTATTGTATACGCTCCCACACACACTTGTGTGAGAGAGTTAGATACCGAAGTCACGCTCTGACCATTGAACTCGGTTAGACATAGAAGTACCCAAATTTCAGTAGTCAGTTGCCTAAATTGGATAATGCTTATATATGGGGTGTTCCCTGTTCGTGGTCGTGGGGTGCACACGGGCCCACAGATCAGGGGTGGAGATCGCCACGGGTTATGAGATCACCGGACCCTCCAACGTACGACACGTAGAATGCATTTCCTACTTTTCATTGATTGTTAATTGCAAATTTTGTCTTCAACTTGTTACAAGATGCAGATTTTTGGTTTCCCAAGAATTTTTTGGCTCGAAGATCCAAGTCTAATCCCTTGAGAAACTGTCAAGGCGTAAAATTAAGGTATCCTTTTATTTCTATAAAATCTCACAAATAAGAGGGGCAACCTGAAATAATAAAATGTAAGTGCACCTTCTTGGCAAATATTTTCTTGGATTGGAGTCTGACCATTCCCAACTGAGTAAAAACAAATGTTATGACCCTAGTTTGGTGACTTCACCAATCATAAGAATGGAACAAAAGTAACTAATTTTTTATTTGAATATTATGAAGCATGAAGTGAGATGTAAAATTTGTCACTTTACGTGAATATATGATGAGATGATAATGATCTATTTGTAATACTTTATCGAGTGGGGGATTAAAATGTTCCTTAATATGTCGTGGAGCAATAATGACCAAGTTAGGCTTCACACCCCTCAACGACTTTCGATTCATATAATATTATGTGACAAGATTAGATTAAACACCATGTGATTAAAGTGATTTTTATTATATGCACTGACATGCAACTTAATATCCGATAAAATTATTATTTCGAAGCAAAGTGTTGCATATTTAAATCTTTTAGACGGGCATAATCTCTTTTATAAGAGAATTTGGTGCTAAAAGGTAAATTGTAGAGGGGTGAGATGTATTTTTCCCTTTTTTAAAAAAACATAAATCAATCACATCACAAATATTAGTTCACTTTATGTATACTTTGAAAATTAACAAATAAAGTGCATATTAAAATTTTTCATGTTAATAGCCTTTTAGCACATACAGTTGAACATATTATCGATCATATATCATCAACCCAAACTATACATACATACATACATACATACATATGTGTATATATAAACTTCAGTGATACGGATAGAGCTTAGATATAACAAGACAGATATTAGCAAGCTTCATCAAGTTCTCATTCCTCCGCGAGAGCACCGATTGGCCTCCGACGGCCGCTCTACAAGCGCGCGCATCACCTTCAACCTCAAGCGACAGCGTATCCAAGCCTGAAAACGTCTCCGAATCCAAATCCCCAAGCATTTCAGCCAAAGTCCGAATCGCATCTCGATAATACCCCTGGCATTTCCGCAAACCTAATAAAATACCTGATTTCCGATCCGCCGCCATGGATTTGAGCTTCGACGCAATGTATTGGCTCGTATCGGTCGCGTTGAAATACGCGGCGCGGAAAGCTATGTAGGCGAGGAAGTATTGGTCGGCGTCGGCGGCGTGTGGATCGGAGTAGATTACGTCGGAGCAGAAGGCGGCGTTCGTGGTGTTTCTGCAGACTCGGTTGATTAAATCGTTGTTTCTGGCGGCGGCGGCGGCGGTGGTGGAGAGGAGGAGTATTGAAGTTAAAGAAGAGAGGATGAAGGTAAAGAGAGGAGAAGAGGCAGAATTGGCCATTGGTGATTGTGTGTGTGAGGAGTTTGTTTCTGAATTGTTTGTATGTTTTGGATGAGGACAAAGAATGCAGTGTTCATGTGAGTTGTACTTATCAGTATTTGATGTGTATATATAGAAACATAGATATAGATACAATGTGCATGCAGTTAATAAAGGCTTTTAGCGGTACTTCTACGTTAAATCGAGTTTAATAGTCGTTGTGTGTATTTTCGTATCTATCTCTTTTTACACAATTGTATGTGAGAATCGCATATAATATTTTACTATGTGAGAGAAATAGGCACTGAGATTATTGAACTGACATAGATTTTTCCGTTTTGGTCAGCCCTATTGACGTGATATAGGTTCTTATTTCTTAAAAATGAAAAAGGAGGGTGTCATCGAATTTAATGGTTCGTGTGTATTCTTTGTTTACCTCTGTGAGAATGGAAGAACTGTATTCCATATATTTGATATGAAGACAATAGACCTATATATACACATAAACTACATCTAATAGTAGGTAAAAGAATAAAACATCTTCCTTACTTTAAGCCTAAATATATGCTATATTATTATAACACTCCCCCTCAAGTTGGAGCATAGATGTTAATCATGCCCAACTTGTTACAAAGATAATCAATCCGAACTCCACTTAAGGCCTTTGTGAAAAGATCTCCTAATTGTTCTCCAGTCTTCACATACTCCGTAGTAATGAAATTTTGTTGTACCTTTTCACGAACGAAATGACAGTCAATCTCAATATGTTTAGTTCGTTCATGAAACACAGTATTGGAGGTAATATGAAGAGCAGCTTGGTTATCACACCAAAGTTTTGCTGGTATTGAGATTTTAAAACCCACTTCAGTTAATAACTGATATATCCACATTATTTCACACGTAGACTGAGCCATAGCTCTATACTCTGATTCGGCACTAGAGCGGGATACAACACGTTGTTTCTTACTTTTCCATGACACCAAATTCCCGCCAAAGAAGACACAATAACCTGTTGTAGATCTTCGATCAATTTTAGATCCTGCCCAATCGGCATCTGAATAGCATTCTATACGAGTGTGACTATGATTCTTATACAGTATACCTCGTCCAGGAGCTCCCTTTAAGTAGCACAAGATGTGTTCTAGAGCAGCCCAATGATGAACCGTTGGAGCAGACATAAATTGACTCACAATGCTAACACAATACGCGATATCAGGGCGAGTTACTGTAAGATAATTCAGTTTCCCCACCAACCTTCTATATCTCTCAGGATCCTCAAATAAGTCTCCTTCATTAGTGAGTTGTAGATTAGGTGGCATTGGAGTACTGCATGGTTTAGCTCCTATTTTTCCTGTCTCCGTTAACAGATCAAGTACATATTTCCTTTGTGATAAGAAGATGCCTTTCTTGCTTCTTATTACCTCAACTCCCAAAAAATACTTCAACGACCCTAAATCCTTTGTGTGGAATTGACTGTGAAGAAAAGACTTCAAAGATGATATTCCCATAGCATCACTTCCGGTAATAATAATATCATCTACATATACAACAAGAAGAATAACGCCGGATGAAGAATGTTTATAAAACACTGAATGATCAGACTTACTCATATTCATTCCGAACTTTCAACTGCGTGACTGAATTTGCCAAACCACGCACGAGGGCTCTGTTTCAAACCATACAGAGCCTTTTGAAGATGACAAACTTTTTCATACTCCCCCTGAGCAACAAACCCAGGTGGTTGCTCCATGTAAACCTCCTCGAGTAAATCTCCATGTAAGAAAGCATTTTTGATATCTAACTGATGCAAGGGCCAATCATGAGTGGCAGCCATAGACAAAAATAATCGAACTGAGGTCAATTTAGCCACAGGAGAGAAAGTTTCAGAATAATCCACACCATACGTCTGGGCATAACCTTTAGCGACAAGGCGAGCTTTAAGTCTAGCCACAGAGCCATCGGGATTCATTTTGATTGCAAAGACCCATTTACAGCCTATAGCCGTCTTACCTGCAGGTAAATTCACTAAATTCCAGGTACCATTAACATCTAAAGCATTCATCTCTTCTGTCATAGCCGCACGCCAACCAGGATGAGACAAGGCTTCACGAACAGTTTTAGGCAAAGATACAGAATCAAGAGAAGCAACAAACGAATATGTAGAAGATGATAAATGATCATAGGAAACAAAAGAGGAAATGGGATATGTGCATTGGCGTTTACCTTTACGAAGGGCAATAGGAAGATCAGGATCAATGTCTGAGGGATCCACTAACGAAGTAGAAACCGGTGCTGGACATGTAATAGGAGGATCCGTCCGTCTGGAATAGACATGATGAATGGGTGGACGAGATTGAGGGGGTACGGCAGGAGCAACAACCGGCGTCTGAGAGGTAATGTGATAAACCAACAAATCGTCATCCTCCCCTTGACTGGCATTAGGATGAGAAGAGATCGGAAAGAAGGAGCAATGTTCCATAAAAGCAACGTCAGCAGACACAAGATATTTGCTAAGACTAGGACAATAACACCGATACCCTTTTTGTAACCTAGAGTAACCCAGAAAAACACATTTGACTGATTTGGGATCTAACTTGGTAACATGAGGACGAACATCCCGAACAAAACAAGTACTACCAAATAAGCGAGGTTCAATAGGAAATAAAGATTTTGTCGGAAACAGGATACTATAAGGGATCTCACCATGAAGAACAGAAGATGGCATGCGATTAATGAGGAAACAGGCTGTTGAGACAGCATCAGCCCAAAAACATTTAGGGACGTGTGTTTGGAATAAGAGGGCTCTGGCTGTCTCAAGCAGATGTCGATTTTTTTCGTTCAGCTACGCCATTCTGAGATGGCGTGTCAACACAAGAGGATTGATGAAGAATGCCATCTTTAACCATATAAGTTTGAAAAGAATCAGAAAAATATTCTTTTGCATTGTCACTTCGCAATGTACGTACTGAAGTACTAAAATGCGTTTTAATTTCAGCACAGAAAGCCATAAAATGGGTAAAGAGTTCAGACCGATTTTTCATAAAATAAGTCCATGTCATGCGAGAGAAATCATCCACAAAAGTGACAAAATATCGAAATCCAGGTTTTGACACAACAGGACAAGGACCCCAAACGTCTGAGTGAACTAATTCAAAAGGAGAACTTACTCTTTTATTGACACGAGGAACGGAAGATAAGCGATGATGCTTGGCAAACTGACACGACTCACAATCTAAAGAGGAGACATTGTGAAACTGAGGACAAAGTTTCTTTAACGAAGAAAGAGAAGGGTGTCCTAACCGACAATGGGCTTCAAAAGGAGTTACGACTGCCGAGCAAGCAGTAGACCGGGGCATCTGTACCTGAATATCCAATAGGTAAAGACCTCCTGATACATGTCCTTTACCAATAATCTTCTTCGTCACAAGATCCTGAAACAAGCAATAATCCGGAAAAAATGAGACACAACAATTGAGAGCACGAGTGATTTGGCTCACAGACAGTAAATTAAAAGAAAAATCGGGTAAACTTAAGACATTTGTTAAAGAAAGTGATGAAGTGGGATGAACAATGCCGAAACCAAGAACATTTGATGTAGAACCATCGGCTAAAGTGACCTTGGGTAAAGAGGGGTGTGGTGTAAAATTGGTGAAAATATTAGGATTACCTGTCATATGATCTGAAGCACCCGAGTCAATGACCCATTGGGATGAAGAGGAAAGGAGACAAGTATTTGGGGTACCTGACTCAGCAAGGGCAGTAATAGAGTGAGATAATGTTCTCGATGTTTCCTGGAACGCAAGAAACTGAGCAAAGATATCTGCCGAGACGGTAACGGTAACGGACTTATGTGCGGTACCCATATGATACAAATATCCAGAACTAAAAAAAATCCCTTTTTTACACAAATGAAATCAACAACGGACAAGTAATAACCAAAATACCAAACAACTGAAAACGAAAACCTGTAGTTGGACACAACAGAGCAGGCAGAGAGAGCTATATGCAGTCAATATGCACTGTGCAAACCCAGACCCAAACCACGCACGAAATGTCAAAATAAACTTATGGGCAAGAAAGAGCAGAGGACGGCGACTCCGGTACCGGTCACCGGAAAGCGAAACAGTGACGTACGCGCCGACACGCGCCGGAGCGTGAAACTGCGCAAAATCTTCTGACGGCGCGTGACACCCACGCGCTGCTCGGATTCGCGAACGGATTTCGTGGGTTCGCCGGAAATGGAACGGAAGACCTTCCTGGAGGGGCGGTGAGATCAAACGAGGTCGCTACAGTGGTGTTTCAAGCCAAATCAGTGACTCGCACTGACAAACTTTCGGACGGCGCGTGAACCTCACGCGCTGGTCGGACGACGGTCAAATTCCGGGGTCTGGCCGGAAATGGGGTGGCGCGTATTCTGGGGGTGGAGGTGAGAACCGGAGGTGACTCGAAAGTGGCGACCCGAACGTTGCACACTTGGGCAACTAAAAAAAAATGAAACCCTAATTGTTTTCTTAACCAATTACTCGCTCGATACCATGTGAGAATGGAAGAACTGTATTCCATATATTTGATATGAAGACAATAGACCTATATATACACATAAACTACATCTAATAGTAGGTAAAAGAATAAAACATCTTCCTTACTTTAAGCCTAAATATATGCTATATTATTATAACAACCTCTTTCATATAATTGTGTGAGAGTCTACACACAATACATCTTATTATGTGAGAGAGATAGCAGGATCATTACACTCTATCTATCATAGATTTTTTGCATAAATGAGAGCTACATGTAGTGTTAAATAAGCAAAAAAAATTGAGGAAATTTAATTTAGATTCGGGATATTTATCGCTTTCTTATAGTAAAGTGTGGATGTATACGAGACACTCAATTGACTAATATATATATATATAGAGAGAGATACATAAGATGATGAGACATATTAAGAGAGTCTAATTATGAGAAGTTTATTTTATTTTTTTAATTTTAGAGGAATGGGATACCCTGACCTGATAAATTTGGATCGATGATTTTTTAATTATGAGCCATACAGATAAAACTCCAAATTAAGAGAGAAAAGTTTCAACTTGTGATAGCATGAGATTGAACCCAAAACCTTTCACATGAAAGTGGAAGTTGACACAACTAGACTAACAAGTCTTGAGTTATGGGTTACGAGAAGTTGATTAGTAAACGACATTTTTACTTTAAACAATATTACATTACAATTTAAATATTTTGTAAAGAATAATAGTGATAACGCCTTTTAATGTGCAAAAATAGCCGAATTGGGAATTTTTAGCTGGTTATAGGATATTTTGTCTATAATTTCTTATTACTAATTACTTGTTTATATTTTGACATTGGATATTTCTAGTATAATGATGCATTTTAATTATGGTTATTATTAACACTTTATTTTTTATTTTACACAACTTTATTTTTATTTGGATAGCCATTAATAAAATGAGAAAAGGTCAAATGCAACTGGCTAATTGAAATGTAATATTTTGGTTATACTGCCTCAATAATATGACCATAATCAGCAAATTGTTGGAATTTAAAATAAACATGCCAAATTCACTGTCAGATTTTGCAAACATTTGTGAAGTTCATCAAATATACAATTCAATAAATAATCTTTTTAAATTAATCATATTTTGATAGAATTTCTGAAATGACATGGCAAAAATAATAAATCTGAATTCTTACAATTACATTTTATTAAAGTCAATGAGACGTAATTATATTACCTATATAGTGCGACAAGGATTACAATGAGCAATTGTTGATTATATGTGCTTGCGAATTAGGAACTTGAACAAGTTGACCCGCAAAATTCAGAAAGTGTTTGACTGAGTTTATAAACTTTTTACTAATTAGGAACTTGAACAAGTTGATCCGCAGAATTTAGAAAGTGTTTGACTGAGTTTATAAACTTTTTACTAATAATCTACGAGGTGTCATATAAACATTTCAAATATCAATTCATGTGGTGAGACCAAGACCTAGAAGTCTATTTATTTATTTATTAATTAATTATATAATTAGAATATCAAGTTAAAATTAAAAACCTTAAATTAATTTCACATGTTTGAAAATTCTACCATATAATTAAAATATTTTTTTATATGATAATGCATAAATTCTAATAATTACAACGTGTTTATTTTCAAAATTTTGACTATCATTTCGAATTTGTCGGGTTAGATATTTAGGGTATTTCCTTGAATTAAAAAAAAATGTGTTCAAAATAAAGGGTTTCTTTTGCTTTCTGGTTTACTAGTTGAAAGCATGTAGAGCCTGAATTATTAATGGAATTATAGTTTTATAATTAACAAGAAAAATAAAGAAATAATCTTTCAAATCAATCCTATTTTGATTGAATCTATAATAGGCTAAGGCAATGACTTGGCAAAAATTTCGAAAATCATTGAAGTCCACGAGGCCTAATTACGATTAGAGCTAAAACACGAATCAAACTACTCGATACTTGACTCAAGATCAATCGCTTAAAGTTCATTTGATCGGGTTCGTTAATGTATCAAACCAAACTTGAATAACTTTTTGTGTTCAATAAGTTTTGAAGTTCAACAAAATTTATTAAACAAATGATAAAAGTATGTGCAAAAAAATCAAGTCATCGATCTCATCTCGTGCTTGGTTCGATTAGAGCTCGTTCGAGCTTAATTTGATTAACAATTAAACTACTCTTAAACACAAATTTTGAAGCGCATCTCGATTTATAAAATAAATGGTAAAAGTATGTGCAAAAGATCAAGTCACTCGAGCTCGTCTCGTGCTTGGTTCGGTTAGAGCTCATTCGAGCTTAATTCGATTAACAATCAAATCAAGATCAAACACAAATTTTGAAACTCGATAATAATTCAGACAAGCTTGAACAACTTGTTCGATTCGACTTGATTCCACTCGTTTACGTCCGTAATTACAATGACCAAAACAGTTACTCTTAACACTATTCTTTTCATAAATAGAACGAATAGATTTGACCAGAATGCTGTCAAGACCTAATACAGTTTCGAACGAAATTTTCGAGGGCATCGGATTAATATTCAAACATAAAAGATAAAATCAAGTCCTCAATATGATCAAATCAACATGTAAATCCACAAACAATTACAGATGAGACGAGCAACAGAAAATTCAAATTTGTACTTATCACTTATCAGTATTTGTTGTGTATATATATAGATACAGTGTGAAATATATACACACACATATATATAGTGGGTTTCCTCGATGCCGCACTCGGTGCGGTGTATTGGGTGCGGCAGAAATCGATTCATAGTCATAGTATCTATCTCTCACACAGTAAAATATATTGTGTGCGGTCCACACATACAGTTGTGTGAAAGAGATAGACACAGAATACACACTCAAACCATTGGACTCGGTTGAGCATAGATTTTTCCATTTTGGGCAACCCTATTGACGTGATATAGTTTATTAAACATGAGGAACGAGGGTAATTCTGTACTAAATCGAGTCCAATGGTCGATTGTGTATTATGTGTTTATCTGTTTTATATAAGTGTGTGAGGGAACCACACACAATACATTTTACTATGTGAAAGATAAATACTAGAACCATTATACTCGGTCTATCATATATTTTTCCAGAAACGAGAGCTACACGTAACGTTAAATAAGCAAAAAAATTTGAGAAAAATTTATTTAAATACGGGATATATATCATTTCGCATAGTTAAGTGTTGACGTATACGAAACACATAATGGACTAAAAGATATATATGGGAGAAATACATAAGATGATAAGATGACACATATTGAGAGAGTTCACTTATGAGAAATTGATTAGTAAAGGACTAGGGGTGTCCACGAATCGAGCCTGGCCAGATTTCTGGACTCGTAAATATTATATAGTTCAATCTAAGAACCTAAGAAAGTATCAACCCTCGAATTAGCTGATCTCGACAGAAACTTCATACAAATAGGAGGTTTTATGCCAGCCAAAGCCAATATGGCACTAGGCATGGACCATATCCCATCTCCACAAATCAATCCAGAAGCTACAGCAGGTCCTAATGCATCCGCCTTAACCTTATCTATCTTCGACCACATAAAAAGTATCAAACTTCCCAAACACATATCAATTGTAAAGTACCCTCCAAGATAAAACGGAATCGCCATCGCCATTGGAATCGGGATAAATTTAGCCCGTCTCGGCCCCACCACGTCTCTGACAAAATTGATAGCGATGGCTACACCAAAGAACACATAGCATAGCATAAGGCAACGCTTTGGCAAAGCTGAAAATCCTTCGACCCCCAATATTGCCATGTTGCGGTAGACAAGAGCGAAAGGCGCGGGATATTGTGAACCGGGAACGCCAAAATCATGAAACGCTTTGTAGAATAGCCAAAACACGCATGGCGAGATAACGCAACCCATAGCGGTTCCAATGATTTGGCTCACAAACATGGACCGTGGAGATGCAAGGGTCATGTACCCAGTCTTGAAGTCTTGTGTGAGGTCGGATGCGGTTGAGACAATATTCATCATGACCCCACACGCAGCTAATCCGGCGAGAACGCCTCCGTTGTGGGCGCCAGCCCATGCGCCAATCACGAAAATTGCTAATTTTCCATAAGTGGATGCTAATGACCAGTCAGTGAGGCCGCATCCGTACGCGTTGCAGAAGGCGAGAGTAGGCGCGAGTATGTATATGACCACAATGTAGTACCATTTTAGTGGGTGAAATATGCGAGGAAGTATTATGGTTGAGACCACTGCAACGGTGATGTAGCCGACTATAGCAAACGAAGTAGGGATTTGATCCTTGAGAAAAAGTTGGGTTCTACGTTGATCGTCATAAGATAACTCGGGAGCTGGAGGAGATGATTGATTGCCAACCGGGAGGACATGGTTGGCATTTTTGTCACGGATTTGGTTGTATAATCCAAACAAAGTGCCCCCGAGGACCTTTACAAAGTTGTAGAGGCCATCGCCGAGGATCATGGCTATAGCTATGAACACTTTGTAACCTTGCAAGCCATGAAGGCTGTCGGAACGATAATCTGCAGAGTACCAGGAGCCTTTTCTCCCCTGTATGAGTGGCCACATTACACCCCATGATAGGATAGCTCCAACTAGCAACGATACGTTGATAAGATAAGGGCATATCATTCCTACACCGACATATGTTGCTGAGAAATCGAAGTAAAACTTGTTTCGGTATGCTTTAAGGCCAAATGTAGGAAAACTGATGAATCCACAGTCGTCCCCTGCAGTAAAAAACCATTGGAAGAAACCCCACAAGAAGCTGAAAGAGAAGAATTTCCCCAAGGTTCGAACTTGTTTCTTCGCTAGCTTGGCTCCCTGAGGAGTGTGAAAGCTATTGATAAGATGAGCAGTTGCCGTGCCACTTGGATACGTCAGTTTGAAATCTACGATCATAATCTGCACCGCGTGGAAAAACAGAGATGAATCCACGGTACCGTTTTAAGTGGCAGCAAATTTAAAAGATATTATACTTATTTCTCTCGTTCTAAAATTCAAATGGCAGCAAGTGAGAATCTTTTTCAACTTCTTATGCATTACAAGTAAGTTTCAATGTATAAAATGATGCATTGTTTAGTATGAAAGACGTACCTTTCGGAGGGGCACAACAGAAAAGAGTCCCAAGAAGCTAACGACGAAGAGGAATCCGATCATCCATGCCAGTGTTGGATCCTTGACATTTAGAGCATCATTAGCTTCAGTGGATTGTCTAGCAACAACTTCACTCATACCAAAAAGGTAACTTCCGAAACCACCACTGAAGGCGATGCCGGAGGCTGCAACAACACAGGTCTGAATGACAGTATTCTCCTGCCTAGTAAAGGGCTGCTTCAAAAGGCCGCACTTTTCAAGAACACTAGTCCATATCTTGACAAAGAAGAACCCCAAAAGCCCCGCTGAAACGTTGAGGGACGGAATAATACCGGTGGTGAGATTGAGCTTCATGACAATGAAAGTGAACAAAATACAGAGAACGAAAGCCACAACGAAGGCCCTCACGGTCAGCTGATTCTGCCATGACGGCACCACCTCTGTACCCTCGAATATCTTCTCTACACATACTCCTCCATCCACCTCTTCTCCTCCTCCTCCTTCCCCCATATTCCCCCTCACGTATTCGTCACCGTCGGTTTTCTTCGTCATGCTAGACGACCGATCCATTCTCGTCCTTTTTCGTCCAATGAATGAATTTGGACAGCCATTACTTAACAGTCTAATAAAATGAGACAAAGGTCAAATGCAACTGGCTAATTGAAATGTAATATTTTGGTTATATTGCCTCAGTAATATGGCCATAATCGGAAAATTGATGGAATTTAAAATAAACATGCAGAATTTTCTGCCAGATTTGCAAACTTTGACGAAGTTCATCAAATAAACAATTCAATGAATAATATATTTTGATAGAATTTAGTCAATGAAATGGCAAAAGTAAGAAATCCGAATTGTTAGGATTAAATTTTATTAAAGTCAATGAGACGTAATTATTTTACCTATATAGTGTGACAACGATTACAATGACCAATTGTTGATTTTTATGTATATGGACAGTAATTAGTAACGGTCTAATATTGTGGTTATATTGCCTTAATGATATGGCATAATTTGCGTGAATTTAAATTCAACAATGCTGCTCTATTTAAATTTAAAATGTCACACCCCAATCAGCTACCACAAATATTCATCTCTCTCAACATTGCTCTATACACAAACTAAATCTCTTTATATTGCAAAAAAAATGTCTTCGATTCGCTTATGTTTCGTGCTTTTTCTTATCGCTTTCGTGCACGCTGCTTTTCAACCAGGAACAACGACGTACGAGCAACGACTTATTGTCAGGTGCGATGGATTCGGGTGCAAGGCATCGTGTCGTAAGGCGTACGGGCCAAAATTAAAGTCCTCTTATTGTAAACACACACCATTTGGAGATGAATGTATCTGTCTGCATACAGATAAACGTATTGAAACTGTGATTTCAATAGAAGAGTAATTTGTATCAAGGATGAAAGAGTGTTAAGCAAAGTAATAAAATGTGTCCAGAATAAAGGGTTGCTTTTGCTTTCTGGTTTACTAGTTGAAAGCATGTAGAAGTTAAGGCTATGCTTGTTTATGTTTTTTAAGTTTAAATTCTGAAAATTTATCAGGAAGTGCGTATTCGTATAAAAATGATGTGATGTGTGTTGTGTTTATTTATGCTTTATAAAAATTGTTAAAATTTGTAAAATGTGTCATATCAATGGTGAAAGATATGTATGATGTGTTGAATGATTTAGTTAGTTATTTATATAATGATTAGGTGGATAAAGAAATAATAAAATATATATTAAAAATTGTAAAGTATGAAAAGAAAGAGACATAATGATTGGAGTAAACAATTTTGATTGATAATTATGTGAAATGATAGATATAAAGAGTGATAGTTGGTTATATAAGGGATTGAAAAAGTAAAGTTGAAAAAATGTGAACTTAGATGAAAATAATTTGTCATATGGTTTTTTAGGATTTTGTGATCCACTGTATTAAAAATGGAATTTGAAAACATAAACAAACAAGGCCTAAATTAACAATGGAATATACTTTTATTAACAAAAACTCTTGTTTATATATTACTTTGTTAGTTAAAATTCGTATTATATACATGTACATACGTATAGCCGAAAGATAGTTATGTTTTCTGTATGCATTTTGAACCTAATGTGTAATACTCGTACTTTTGAGTTGAACAGTTTAGTAAATGTAATTCATGTATCCCGTTGATATATATAAAATTGGCTCGGGGCTCGTAGCCTTGTATCCTCGTATAGTTATATAGATCACTTATGATTGAGGCTCGTAGCCTCGTTGCCTCGTATCTGCTAACGGTCAGCTAAATTATCACTGTTATACGAGGTTTGGGCATTATAGAAGCATTTACACGAAAGGTCCTTAATGGCACTATAATTGCATAATACTACAAGATCCGCGTGTTTTTAAGTGATCCGAGTCGGGTTGACCTGTGACCCGACCCTACGACCCAAGATCCTAACCCTTCATAGCACCACGTGCCATCATCTGTGTGAAACTCCTGTCACTATCAGATCCGTACAACATGAATATCTATAAATACCTCCTCTCAACACATATTCAGGGGGACAATCTCTAGTCCCAACTCTCTTGAGCTAGCATCGTATCCACTAATACCTTGACAATAGACTCGAAATACGTTCCCAATATACAAATTTGGGCTACTCAGCCTCGTAGGCATACGACCCAACGACCCTACATATACGACCTACACATATGACCCAATGAACCAACGACCCTACATATACGACCTACACATACGACCCAACGAACCAATGACCCTACGATACGACCCAAAAAGGATACAAACCCGTTAATAGAACTTAAATTTTTGAACTACGTTATGACTTGATCCTCCAAGGAGGTACGTAGGCAGCTTGGATTAGAATCCAAGTGCAGTCATAAATTTATCATCACCACCTTCGTGTGCCATACGAAGCAGCCCAGATTGAGGTAAATCGATCCCCCAAAATCGAGCTAAATCACCCGTATTATACGTGATGAATAATACTCTAATTTGGCCTAAAGAATTATTATTTTTATTTAAAACTTAAAAATTATCATTACTGTTAATAAGTACGTACTGATTGAATATTATACCATTAAAACTATGAAGGTTATTAATTTATCAAAATATTAATTATTGTCAACTAATAACGGATATAAAATATTATTTATATAAATAAAAATCAAGTACAAGCAAAATATCTTACAAATTTATATAAGGTAAATCGTATTTTTACTCCCTAATAATTCATCAATACTTGAATTATACTCGTATGTCTATGAATCTGTTTATTTCTTGTTCCCATATTTTTAGCTAATTTTTAGCCGTAACTTTCAAAAAAAATTCTTATATATTAAAATGCCGAACTTTTTCCGCCTTGTAGTTAACTAACTAAGATCTATAATAGGCAATGACTTGGCAAAAGTAACTAAGATCTATAATAGGCAATGACTTGGTAAAAGTTACGAAATCACTATTCTTTGCTTATTTTTCATTGAACGCCATGAGACCTAATTACAATTAGAGCTAAAATACGAATCAAACTAATCAATATTTGACTTGAGATCGATTGCCAAAAGCTCTTTGAGCTGGTTCGTTATTATATCAAACTAAACTTGAACAATTTTTTGTGCTTGAAGCTCGGCTCGATTGATTAAAAAATGATAAAAGTATGTGCAAAAAATTTAAATTATTCGAGCTCGTCTCGCGTTTGGCCCGGTTAGAGCTTAACTCAATTAACAATCAACCCAAGCTCAAACACAAATTTTGAAGCTTAACAATAATTTAGATAAGCTTGAACAACTTATTTGACTCGCCTCAACTCGTTTACGTCCATAATTACAATTCCCAAAATAGTTACTCTTAACACTATTCTTTTCATAAATAGTACGAATAGATTTGGCCAGAATGCCAATTCTTAACAAGACTTGGTACAGATTCGAATGAAATTTTCGAAGGCATCGGATTAATATTCAAACATAAAAGATAAAATCAAGTCCTCAATGATCAAATCAACATGTAAATCCACAAAGGTTAAAGATGAGGCGAGCCAGAAAATTCAAATTTTTCTAGAGTTATGGAAAGAAACACATGAAAGCGATATAGTCGCCAACCCAAATGTGATTCTCAAGCCATTATTTTAGCAGACCTTACATAAAGGCTGTCTACAACCTTTCCCATATTCGAAATGGTCTCCAATGTCGCTGGGTAAATTTCATCCGTCTTTGGATCATCAAATATAACGAGGCATCCAGCGCCCTGATCTAAAGTCCCAGCAAACTTCTTATCAAGAATCATCTGTGATAATTTCTTCTCCACATGATGAACTGGCAATTCGATCAACTCAGCAATATGAGCGATCTCGACCCTTGAAAAGGGCTCGATCAATTTGCAAAGATTCTGCTCCATAAGAGTGTCGTAGAGGGAAGATAAGTGCCTATGAACAATAGGGTCTTCGTCCAGCTGTGTCTTGAAATTTTTCAAAGCAGTTTCAAATAGCCCGAGAGAGCGTTTTGAGTGAGCATCAGCGACAGCTTTCATCGCATCAAGTTCGGGCCCTTGATATTGTAAGCCCACTTTGGGGGACGATATGATACCCGCCACATCATCAGCCTGGTTTACCATGATTTTGCAGAGTAACATATATTTGAGGCTGTATATAGCCTGGGAATCATCTAGAGCGTTAAAAGCCTCAAATGCTTCATAGAAGTAGCTGTAGCCAGTTTTATAGTCTTTTTCTTCTGCATGTAGAATTCCACTTTGTAAATCTATAGTGCCCTGCTGAGCTGGAGGGACGTATATAGCATTGGCTGCTGTTCTTGCTGCAGTGAGTGCAGCCTTTGCTTTGGGCAGATTCCTGAGAGAGAAATGAAGTTTGCTCTCAAGCAAGTCAATTTCGACGAGCAATAGCTTGTCGTCTAATCTTCTGACCTCCTTGATAAGACCTGAAAGGAGATTTAAGGTTTTTGATATGTAAAAATAGAAAGAGAAAGAGAAAAGTAAATTAAAGACACCCCCTACGTTAAAAAACACCCCAAAGTTTGAGAACATTACCATAACTTCCCCTATCAGTACAAACATATTACAAATTCAAAACCTGCCAGAAAAATGAAGATTACAATTTCACCCCTTATTTTTCGAGTTGTCAGGATTTGATGATGACAGGGGGTGTCTTTGGCTTGTGGTAATTATTCAATAAGTGAAGGGGTGTGCATGTAACCTGAAAGGAGATTTAGTGCTTCAGAATATTCCTTCTTGTCCATCAAGAGAGCTGCAAGCCTTGCCTCAATTCGTTGACGAAGAAAAGTTCGCTTTTCAGCACGTGTCCACTGCACTATTTCTTTGCAAAGGGTGATCTGAAGATCTGATGTACCTGGTATTTTAGCAACTGCATCGAGAATAACACGAACAATTTTTGCAGTTTTTGCCTTTGGGATCAAGGAAAAGAAAGGACGCAGCTTGACAAGGAGGTTTTGAAGTTCTGATGCTCGACCCTCTTGTTTAAGAAGATCAGAGAGATTGGTAATAGCCTGTTCTTTTATTCTAAGCGCTTCAGAAGAAGATGAAGGATTTTCAAGGACCTGGTAAAGAATAGAGATCGCTTCGGATGGAGATTTGGCTTCAGCAGCCTGAAGAAGTGAATCAGTGGTGGCAGGGAGATGTGAAGAAGACATGGTCACGACTTTCAGGTTTAAATTCTGCAATTTTAGACCCAGGATTAATAGCAATATTATGATAACATTGGATTAGCAATATTGGTTCACAACATATCACTTTGTAGAGGGTTGTTCACATCAACTTTTCATATGTGAAAGTTGATTTTTTTTTTAAATAATCACAGTGGATTGACAATAAATTAAATATCAAACAAACACCGATATAGGGAAAAAACCAATAAGTAGGAGGCTTGTTTTTATCAGATTTTAAATGAGATTTTCTAGAATTAAATTTCTCAGAGTAAGACTTTTGAAAAGGTAAGGAATCAGAGATCGAAGAAAACCATACGTAATAGCAGCAGCAAATAATTCAATACAAGAGTTCACATATACATTGAATAACAGAAGCGACTCAGAAGGCAGTTCTGACTAGTAACTGAAGCATAGTAATGAACATCATTTATATAATGACCAAAACTCACGAGTATCCTCTAAACAGTGCACTATGAGCAGCAATTCAAGAGTAATTGTTTGGACGGACAAAAACAGATGTTCTAAAAATTTGTATATCTGTTAGTAAGTTGCCGCTATGATGAAAACTACTAAATCCATTATCTGTATCTGACAAAACAATGTACCGGTATAATATCCCGTATATTTCTCACAACAAGGTTCAATCCATCACCAAGTTTTCCTCTTCACCGACTCCTATCATCCTTGTATCACTCCAAATTCTTCCCTTCTCACCTCATAAATCATAATCCACACTAATCATCACAAGTTTGACCTCCACTTTCACATAATTTCCAACAACGCCGACCATCAAAAGTTTCGAGAACCTGCTTTTCAGTAGAAACATAGAAGATATTCTTTCTCCATCCAAACTACTTTGCTAGGCTAGCCTAAACCTCAGAAACTAACATGCTTTCGCACCTAGATTCTCCGTCCACCGAAAACACTCCGCTCAAATTCACACAACTAAACTCACACTCATCCATCTCCCAAATAGGCGAATGAAATTAGTGCGTATTTCAAAAACTGACCTCAAATTAAGGCAATTGTAACTCCTAAAATACATGTAAATTTACGTACAAACTACAGAACGAATCTGAACTCAGAATCCACGATTTAATCGATACAATTCCACAAAAATACATGAAAATGCATAAAATAGATCGCAGAAAAAAATAAAATTATTCAGTTCCAAAATTACTGCATCTTTCATCAACGAAATTCAAAATTAAATGCATGAAATAGATTCAGGATAAGATCAATTTAAAGTTAGAGAGAGAAAAATAAAGAAGAAAAACCTGTAAATGGTGGAATAATGCTCCGTGAGATCCCAAACCCTAAGATGAAGCAGAGATAAAAGCAAATGAAAGAAGCTTGGGGAATAAGTGATGTTTAACTACGTAGATATATAAAAATCAGAGGGCCAATAAGAAATATATAGACATTTAGAAATAAGCCCTCGTTAATTCAATAATTTATGGTGTTACCCATATTAGTAATGGCTATGCACAGACGTGGACACGGGACACGTTTATAGACACGACACGGGACACAAATACATGAATTTTTTAAAAAAGTAGTACACAGATACGGCTAAGACACGAATGATCATCTGTATTTTTTCTTTTCTCTCAATAGTTGGACACGAACATAACGCGTGTCCGATACTGCACGAGATGATTTTTCAGAATGTTCGTGCATCATAGGTAAGGGCTTATATGAACCGGGTTGTAAGTTGTAACCCGAATCCAAGCCCAATTATTTTATTTGGGCTGAGATTTGAAAACTTTTTTTTTTAATTGGTTATTTGTTCTAATGTTTGTTGGTAAAAACTCGTATTATACCCATATAATATATGTACATACGTATAATTGAAAGATATTTTCGTATCCCATATGCATTCTGAACGTAATGAATAATACTTGTATTTTTGAGTTGAATCGTTTAGTACATGTACTTTACGTATCCCGTATAATACTCGACGAATAATACTCTAATTTTTGGCAAAAAAATTTTTAAGTAAAAAAATATTTCTTTAATTTAAAACTTAAATTTTTTATTAATTTTTATAAATACTAATTGAGTATTATACAATTAAAAACTCTGAGCGTTAATAATTTATCAAAATATTAATTATTGTCAATTAATGACGCATATAAAATATTATTAATATAAATTGATAGCAAGTACAAGCAATAGATTTTACAAATTTATATAGAATTAAGTCGTATTTTTACTCCTAAATAATTAATTTATATCCGTATTACACTCGTACATCTACGAATCCGTTTATTTTTCGTTTCCATACTTTTTAGCCGAATTTTTTACCGTAACTTTCAATAAAATTTCATAAATACGTACGTATTAAATGATCGAACTTTTCCCATCTCGTATTTTACTAACTATGGTTCTAATACTGTCTGATGCGTACAAGGATTAAGCACCAATAATAGCATAAAAATATACGCACAGATTTATAATGACTATTGATCAATAATTCTCTCTCTCTTTTTTTTAAATACAATACGAAATACCCTAAATATATAGCTCGACAGACCTAAATTGATAATCATATATTTTTGAGCTATAGAGATTATATCGAACTCCATAAAGGAGGGGAAGCCACAACTTGTAGCAGCTTGAATTCGAACCCAAAATCTTTCACATAAAATAGAAGGTGAATATCACTAGATCAAAAGGTCTTTGGTTCAAGAATTCTCTCTTTGTTTTTCACGCTTAAATCTTAATGCTCGCCCAAATATGCTTCTCCTTTCTTAATATCTCTTTTCTTTATTATTTTTTCCAAGTCTTAAGTTCCGGATTTAGACTTGCCTTGTCGGCTTGCTTTATTCGGTTTAAATTAGCAATTTACAATGGGCCTCATCAATTAATTATAAAACTTTAATTATAATTGGATTATAGCATTAATAAATTGAGTTAAGTAAGCCCATTAATAAATAATGTAGTATTACTCGGTCCTTGGATTATTACTCCAAAGTGAGAGTATCACACTATCACTGTCTAATATAATTTATGTATCAGTCAAGACTTGTTATCATGGTTGTATTAACTTTCATTTTCATGTGAAAAGTCTTGGGTTTAATTTTAAACTGTCATAAATTGTGACTTTCTCTCCTTATTTGAAGTCTTAAAGAATTTGTGTGGTTCATGATTAAAAAAATATCGATTCGAGTTTATTAGTATATCCCCTTCTTCTAGAATTAAAATAATAATAATTTACGTATCGTGCAGTTAATCATAAAGCAATGTAAACTACATTACATTGAGAATTGTATATGGGCTTGGCCAGACCGTCTATGGATTGTAATTTTTTGAATTATTAATAGTTTATAGGCTTTGAATAACCCAAGTTTGAATATAAATTTTCTTAATTCAACTCAATTCAATTTGAATTTATACAAATTTTCAGATACAATTGAATTACACTTCCAATATCTAAACAAAATTATCCCAAACAAATATGAACAAATTAAGTTGCCAAAACGAAACTAAACAACAAAGATTCAAATTTAAAAGCATAAGCAGCACACTTTCGATACAATTCTAGAAAAACAAACGGTAGAAAATATTATCACCAGCAACAGGGAGACGAGGCGACGAGCACCATTATTCGAAACGGAAGCAATAAACGAAAAAAATAAACGAGAAAAAATAACTCTGTTGAATCATTTACATATACATGAGCATTGCATCAGCTCTGCATCAATCAACATAGAAGAAAAATAATAAACGTATAGGATCACGAATCTAAAGCTGGTATAACTCGACTAAGAAAATATGTATATTTACCTAAATAGCTTATGCTCTCGATAACACCAAAATTGAACGAACCTGCTATATGAATGGCCAATAGCTATTTATGGAGTGATATTGCATTCGCGCAAATAAAGGTTATCATAGTCAACGTTTTTTGCCCAATAGTTCCGGTATTTTGGGATGGCTATTTCGAGCCATGGCTTCAAGTTGCCATTGTAATGTATGACCGCTGCTCGTTCAATATCCTTTTGGTGTACATTTGGATTGTAACCAAGTCCCAAGACGTGCCAAGACTTGTTGAGAACGTAAGTTCGATTCCAAAAGGTTATCAAACCAGGTGGAAGAGTTCCAAGTTTCCATAATAGTCTATCCTGATTCTGCAAATAATTCATACTTTGTTTCAGTGTTGGAAATAAATACACTCATCCTATAAAGAAATATATAAATATATATATACACACAAACATACTATTTGCTCCTTTCCTCGTTCTCTAGACAACCAAACATGTTTGAAATTTAATTTCTTTAAGGTTGTGTTTGGATTGAGGGACTTCGATTCGGAGGAAGAATTTAAAATGACTCCAATTTGAAGTCATTTGAAATCCATCATGATTGATTGAAAAAATAGCTCAAAACAAGCTCAATTGATATGTTGATGAATTTGAAATACATGGCTTTCAAATCCTTCAACCCAAACACATCCTAATTTTGTTTCCTTTGTCCTAGATTTTTCATTTCCTCCTCAATATCCTTGAACCAAACATTACAGTCTAATTTCTCAAGAGAATACGAATATAACTAAGCAGACGATATTCCCGCAGAAAAGTAAAAAAGGGACTTACAAGGTTCTGCCATTTGTGGTACACGTCGGTAATCTTTTGCTTCCTCCACTCCTCCAAATCAAAGACATTCATTCCAAACGCCCAACCACAAGCTCGAGGATCAAAATTTTTCGATATATGAGGGTTTGAAAAGTTAAGGTAACGGTCAAATCGGTGGAAGCTTTCTCCACACGTTTCAACAACTCCGATGACCTTCCCCTTCAGATCAACGGACCAAAGTCCACTAAGATCCTTCTGAACCACAATATCATCATCTAAGAACAAAACCTTGTCTAGCTTGGGGAATATCTCCGGTAGGTAAAACCGGAGATGGTTCATGATCGAGAGGTACTTTGGATTTCTAAATTTCAAGTTTGGATCAGATTCGGATCGACGGTTCTTGAAGTAGTAATCAATCATGGAGGGAGATTCGAGCTGCTTAAGAACTGGGCTGTAGCTTGAATTTAACCAAGTGAACTCCTCGACATTCTGAACTTGTATTGTCGCTTTGCCAGGTGGATTAGCCAAAAACCACATTTTCATTGCAGCATAATTGAGCCTATCGGTGACGACATGGAAGACATGTTTTGATGGATCCTGCACATGACATGAAATGTAGATGTTAGAAATCGAAGCATCAAACTGAATTACTTTCTTTCTGAAGCAAAGGATGTCCACTATTCTATTCTATTCTTTTTTTTTTTGGTCAGATTCTTGACTACAAATGTACATAGATTTGTGGTAGTATGTGTACGTCTTACCTATCATTTAATTTAAAATTCTTTGAATTAACTCATTCTCACCAAAACACAATTCGCTTAGTTGATTAAAGAAGTTTTATATATAAATAATAGACAACAAATACAAATTAAAATAAAATCATAACGACCATTTTGCCACCCTTTTTTTTTTTTTTTTAATCTTTTCAATTCAACAGCAATCTCCAAAAATTCACACATTACTGAAAGGTAATTTCCGAAAAAAGTGGGTTAAAGTTGATTGGTTGATTCTTAACAAAAGTCAAGCAAGACATCCTCTGAGGGCGGACAATAATTTCCAACAATCCATTTATTACAGAAAGGTAATTTTCGAAAAACATGAAATAAAGTTGACTTCTATTAATTCCTAACAAAAATCAAGGGAGACATCCTTTGCGGGACCGGATGGGGTAGGGCAGAGGGAGGGGAGTAATATTAACCAATACAGAACGAATCAAAATCATTCCTCAGCTATAAGTCATTAAAAAAAAGTGAACGTATATTAATTTTTACAAGGAATACCTCCTTTTTACCTTTGCATGGGTTATTGTTGAGTTCACAACAACTGCAGCAGCCAATACGTTGTCTGAAAACAAGGCATAGTGGTGTAGCTTCGGATCTTCTAGCTTTCCCTTGTTCAGAAAATGCCTTTGAGATGAGTTCAACATGAAGTACTCTGATGAAAGGCGCAAAGGAAGACAGTGAAGTCCTTTAGGCATTGTCTTGGCAGTTAATTGTGTCAAAAATAAAGCCTGCTTTTTATGGACTTGGAGTTGCTCCTCGGCTGAATGAAGCATCGCACGAAGTTTCTTTATCATGGCAGCACAATCATCATGTATTTGTTTACCTTTCAACAGAGTTTGCTCCATTGCTTTCAACTTCTGATTAGCACTACAATTCAATGGAAAAACACACAAACTACATAAGAGAAGGTTTTGGAATCCCATAACAATTAAATTTATGGTGAATTACATAGACGCCCCTGCTTGAGAAATTACCATAACTTCCCCAGTCAATAACTCTTCCGTAAAAGCATGTCACAATCTCACCCTCTGTCAGTCCAGTAAAAATCACATTTTAATTTCACCGATGCTTTTCGAATTGTCAGAATCTGATAGGGGTGTCTTGGTAATTTGCAAAAACCTCAGGAGGCTTATGGTAATTACCCAATAAGTGAGTCGGTGTGCATGTAGTTATCTCTTAAGTAAATGTGCAATAGATAATAAAACTAACATTTTTGGCAGCTCAGAATCCTTGGTGGCATCTCCAAGTGCTCGTTGCACTTCCTTCATACGCAAACGAAGCTCCCTTATGAAGTGTGGATTGTTTTGAGTTGCTGCGAGGGATAGATAAACCTTTCCTTGAATGAGTTGATCCTTAAGCTGACGAATGCGAGCATCTTGAACCACTGTTTGCTCTTTCTGTCTCTCAACTCTACCTTTCACTCGTTCTCTTAAAATATCTTTTCTAGATTTCCGGAAAGGACGTTGTAGATGTTCTAGTTCCTAGAAACACAAGAATAGAAAAGGAGATGATTTTTTACACTGAATAATACATGCTGACAATCTAAAGCCAATAAACTATACAAAAGCTCTTTTACATTTAAATGTAGAGTGTAACTATTCCAAAGTTTCACCAACTTTACGAATAATCATATGAGAACTATGAAATGTACAGAGTTCAATCAACGAAACAAGATCATATTAAAATGAATTTGAGAATTCTTTTAAGAATACAAGGACAGTCTCCTTGTTAGTTCTCAACATCAGAGTTGAAACAGCATAACATAAACATTTCTCATCCAGCCCTAAAACGGGACGACAATAGCAGGAGAATACTAACATATAATGATTTTACCGTTTTCTCTGAGGAGTTTTCTGATATGCCTTCAGAATGCTGGACTTTAATTTCTTCCTTCACATCATTTTCTCCATTCTCAGTTCCTAAATTCCCAATCAAATCATTTTTCTTCGAATTTTCGTTCCTCGTCTCAACCTCAGCCTCATTCACCATATCCGTCACCTGTTTTATGGGATTCTCATTCAAAGTAGACGAATTTGCAGTTCTTTCTTCTGCCAATTCTGTTATTATTTCAGTAAGTTGGAATCAATCATAACTTAAAATCGAATTCAGTATAATCGAAGTTGAAAAGGAAAATGAAGCAAACGAAAAGACCTTCAGTGAGTTGTCTAGTAATGTGATTGTTCTCTCCAGAAGTAGCGTCTGAGTGATTGTTTGAATTTTCGTTATAAACTACGCCTAATGGTTCTTTCAATGATGTAGATGAATCCTGCCAATTAGAACATAAATCAGAAAAAATTCCACAAAAATTGTACACAACAAAAAAGACAATTATAGAGATACATACCTGAGGTAGCACATGTAAAGGCCTAATTTCACCAGCAAATGTCTGCAAACAAATAATCCAATAATTCAACATCCACATTCAAAAAAGACAAACACAAATAAAATAATTATCAAGTGAAAAAAAAAACACTTACAAATGATGAAACATCTTCTACAAATTCATCCCTAGCTGTAAATCAACAAGAAAAACACAAATCAATTAATAAAACAACAAAGCATAGCATCAAAAGTAATTATTTAACTAAAAACCAAATAAAATAAAATGAGTTGAAGGAAAATTACAAGAAGAGGAAGTGAAATAGGCTCCAAGAGTGTGAGTATAGAGAACAATAGGGGCAAGAACTGTCACTAACAGCAAGAAAAACACTGATTTTCTGACCCTCATCTTCATCTTTTTATGATTTTGACCCCCACCCCAACCCACTAACAATTTCAATTTTTTATACTTCAAAATCAAATCTTTATGCCAAAAAACATCAATTCAAACAAAACCCACAAAGGAAATCCAAAAAAAAAATAAAAAAAAATCAAGACATTAAAAAAAAATATTGCTAATTTTGTGAAATTTTAGACTAGATTTCTACAATAAAGAAAACCCAATACTCCTAAAAGAAATTGAATTAATGTGGATCCAAACAGAAAAATAAAAGAAGTGTCTCTTAAATGGAGTACATATCTATAAGCAAAAAAAAAAAAAATCAATCTTCTTTTAGACTTGTTGATAAATAGGCCAAGATTTGTACGGTCAATAGCAACAGAAAAAACTAAAAATGGAGTAAAACAAGAAAAGAATCTCTAATTAACACCCAGAAAAATCATCCAATTAATAGGCTGAAAGGTAGAAGATGAAAATTCAATGAAAAATGTTTATGGAAGAATTAGAGAAAAATGGAAAAATGGGTTTTGTTGATTGGTATGTGAGTGAGTGTGTGTGTGTGTTTGTGTATTTGCCCTCCCTTATTAATTCTTATTTATTGCAGTTTTTTTATTTATTTATTTTCTCCTAATTACAGGTTTTTCCGTTGGTTTTGAGATCGAGAAAAATGAAATCATTGCATAGAAATTCATCACGACATGTATTTTACTTCATTATAAATAGGGAAAATTACACTCAGACCCCTAATTTATAGTGTAATTACACAAACTTCCCCTCACTTATTGTAATTACAACAATCTCCCTTCAATTTGGCCCATTCCACGGGAGTTTGTGTAATTACTTTATAAGTTAGGGGGTTTGAATGTAATTTTCCCTTATAAATATATAGTACCTGTAATTCAAAAGAAATATTAAACGTGGAAATATAATGAGATTGGTTGGGGTCGGCGTGAATTTACCTTTTTTGACTCTCTTTCTTTCTTTAATCAATTTTTTTTTTCTATCCTTCATGATTTTCTATTTTATTTATAATTATTATATGTTTAGGGTTGTCACTTGTCAATGAATTTAAACCAACCCGAAGGCTGAAGCTTGTAAGGTTGATTTGATAATTTTTCAGCCTAGTTTTATACGATTTTAAAGGCAAGCGGAGCCCGAGCAAAAGGTCAAGACTTGAACTTAAATTAAAAAAGAATGCGAGTGAATGTAGGCTGGATTGAATCGTGCTCGGGTTCGCAAAGATAAATAACTATTTTCATTTTATAAAATAAATATTAAAAAAATAGTATGTAAAAGCATTCTAAAATTTTAGGCAATATAAAGAGTTTAAATTTAGAAAAATACATCCCTAAAATCATTTAACTAGGGATCTAAAGTTTATTCAACACAAATCACTTTACAAAATTGACAAAAATAGGATTTATAAATTTAACCATATTTGAAGTCTAAATCTATTTCTTAATTGAAACTGCATGCCTAAATTGAACGATTAGATTTTGTTATTATAGAGACGATTGATATTGTGACTTAACGAAATTAATTTAATAATTTGTTGTTTAAGATGATTTTAGATATTTTGAAGTATTTGTTATTTTTTAAAATTTAGAATTTTAATTTATTTTATTATTTGTGAATTTCTTAAGAGTCAAAAATAAATTTGGACCAGTTAGGGCTCGACTTGAAGCTGGTACCAAGCTAAACTCAAGCTTAGCACACAAGATCCTCTATTGCAAAATGATATTGCATCTTCTATTGCATTTATTTTATGCATGACAAGTGTGTAAATTTTTTCCTTAAATATATAAGTGATTTAAATTTTGTACACTTGTCATATATAGAGGTGAATGCAATAAAAGATGCAACACCATTTGCAATAGAGGATCCGGATCGCAAGCTTAGACCCGAAAGTTCAAAACAAGTTGAAGCATTTTATTAATTCATTCACTGATTTTTAATAATTGTCAAATAGTTGTATCTTATTTTATTAACTGCATTTTAAAATTTTCGACGTGCCAAGCAATGATGTCCTACATTCTCGAAAAAATATAAACATTTTAATTAGAATGCACAGTTCATTAATGAGACCAAAACTTGAATACTCTACAAATAAATTTTAAGATATTTTTTAGTAGAAATGGAATTCCTAAGAGCTTCATATGTCCCATAATAGAGCACTAAAACCAGAAATTAATTATCATGAATATTGTACTTTATATATAAGTATACATATATATATATATATATATATATATATATAATGGAACTATTTGTTCTAGCCGTTGAAACTTTTTGAAGTCATAACCCTCCAAAGTACAACTTAGCGAATATATTAAGTTATTAACATTAGAAGGACAATATTGAGACACTAATTTGAAGGTTAATCAATGAATAATTAATGTATGCAGTGCTTAACTTAAAATTATTAAACCTACTTTGGCAATCCATTCATAGTTATATAAAAGTAAATTAATCACTTGATTTAATTGGTCTTGGACAGTAAGATGTATCCATCTCGACACACTAAATCGAGATAAATCCTAATGTATTTAACGATAATACATTGCTCGAGACACTAACAAGAATCTTTTATGAGTACTTATTTTGGTTGAGATTCATCAATTGAACGTTCTATTTTAAAATGGTATTTTATCTCGTATTCTATTTTATATATACACATCATTATATAAGATACACATCACTTGTCTATTTAACGAAAAAAATTATACATGTGGCATGCTTATGAGCAACACAATACGAGTAGAATGTCTATTTAAAACAAAAGATCTAGACTAAATTTGAATTGTGAGTCCATGTCCTCTCGTATTAGAATTCATTCATTTCTCAGCTTTAGGAATTTTTAGGCCTTGTTTGTTTATGTTTTCAAATTCCATTTTCAATATCCTGAATCACAAAATTCTAAAAATCAATAACACAAAATATTCTCATCTAAATTTTACTTTTTTCAACTTAACTTTTTCAATCTCTCATATAACTACCTATCACTCACTATATCAATCATTTCACACATTTATCAATCAACAATATTTCCTTCAATCATTACTTTTTTATTCAATCTTCCACATTTTACTATATATTAATAATAAATTTCAAATTTCAAATTTCAAAATATATTAATAATAAATTAACTTTATATATCTATCTTATTCTATTATTTATTTATTCACATAATCATTACACAAATAACTAACTTAATTATTTAACTCATCATACATCAACCAATTATTATTGATTTGACACATTTTACAAATCTCAACCATTTTTAAAAACATAAACAAATACAACACACATCACATCAATTCTCACACGAATCCACGTAGTACGCATTTCCCGAGAAATTTTCAGGATTTTATCTTGAAAACATAAACAAAACCTTAGGATTCAAAATTTTGGAACAAGCGTAACCATAAATAAAATAGGATCCACAACCAACACATAATAACATAGAATTCACAAATTTATGATAATTTTTATTGGATGTGTGATCTTAGTAGCTTTCCACTTTAAAATATTCAGATCGAGTCCTAACAATTGTTCAAAAAGACAATTTGATTGGTTTCAAGAACGGCTTACGCAAACATGTTTGAAACAATTTATCTCCTCAACATTAGAACATTATCCCACTCATGTCATGCATGCATGTGATCCACTTTCCCTTCAAAATTATCAAATATGAAATATTTTTCACCAAAACTAGGCCATTTTCGGACATGTAATTCTTGTCAAAAACTCATCAAAATCCTCTACGCCTTGTTCAAACCAATGTCAAGAGGCTGATCAATCACAGCCCTCCAAATGCAATCTAACGGCTCGAGATCATCCACATCGAACGGCCACAAACTATCGCCACAAACAAACTTTTGATCAACGGCTGGCGAATTTTGTACGAAAGATTGATATTCGAGATTTGGTGCAAAAGTTTCAAGCTCCGAAAAAATTTCAGGTTCCATAAACTCCTCCGGTCTAAAGATAACGCCTTCTTTGAGCCATGGAAAATCGAAAACTCCCATGTTTTCGTTGAATTCATCGTAGCCCTTTTCTTGTGTGTAAGAAGAATCGCCAATGGAAGTGACGATTTCTTGTTTCTTGCCTTTGTGGGATTCATTTTGGATGTTCTCTTCATCTCTTGTTCTTTTCCTGTTCTGAGTGTTGTCCCTCTCCATGGCTTCTTGTCTGAAAAACACAGATAAATTAGACGAAAGAATTACAACCTTAATTTTAAAGTGGATCGAGAAGAAAGAATTAAGATTTGGATTGTGAATGAAGAGGAAGATTGGATCTTTATATACATGAGCTAACAACTCTCTGCCTCTCCTTTTATTTCACTTTAATTCCGTGGGTATATGCATGATAATTGATAGATATAATGTGTATGTATATAGGAGTACATTCTAATTCAGATCGATTTCGGTTCGAATCTAGTTACACGATGTTTAAAATATACTATTCAATTACACTTATAATTAGTTAGATGTGACGAATTGTTAGACGAAAATCTAATTACGTGATAATTAAATTATACTTATCATCTGATTAATTAGACTTGTGACAAATACTTAGACGAATCACGCAAGTATTTCCCTATATACATATAGGAATTAGGCTTTAAAATTATATTTAAGCTTTTTTCCCCTTATCATTGTGATCTCCTTAAGTTTCTTTAACGCAACCTTTTGGATCCATAAGACCCTAATAAGTTGCGCGTTTTGCGTTCTTTCATTCCTTAAAACATAAATTTGTTTGGACTTTTGCCATTATGCAATTTAATTTAATTTTATCTGATATACTCATATATATATATATATATATATGCATAAATACATTAGTGTGACACAAACACGAGAAAATATCTTCGTTTTCGGGATCACAATGTGAAAATACGGCAAAAATACCAAAAATAGCATTGTTCGCTGTCGTCAAAATAGCATTGTTCGCTGTCATCATGATATAATCATTTGCAGCTTTGTTGATAAAATAACAACTATATCTCTAGTCTTTTTTTTCCCCTTTTTCCAGTTCAATGTATCTCCTTCGATGTATTATTAGGGACAATAGTGGGAACCTCTGCCAGAAAACTTTCACGCATACACAAAAATTTGAATTCGATAATTTTTGTTAAGCGATTAGGGCACCTTCTACTCAAGTCAACCTCGTATAATGTAACGATAATAATTTATCTCTATTTGAAACTAACCCAATGATTAGATCCGGCTCTTCACATGTTCATTGTGAGTTGGAAAAAGTTGGATTATTACCTCTAACAAACTAAATCATTCTAAATCAAGCTACAAGCCCGTAGCCTTAAAGGGCTGCATCTGTTTGTTGTACGTTTGAGCAAAATCAATTAATCAAGGAAAGAAAAGGGGTTCGTTTGCTTCTTAATTTGCTTTTTGTAAATATTCAAGTATTTATCCAGCACTAGGCCTGTCAATCGGGTCAATCGGGCCCTATGAGCCGAGCTCAGGGTGGCTCAAGCTCAAACTTATCGGGCCTGAATATTATAGGCTCAAACTCAGCTCATAAATTTTTTTCTTCGGCTCGACTCAAACTCAAGCTCAAGTTCTTTACGAGCTTCGGGCCTATTTCTGGCCAGCTCGTTAGTTTTTTCAAAATAAAAAAAGACATCCAATAAAATCACATTAATAGACTAATTTCAAATAGTATATTAAATAATTGTTTTCGCTAATGAGTATGTATAATTACAAATTTTACTAATGGAGTCAAAAAGTCTACAATAATAATTATGAAAATTTAGAATCTTTATCAATGTATATGAGACAACATAAAATAATTGAAAATTCTTTCTGAATCTCTTTAGACAAAAAGTTTCTACTAATATATACATTTCATCGATTTCGTAAATTTCAAGCTTAAAACTCTACAACGTATTTTATAGAAGTGCTTAAAAATAATTTTACTATATGAGACAGAGTACTAATTAGAGAAAATTTTGACTTCGGGCTATTCGGGCTGAGCCTATTAAAGCTCAAGCTCAGCTCACAAATTGGGTGGGTGCAATTTGTAAGCTCAAACTCGGCCTGACTCACATTCAATTAGGCTCGGCTCATTCTTAAGAGGGTCAAACAATCGGGCTTCGAGTAAGCCCGACTCAATTGACAGTCCTATCCAGCACCGATAACGAGCAAAAATCATCAAACTGATAGTGATTTTTAGAAACTCTCGAGACTTTAAATTTATGTATAATTCTAATTTTTCATGTATACTTGTTATCGGGACTCGGAATTCTGCGAATGCCTAAAATGGCACAACATTGACAAGAATTCCTGTAACTACAATTTGGTACATTATTAGAGAGACTAAGAAACAACAACAAAAATAGTAAAAATAAAGAAAAATGAACGCCAAAGGTGAAAAAGAAATACATAGGCCTCTTTCAAATTATTGTGATCAAATTTACAACAAATACACAACATACGAAACAAACAGATTTTGAGATAATTACAGCTTGTTTTTCATGAAATGACACGAAATATCAAAGATGCAACACAAATACAACACAAACTGATTTTTATGTTCAAATTACCAAACTTGACAAAATGTATGCATTTCCAACAACCAAACAACCCATTATTTTGTACAACCACCACCAAATGTAGCTCAACCTATTGTCAAATTTACAGTCAAGTAGAATAAAACCAAGTAATTTATGTTTCGATTTCCAAGTTGAGAAGTAAAGCGTGGAAGAGCAGAAAGAATGCTTGAGCAATGCTTACAAACAAATCTCAACTGCAGCAGCCACCATTTTGAGAAGATCCCTCCCTCCCACCAGACGGGCCTGGAATGCCACCGTAACCAACTTTTATACCATGAGACTGCAAAAGGAAGAAACAGAATACTAGATATAAGAAATGGAACAAAATATGATTTTTTTGTCCTTTTGGAAAATTACACAACAGAAAATAATTAAAAGGAAAATTGTTTTATTTTGCTCTTGTTGGATACATTTGAATCTTAAAGCATTAAATAAAGGGTAAATTACATAAACACCACATGCGTGAAGCCGTAATTACAAAACAAAAAAGCCAAGATTTAAGAAATTACTACAACTTCCCCTATCAGTAAAAGAAGACCTACAATTTCACCACCTATCAGTAAAAAGCATATTACAATTTCGCTCTTTGTTCTTCTAGTCACTTCCAGTTGGGAACTGATACCGAATGTCTTGGTAATTTGCAAAATCTCTGGGATTCGTGGTAATTACACAGTAAATAGGGAGTTTGTATGCAATTATCCCTTCTACAAATAAGATACATATGGTGAAATGTAGTCATTATAAGTGGGTAATAAAATGACAAGCCACAGTGACAACCATTTAGCCAAAACGTATTTCTATACAATTCCCCCAAACCAAAGATCACAACAGTTAAGAAAACTTGAAAGCAATCAAACACTCGTGAAATGTCCATTTATCATTACTAGGGAGCTATTATAACAAGTTAAAATCCAGTCAACATGTGTTTGCCTGAGATTTAGGGAACTAATAAGAGGTGAAATAACAAGCTAACCTCATTTGACACATCAAAAACTCCATCCTGAATCTTCTTGTATATTGTTGCAGCAGTTTTTATAAAGGCCTGCATATAATGTTTTATTAATAAAAAATTTGCAAGGGGAAATGTGAAAATGTAGCATAAAGATATAAATCATCATCGTCATAAAAGTGAGTGAATTTCGCTGCAATGCAACATCACCTCCTCAACATTCTGAGCAGTTTTTGCGGATGCTTCCATGAAAATCAATCCATGTTCTTTTGCAAACTGTTCTCCTTCTTCTGTACTAACAGCCCTTCTGTGGGCAAGATCACATTTGTTACCTATCAGCATAATTGACATGTTTGGATTTGCATGCTGCCTTGCATCTTCTAACCAGCTAGCTAAGTGATTAAATGTTTCCCTCCTGACAAGTGGGAAAGGTGACAATCAGGAAACAACTAGAAATCATTTGGCTTAATTAATCTCTCTTCCATCTTGGTATGAGTAATAGATAAGAGTATTCATGTAGTCGACCAGTTAAGTATGAGATACAGATTTCTTTAGTCAGGAAATTATAACTGGGTTGCATTATTTTCTTTTCTCCTTGTTTTTCAGATTAAGAGGGTGTTTGGCTGAGCTTATAAGCTCCTTTAAACAGCTTATAAGTTTTTTAAGAGCTCTAACAAAGTGTTTGGTGAAGTTTTTGGTAAAACAACTTATAAGCTCCTTCAGCTCCTAGAAAGATAAATCTGCAAATCCCAACTTATCTTTTAAAACTTATAAGCTTATAAACTTCAAAAACATCTTATAAGCACTAAGAGCTAATAAACTCTTTAAAATAAGCTTAGCCAAACACCCTCTAAGTTTTGTGCCTGGATAGTGGGTTTAGGCATAACAGTCCTCTTTAACAGGCTGCACCCACATCAAGCTGCAAAATACCTAATTCTGTATGTGAGTAATTGCACAGAGGTATACAAACAGTACCTGGTGATGTCATATACCAGAAGTGCACCAGCAGCTCCTCTGTAGTAAGACCTTGTGATGGATCTGAATGATTCTTGACCAGCCTGGAAAATATCCACCACAATTAAAGGAAATAGATAATTGATCTGGAGCTAACCATAGCTTTTACATAGCTTAGAACGACTCACATTTCTACACTATGTATCAAGGAACACATAACATATTGCTCCAACAAGGCAATTACCATAAAGGCATAGAATCGGAAAAAGCTTTACATAAAACAAGTAGAACTCGATGAAAAGGAAATATGCTTCTCTCAAACCCGGATTATTGTCAAAATATCCGCATCTGGCCCTATGGTATCATCAAATCTTTTTTTGTTGAAATTATGAAAAGTTGAAATTAATTATAGAATTAAAAGAAAAATATACTGTGCTAAAAAGACAGAAGGTAGTTGATGCCATGAGAGCTTTCTTGTTTCATATTTATATTTTCAACGTATGGAGACGATGCAGAACTCACTGAAAATTTGACTTTTAGGGTGTTCAACAAATTTGTGCTTGCAAGTTGCAACAGGGTGAAAAGGAAGCACAAGCGAAATTGAAAGCTTTACAAGAATAGTTTCCAACATATCTATTGCCTAAATATATAAAATACACTATTCTTTCCCCAGGGCTTGAGTAATATGATATAGATATATACAGCCTTAAAAATGACCAAACTTTATCAGTAACTGAACCAGTAGCACATAAATAATTTAAGTATCAAGCATCCCAAACCAACATGTGAACTAATAGTGTAAATTCTTTAATTCAGAAATATAACACAAGAATACCAACCGTGTCCCATATCTGAAGCTTAATGGGCTTATTGTCAATCGTAATCATCCTCGCACCGAACTCGACTCCAATAGTTAAGTCATGCACCGGCTGGAAACGCTTGTCAGTGAATTGCAGAAGAAGACATGATTTTCCCACTCCTGTGGTGAAAGTTTTACATCATAATATAGTTCACAATTATTGAAGCTTTTAAAGAACCCAATAATAACATACAGAATGAACAAAATCAGTGTCACAGACTTCGGAGAAATAGGCTCAACAAACATTTCTAAATTATGAAATTTTTGATAAAAAGAAATGATTTCTTAATATAATTACTCGAAATTTTCCACTTCATTGCAAGGACTTTTTTCTGCATCTTCTCTCAGGAAACTAGTTCGGAAATATTACAATCGACTTCAAAAGAAGATATTAGAGTGAATAATAAGCGATCTTAGAGTTTCTTTACATTTATCGACACCCTGTAAATAAGTGAGCAGCCTTTTGAACAATTTCATTTAGAACTGATGGAGCCTTTAACAGTAGAAACTTCCACCACGATAGAGAACACGAGGGAGGGACCAAAAGAGTCACCTCATACCGAGTATTAGGCAGAAACTTAAATATTAATCATTTTTTATGAAGTCAGTAATTCAAATAGTCAATTCACTTATTCCATTAGCAAATCCAACTTCGTCGCAACTCTAGTTCAGTTTTTAATCTCAACTATTCACCAGGTTAATTCGTTTCCTGCTAATCTAAATTACTTCATTCAATTAAGTTCAGCACCAATCAAGCTAGAGTTCCAGTTTCAAATGGAAGTAGACTATACATGACAATCGTGAAGCTTCCAAAATGCGTTACAGATGCTCGAGTATTAGGCAAGACGCAACGACCATCCAAAATTCAATCTATCCACTACCACCAAACTATCTACTCCAATTCAACCTAGTATTTCACACTCACTAATGTTTTTATACGCATGGCGATCCATCTAAATTGCTAAGTTTTCTCGTCGTTTCTTTACCTTAATGGACATATCTTTTTCATGTATCTGATGAGAATAATCCTACGATGATAATAATATTATCTAATCATCAATTTTGTTGATCCATTCATTTCTACTTTCTCAACGGAAAAAAAAAACAGAATTACTCCACAGGCAATCATAAACCACTCACATAAACCTAAGAAATTGGGGGGAAAAAAATTTGAGAAAACAAAGTCAATCTTCCTAAACAAATATTTGAGCATCACGCAACAATATCAGAGCGAACATAAATTTAAACATGAAATTGTCAAACAACAATCCTAATTAATAAAATCCTCAACGAAACCTAAACTTGCTCATACGAATAAATTCAGTTTCAATGATCGGAAATCCGTAACAGCAAAGAGGAAAAAACTGTAAATTCGAGGAACGAGTAAATTACCTGTATCGCCGATGATGATATACTTGAATAGATACGCGTAAGACATGTTTCTGCTGCTCAAATCTGAAGTTTTGAATTCTCGATTGGGAGAAAGAGGAAATATGAAGATTGATGAAGTAATGATTTGAGAGAGTATTTATTTATTTATTTATTGAAGAAGAAATCATGATTGACTGTCGTGTCATGTCGACTGAGATGTTTCCAGCGAAGCAAAGATCTCAAGAGCTTAGCAACGTGGCCAATTGGTCGACAAACCTAACTATACTGGCAAAGTTGAGGCGTCCAAGATTAGAGATTTTGAGTTCGCCTTTCATTGAATTTGTTTTGTTATTCTCTATTTTTATATCAAATGTTAGTTTAGCTGATTGTAATAGAACTATATTAATTTATAGTAATTTTATGTTAATAATGGGTATTTTGTAATCGATTTATCTAAAAACAGTAACGTGGCCAATTTCGCTACACATCTTATTTAGAATTTGTTAGAACATTCAGTCAATTTGTATTCAATTCATTTCAAAGTTATTCATTCATGTGATTGACTACATAATCAAAGAATTTATATTTTGGACCAACTTATAAGTTATTAGTTATTACATCATTGTTCTTTTGATAAATTAAATAGTTATACATTTCAAATTTTAGCATTTGTTAATGTAGTTTATTTAGATTAAAAAGTTAATGAACTCATTAATATAATGACAAGATAATTTCATCTCATATATAATTAGCTTTCTCATGTAAATGAATCAAATTGAGTTGAACAAAATATTGTTCCTGCTCGTTGAATTTTTATCGAGTATTGAAAACTATGTTTTAGTTTGAATTTGATTATTAACCAAATCCCTATGAACTTTAATCAAATTGCACACGAATTGAACTCGAGTAGCTTGATCGTTTTTTAACTAATCGAGTCAAGCTCGAATCGCACTTCAAGCCTAATCGAGAAGAAAATAGTGTTCATATTTTATTTGTATCTTAAACAAATCGAGCTTTTAAGTGTCCATCTCGAATCGAATATTGAATATGAATAATTTGGTTTGTTTTCTGAACCTAGTAACTTTAAGTTCTGCCACACCAATTTTGAAAAAGATTTTCCTGTCATCCTGTGTTGTACTTGTAGCTATCCCCAACCGCCAATAATAACAGTTCTTGCATGTATAGTACATTTTGGGTTAATCAAATTTCTATTAAAAAAAATTGCAGGCGAAAAAAGGAAGAAAAGAACCAAAATATAAAGGGAAAATTACATACAGACCCCTCACTTATTATGTAATTACCAAAACCTCATCTCACTTGTTAGAAATTACCCACACACCCTTCATGTTAAAATATTTCTTACAATTACACCCCGGTGTATGAAAATTCTTATAATCTACCCCTGTAAATCTTATAAATAGGCCCATTGAATTCTTTTAATAAGTGAGAGGAGATTTTGGTAATTATACAATAAGTTAGAGGGTCATTCTGTAATTTTCCCAAATATAAATAAACTGTCAAAAAATTGTTCATTGCTGCACTTGAATTCCAAATCTTTCACGTTCACACAGCAAAATTTTGGCTCCACGCTCGAGTGCGCTCCAAAAATGCATCTGTCTCCTCCTATAATTCGCATTCCATCATCAATAGCCTGAATAGCATCAAGAGCACCTCTAGAATTGTACATATCTATCAAGCCAATAGGTGCAAACTCAATTCCTTGATGATAAACCTGCAAGTCTAGAGACATTGTCCTTAAGTATGTATTACTAGCATATGCCATCAAGGATAGTCAAGATCCTGAAGATTTTCAAGAATATATGAATTTTGAGAACTTCGTGCAGATCAATTTAAAGACATTATTACAAGAAGCCAAGGAAGTTATATATATATATATATATATATAGAGAGAGAGAGAGAGAGAGAGAGCACAAACCTGATTTGAACGAAGAGATGGCCAAGTCTTGAGCCCACGACTCAGTGAAATTTCTTTAAGATAATCATTATCTGGTGATATTTTGCCCGGGAAGCTCAAAACCATCTATTTGAGCCAAACTAGGCCAAGTTCTTGAGCCTTGCCAGGTTTATCACTCACATCAACCACCGTTAATATGGAAACATGGCATTGGATAATTCTTTTTTTTCTCTCAATGTGTCTTAGCAAATAGGCAAAGATCTTGAATTATAATCGAGAAGAATGTTCATGCACTTTTGCACCAGATGCTAAAACACACAAGACAATCCACTATTTACCTTCTGGTTCCACAGTGGAAGAAAGAGTAGCATCACATTATGAAAAAGTGTTATTTCAACGCATCCACATGATGAAAAATGTTAATTTTCTCAATGCTGGTGTGACTTAATATTAAAGTCCCTCTGCCGGCTTTGTTTTTCATATGCACCCCACAGCCATTTTCTTAAAGAATTAACATATAGGCCATCGTTAAGGACTGGAGCTTAAATTTGTACAATTCGATAAAACCAAATTAATGAGCACGTTGATATCAAAATATGCAGCCCATAATTATCGTGTCACTTCTAATCACTAAAGTTAAGGGAAAAAGAGAGTTTTCTCGTATATAGGCAGAGGTCTAACAAGAAGGCCATAGCATTGACAAGAATTTACATAAATGAAAAATTCTGAGACACGAGCATTATCTATATGGAAATTTGGAATACACTTATAGTAAAAGAGCACATAATTTGTTAAATAAGCAGAAGGTAAAAGAGGATAAATATCAGGCTGCTGATATTATCCTGAAAACATCGATCTACATTGCATAGCTAACACATGAAACAAACAGAAATCTGTGAAATAGAGAATTCTATTACAGCTTAATCTTCAGTTGGAGACTTGGAGTACCATGAAATATGCAGCCACAACCTTAGTTTCATGTTAATTTCCACAATAAGGGCCCATTTTCTCTGTACGACAACAAATGTATCTCAACATATTGCCAAATTCACAGAAAAGTAGAATATAGAGGAGCACCAACTCGGAATAAAACCAATAGTTAACATTGCCATTACAAGTTGAGGAGTATAAACACGAATAAGCAGAAATAACATTTCAACAGTTCTTACAAACAAGTCTCGAGTGAAGCTACTTCCACCTTTAGAAGAACCATCACAGCCATCAAACGGGCCTGGTAATCCACCTTGAGAACAATCATCACACCATTCTATATAAAAAGGGCATCTCAAAATTCTTCAACCTCTGATATATAAAACACATTTCCCTCAACATCAGCATCTACAATGGCTTCTTTAACCAACCATTTCTGTATCACAAGGAGTGTTCTCTTCTTCATTCGACGAACTAATTGACGCAAAAAGATGCTCAATCTTGAGAGGAGAATGCCGAACTGCGTACTGAAAAATGACTTTGGAGTAACTATCAGCAAAAGCTCGTGCACGGTTAGATTTTCCAAGGTAATGCAGATCAGCTTTCTCCAATTTCCCATCTGCAAAACATAAACCACCTTCACCTATAGCAAATCGTAGGAGATAGCTAGTTTTGAGTCCCGTCTTTTGTACAAAGTCACTATCCAAGCAACCAAATTTAACAGGAGGATCATCTGATGTAACGACCCCCCCATCATCAAGCAGCTCCAATACTACATGCTGTTGATCTGGAACCTGTCCCTTACTATCTGTATCAACAACATACTGACTACAATTCTCATCCTTCCACACTAACACCAACGGCGTATTTCCTGATTGATAATGTGCATGCTTATTATAAAACAACAAACCATCCTTCACATACGGCACCATTCCAGTATAAGCTGCTTTCAAACCTTCCTGATCACAATTATACACAACAACAGCGCTGAATCGATATTTACGATCATTTCCACCCCCTATCTCATCAAGCTTGCTATTTAACCAAAAGAATCTGAACTCAGCAGTGCACTCATACAACGACATCCCCGACCAACACACGAGGTCAATTACGTAATACGTTTGATCAGGCTCATGAAATACGCAATCGAGAATGCAATAACTGTTATTACCCCTGGCACCACCATTAGGTAAAGAAGAACGAAAACGATGCAACATAGCGCCATTGCGCAACCTACTAACAGTTATACCATTCGACGAAACTACGAAACAACGTTTTCCAGCTGGTCGAGCGAATACGTACCAATCGGAGCTCAATCGATCGGGTACATCGATCATCCATTCCGGTAGCATGAGCTGCTTAGCGAACCATCGCCGCGCTTCGGCTCCTTTGAGCTTCGCAGCGTCTCGAACATCGAAATCTTGACTATGTTCTTCGGATTGCGGTGATGATTCGAATTGTGGCTCGGCCTCGGCGGCGACGTCGTTTTGAAGAGAGAGAATAGTGTCGGCCAAACAGCGAGCCTGCTGCTGGGCGTCGCGGCGGTGCTGCGCCTGCCGCTGCAAGGAGAGCTCTCGCCGCCGTTGTTGGTCGGAGATTTTGGGGCGTTTGAATGGGCGACGGAGATCGTGTGGCGCCATCGCTAGAATTTTTTCCGATTCACAGAGCTTGTTAGGTTTGAGGTTTTTGCGCTTTTGACGATTTTAGGGTAAAAGGAATTTATTGGATTTGAAAATGGTCTATTCGCAAATTTGCAATCTTGGACGGGAAATTTTACAATAGATCGGTCTAATCAAGATATTAAATTTCAGTATCAATATCGATATTGGGGTAGTAAATTTACAGAAATTTCGATGGAATTTTTGGGATATTCAAAATTTTGATATCGATTTTAAAGAAATCATGGATATTTATAGAAATTTGCAACGAAACTTTGTGTAACTTTAAATATCATAATTATACATCTTTTACATAAATAATATTGTATATATAATATATGTATAGTGAATTTTGTTAAGAAGTATGATTAAAATTTGTGGCAAAAAATATAAAATAAGTATGATTTGAAAGTAAATTAATATTCAAATCTCCTAAGAATTTCGTTAAAACAAAAAACCACAATTTTAATACAAATCATCATTTAAAACCATATTGAGTTTCTTAGAGGATCGAAATCACTATCATTGGTCTCTCTTCTCCCTCCACTTTCATACTGCATGAACAAATTATTAATCAAATGTTGACAGTATTCATCTCATGACATTGAATATTGGTAATACTGCATATAATGATGATAATATCCTTCTGATGTTGTATTCTGCTGAACCACAACGGGCACAACATATTCTACATTATTCATCCCATAATATATTTTTTGAAAAAAATCTAATGTGAATTAGTGAGTACATAACTTATTTGCACAAGAATTGATATAAAGATCACACTTTCCAAAATGAATGTATATAGTACACGAGTAGGGGCAAGAATACAAAATTTTGAAATTTTTTGAGTATGGTAGATATTTCGGAAATTTCGGGATATTTCGAGAATTTAGGGAAATTTCGGTGGATATTTGACAAAGTGTTTTTTATTGAGAATTCAAGATTTCGGGAAATATCGAAAATATCTGGAAATATCGAAAATATCGGAAAATTTCGATAGATATTCTGCAAAATTGGATTGAAGGTGAGATTTCGCTTCGAGACCGTCGAAAATCCGAAATTTCGGTCGAAATTTCGAGGTATCGAAAGATATTTAAGACCATGAGTCTAATGGAATCGGTCTATTCAATATTATTGAATACAAATATTTTGAGTAATTTTTATTAGTATTTTTTTTTGTATCCAATTCAATAATGTATAATGTACTAGTCCTGTTGGACCCCGTGTAACATAGAATCACCCATCTTAGTCCCACGTGATCGACCTTTTAGTTTTAGCCGATGTGACAAGTTGTAACGATAGTTCTTTTCTTTCAACAACGTTAGTCTCATGCTTTATTTTACATTAAAAATTAACAGAAAAACTAAAAGAGTCAATGGAGTTAACTCAAAAAATTGTATTTTGCCCCCTCAATAATACAAGTTCAATCAAAAGCCTCAATAAACAAAGGATAATGGCACTTACCCTCTGAAGTATTAAATATAAAAATAAATCAATTATAAAAATCAGTTTTATTTACTTTTTATTTGTTTCAAAGGGGATAAGTGGCAAAAAAAAAATAGTATAGGGAGTGTTTGATACAAATTATATCAATTAGGGACAAAATGCAAATTTTAGTTGACTCCATTATTTTTTGCATCAACTTTTAACAAAAAAATAAAGCAAGGGACCAATATTGCTTAAACAAAAGACTAACATTGCAATGTGTCCAAATTATTGAGGAGAGAAAATTACATGTACACCCCCTAACTTTAGTGTAAAATTACCAAAAATCCACTGATCTTTTAGAAACTACATAAAGTCCCCCCTCATGTTAAAATATTTCAACAATTACACCCCCTTTGTATTTAAAAGTTTTTACAATTATACCCCTGTAAATCTTACAAATAGATCCTTTGAGGGGGTCTTGTTGTAATTTACCAAAAGTCAAGGGAGTTTTGATAATTAATACTAAAGTGAGGGGATGTGTATGTAATTTATCCTTCAATTTTAGTCACACGCTTTACATGATTTCAGAAACAGTCCTCAATAAGGGTCAAGGGACTGTTTCTGAAATCATGTAAAGCGTATGACTAAAATTAAATTGGTCATATCCTATGGAATTAAACTTGCAATTTTGCCTAATCTTCACCCCACGTATATGGTCCTTAGATTTAAATTTTCAACAGATTTAGTCCCTCACCCATTAACTGCTCGAAATTAGTCCCGTATTGTTGTTCAAAATTGTCTATCCCTGACCATACTCTTTCGTTAGCATTTGATAGAATCTCAACTCATGTGACAAGCATTAGTTCAAATATTAGGATGATTCGGACTTTTAACTTGTTCATTCGTCTCCACAGTCTGAGTTAATCATTTATCGACGCAAAACATTATCATTTGATGGAATCTCGACTCGATTATTTGACAAACATAAGTTCAAGTTTTACTTCTTCGTTTTCATGCAGAGTCTGAATTAATCGCTCGATACTCAAAATCGTCTTGCTGTTGCCCTTGACCATGCCCTTTCGTTATCATTTGTCGAAACCTCAGTCCCTGTAACAAGCATAAGGCCAATTATGAGGACGATATGGACATTTTGCTTCTTCATTTTCCTGCAGAGTCTGAATGTTGGACGAATCAAAGACATGTTGTGTTCCTGATATAATGCAGTAATTCTGACTGCTTTAATAGGGGCTTGGTCTAAAACATTTCAACAAACTTTATTCTGAAGTTGCCAAAATAAAATCCAAATGTGGAGGAGCAGGAAATCGAAATCGAAATCAAACCAAGAAGTTGCATTGCAATTACAAGTTGAGGAATATAAACACGATGTGTGGAAAGGCAGAAAGAATGTTTCAGCACTGCTCACAAACAAATCTCAAGTGCAGCTACTTCCACCTTTCGAAGAACCATCACAGCCACCAGTGGGCCTGGCAATCCACCTTTGGGAGAATTATCGATTCCATCACTCAGGCCTGGTAATCCGCTTTGAGAAGAACCATCACTGCCATCAGACGGGCCTAGTAATTCGTTTTGAGAAGAACCATCACTGCCATCGCCCATCAGGCGCCCGCCTGGTAATCTTTCTTGAGAAGAACCATTGTTGTCATTAGATGGGGCCGACAATCCACGTTGAGAAGAACCATCGTTTCCATCAGAGGGGCATGACAATACACCTTGAGAAGAAACATGGCTTACATCAGACGGGCCTGGTAATGCACTTTGAGAAGATGCATCTGTGGCATCAGACGGGCCTGGAATTTCAGCTTTACCAACTTTTATTCCATAAGACTGCGAAAGAGACTAACAGATACAAGAAGCCATCATTAAGTAATAACTTCGACTACTAGATATAAGAAGTGGAACCAAAAACAAGTTTTTTGTCACAATTATTGTAGACAAATAAAATTTGTAGCCAATTAAATGGCGACACGTGTAAATTAATATCAAATAAACTCATTTATTTATATTTAAGGATTTAATAAAATTTTATCCTTAAATTAGATAATTGAATAATTGATATTTAAATACTTCTTGCATTGGCCAATTATGAGGTGCCATGTGGCAATTTAACCATAATTAAATCAAATCAACCACTTAAATATGGTAGTGATTACTAATTAAATAATGGTGATTTTGGAAAAAATTTTCACCCCTACAACTATAAATAGGGGTTCAAATTCAAGGATTCATGGACCAATTCACCAATTCACAAGTGCATTTGAGCAAGAGAAGACAAGAGAAGTTCCCAAATTCTCTCTACAAGTTCTTCAAATTCAAGAAGGCGTTCAAGGCAATCTTCAAGGCGTTCTAAGCAAAATTCATCAAATTATAACATTTGATTCGAGATTAAGGTGCTAAATCCTCGAATAAACGTTATAGAAGTTCAAATCAAGTTAAAGGAAGATCAAAGCGACGAGTCAACCTTGAAGCTTTCAACTTTCCCAAATCATTTACATCGTTTGATCTGAGATTAAGCTATCGAGCCCTCGCATCAACGTTATAAATATTCAAATCCACATTGGAGAAGATCAAAGAAGCGATTTCTGCTCCAATATTCAAATCAAAGTTCTTGAAGTGAAGAATCAGAGGATAAATAATTAGAGATTTGTACTCATTAAATCGTTTGATTCAATTAAATATATTTTGTACAACATTTCTTGTTTGTTAAATTGCAGACTTAAAATTTGTTGTTTACAAATTTTGGCACGCCCAGTGGGACAATCTCTACCTCTCATCTCTTCACTTAATCAAAAGTTCAAAGTTTCACAATGAATGCCCCGAAGAACGCATCGTTCCAAATCGCCGCTTCAATTTCTTCAAGTGCTACGGTCAATGGTATCGGCGTCGTGACGAGGAGCATGTCCAAAAGACTTCAAACATCTTCTGAGTCGACTCATTTCCTTGGATCTGTTGAAAAAGAGTTGCATCATCTTAGCAACATACGCGATGGTGATGAATCTCCTCCAACCTCCCCTCGGTCGACATCAAGTTACTCATTTACTTCAAACATAGCTCCTGTTATGATGACAAATGCTACAACTCTGGAAGAACAAATGGCCAACTTGACAAAAATTATCGAGGGATTTGCCAAGCATATGGAAGAACAAGATTCTCAAATCTCAAAATTGATGAATAGAATGGATAATAGCGAGGCTAAGTCGCTCACAAGAAAAACAACCGGAAATCCGCGATGAAGCCGAAGCATCTGAAAGGCAACAATCAAAGAGAAATGAGAAATCTCCCATTGAAGATTTTCAGGTATCGTCAGATGGATTGATCCCCATTGATCAGCTGAAGGAATTTATCATGGGAACTATCAAGGATAAACTCGATGGAGGTTCCAAGTCATCATTGGCTTACACGAAGCCATATACCCAAAGAATCGATAGACTCAAGATGCCGAATGGTTACCAACCTCCCAAATTCCATCAATTCGAAGGTTTGGGCAACCCAAAGCAACACGTAGCCCATTTCATTGAAACATGTAATAATGCTGGGACTTACGGAGACCATCTCGTCAAGCAATTCGTCCGGTCACTTAAAGGGAATGCATTCGACTGGTACACGGACTTGGAAGCTGGATTAATTGATAATTGGGAACAGCTGGAACATGAATTTCTCAACCGCTTCTACAGCACCCGAAGGACTGTTAGCATGGTGGAGCTCACTAACTCTCGCCAGTGGAAAAAAGAGGCAGTTATTGATTATATCAATCGTTGGAGGAATTTAAGCCTCAATTGCAAGGATCGCTTATCTGAAGCATCAGCCATAGAAATGTGCATCCAGGGGATGCATTGGGGTCTTCGGTACATCCTTCAAGGAATTCAACCCAAGACATTTGAAGAACTAGCTACTCGAGCACATGATATGGAACTGAGTATGTCATCAAGTGGAATTGGGGGACCACCCATCCAGAATCCTCAGAAGGTCGTAGAGAAACAAGAATTCAAGAAAGGGGGTAAATCATTTTCCAAAGCCCCAAACAAAGAGTCTATGGCAGTGAATGCAACACCCATCAAGTTGCGAGCCAAGGCAAATGATGAGAACGACGGAAAGAGAGATACTTCGCAAGATAAAGTGCAAAGAAGATCAACTCTGAAAGAAATGCAAGCAAAGCAATACCCGTTCCTTGACTCCGATGTCTCTGGAATATTTGATGACTTGCTTAATGCAAATCTCATTGATCTGCCTACGATGAAACGACCAGAAGAAGCCGGGCGTATAGATGATCCTAAATATTGCAAGTATCATCGCCTAGTGGGGCACCCAATTCACGACTGTTTCATATTCAAAGATAAAGTGATGCAGCTGGCTCGTCAAGGAAAGATATCTCTTGAAGAAGATAACGTAACTGCCAACGTCGTATCTATCACGTTTGGGTCATCTAAGGTTATGATAAATAAAGACGCCAAATGGAGTGCCTGCGAAGAGCTTAACGATGTTAACTATCGCTCATGTAATGCAACACATGAACAAGAAAACTCTCCAAAAGAAGATAGTTTGTCTGAGGTAAGGTCTTCTGTTGATCACTGTTTGTCAACAATTGCTTTTACGGATGAAGATCTGTTATTTGGATCCAACCCTCATAATAGGCCATTATTTGTCACTTGCTACACTCATGAGCAAAGGGTAAATAGAATTTTGGTTGATGGAGGGTCTGCGGTCAACATTTTACCTTTGCATACGTTGAGAAAATTGGGGATTTCTGTTGACGAACTTTCTAGTAGTCGTCTGATGATCCAAGGCTTCAACCAAGGGGGGCAAAGAGCTGTCGGTATCATAAGGATGAAGCTAATGATGGGAGAGATGTCGTCAAACGCATTGTTCCATGTTATAGATGCTAGAACCTCTTACAACATGCTTCTAGGACGACCTTGGTTGCATGAGAATGGTGTGGTCCCTTCAACTTGGCACCAATGCTTCAAATATTGCCAAGAGGGAATAGTAAAAAAGGTGTTGGCCGATGATAAACCTTTCACTGAAGCTGAGTCGCATTACGCCGATGCTAAATACTACCTTGAAGGACCAAAGACCACAAAGGCAGAAGCGTCACTTGATAAGAAGCCAAGAGAAGAAAATCAACAAACTACAAGGGGTGAGGCGAATGATACTCTACATTCCAACGGTGAAAATCACTCAAAAGTTGAATTGCCTCTCGTCAAAGATGAGTCATTAGAAGAATTGATACTACCTATGACGAGACTTGATATGAACAAGCCATCTCATCCGCCTCTTAAAGGATTTGTCCGCCCAATTGAAGGTGCCAAAGAAGAACATGGAGGAATCCGTACCGACAAGTTCTTCGATCCAAAGGCTTACAAACTCCTTACCAAAGTAGGGTACAACCCAAAAGAAGGCTCTATTTTGGGAAAACTCCCTCCAGAAGTCTCTGGTGAACAAGTTCATGGACTCAATGCTACTCAGATAATGCTTAGAGAAAGTGGGCACGCTATTCAGAGCCCTCGAATCGGTCTTGGGTTTGTCCCCCAAAATCCAATTCGCATCGCAATAAGAAGAGCTAGTAGCAACTATGTGAGTGAAGAAGCATTATCCTCAACAGAGTATATCTTTGACGAAAGTGGAAATAAGACGCGACGCATATCTGTCTTTGAAAGACTTGGTCCTCTAATGAAAAATGGCAATAAGAGAAACGATAGACGAAGGTGGGGTGTCTTGAAAAGGGCGAAGTACGCTATCAAAGTCAACAAATCACGTGCCACTACGAACCTTCGTAGCCTGATACCGTCTCGCATGGGATGCGCTGATTTGACTATATCATGCGGTAAAGTCTTGAAAGCTAAATGGCAAACTATAGTCTTTACTCAAGTCCAGTACTATGATGAGGACGATAAAGAGAGTGTGGCGTCATCATATCACATCACTTCAAGAGAGGAAGATATTTTGAAGAAGAAGAAGACGCAGAGACGGCACCACCTGAACTTGAAGAAGGTGTCAAAGCCACGGTCGACAAATTGAAAGAGATTAACCTCGGTGATGCCAACAATATTAGGCCAATTTACATAAGTGCTTTACTAACTGTCGACGAAGAAAAAGCCTACATTGAGTTGTTACATGAGTTCAAAGATGTATTCGCATGGTCATACAAAGAAATGCCCGGCCTAGATCCAAAGGTAGCAGTCCATCATCTATCAATTAGAAAAGGGGCTCGTCCTATCAAGCAAGCCCAACGTCGATTTCGACCCGAGTTGGTCCCTTTAATTGAAACGGAAGTAAACAAACTCATTGAAGTTGGATTCATCCGTGAAGTCAAATACCCTACATGGATTTCAAGCATCGTTCCAGTGAGAAAGAAGAATGGACAAATCCGAGTGTGCGTTGACTTTAGGGACCTTAACGGAGCATGTCCCAAAGATGACTTTCCGTTGCCTATCGCTGAACTCATGATTGATGCTACTACCGGCCACGAAGCTCTATCTTTCATGGACGGGTCGTCTGGATATAATCAAATACGCATGGCACCAAAGGATGAAGAATTAACGGCATTTCGTACCCCAAAAGGTATATATTGCTATAAAGTAATGCCATTCGGACTAAAGAATGCAGGAGCAACCTATCAAAGGGCCATGCAAAAGATCTTTGACGACATGCTTCATAAAAATGTAGAGTGCTATGTCGATGACTTGGTTGTGAAGTCTAAAAGGCGAGTAGATCATCTCGTAGACCTAAAAAGGGTTTTTGAACGCTTACGAAGATATCAACTGAAGATGAATCCCCTAAAATGCGCATTCGGCGTAACATCGGGAAAGTTTCTTGGATTCATTGTTCGGCATCAGGGTATAGAAATTGAACAAGCAAAAATTGATGCAATCGCGAAAATGCCTGAACCCAGAAATATCCATGAGCTCAAAAGCCTGCAGGGGAAGCTAGCATATCTTCGAAGGTTTATCTCAAATTTGGCCGGTCGATGTCAACCATTTAGTCGCCTCATGAAGAAAGGTGTTCCATTTGAATGGGATGAATCTTGCAGAAATGCTTTCAAAAGCATAAAAACATATTTGATGAAGTCACCCGTGCTGGTTGCACCAGTCCCAGGACGCCCATTAATCCTTTACATTGCTGCTCAAGAACGTTCTGTGGGGGCATTACTCGCACAGGAGAATGATCATGGGAAAGAAAGCGCTTTGTACTACTTGAGTAGGATGATGATGCCAAACGAGATGAAGTACTCGCCAATTGAAAAGATTTGCTTGGCTCTTATCTTCGCTATCCAAAAATTAAAACATTACTTCCAAGCGCATATTGTTCGCCTTGTTTCAAAGGCAAACCCATTAAAGTATGTGATGTCGAAACCAGTGCTCTCCGATAGACTTGCGAGGTGGTACCTTCAATTGCAACAATTTGAGATTGTCTATGTTCCCCAAAAGGCTGTGAAGGGGCAAGTTCTAGCTGACTTTTTGGCAGATCATCCTATCCCCGCCGAATGGGAGTTATCTGATGATCTACCCGACGAAGATGTTCTACTGGTTGAAGTTGCTCCCCCTTGGAAGATGTATTTTGATGGAGCTTCTCATAGAGAAGGAGCTGGCGCTGGAGTAGTGTTTATTACGTCTGATGGAGAAGTGTTACCATACTCCTTCACTCTGACTGAAAACTGCTCAAATAACGTTGCTGAATATCAAGCTCTGATCCTTGGGTTAGAAATGGCTGTCGATATAAAACAATTACACCTCAGAGTATTTGGAGACTCCAAATTAGTGATAAATCAATTAGAGGGATCATATGAAGTGAAAAAGCCTGACCTACTTCCATACTTCAACTATGCGAGACGACTTGTTGGATGGCTTGGGGATGTGACGATTGAGCATGTGCCGAGGAAAGACAATAAACAGGCTGATGCATTAGCAAAACTGGCTTCTACACTCGCCATGCCTGAAAAAGAAGCACGAGTTCCAATATGTAAAAGTTGGGTCATCCCACCAATCTTTGAAGATGAAGATGGCGATGAAGAAGAAAATCACATTGTCGAAGTATTTGAAATAGGAAAGGAAGATTGGCGGCAACCACTGGTGGATTACTTGAAATACGAAAAATTACCTGATGATCCACGCCAGAGAATCGACGTTAGACGTCGAGCAGCCCGCTTCATCTATTACAAAGACACCCTTTATAGGCGCTCATTTGATGGGGTCTTCTTGCGTTGCTTAAACGATGATGAAGCCATTCAAGCCATGGAAGAAGCTCATTCCGGAGTTTGTGGAGCACACCAATCTGGCCCGAAGTTACACTTTCGCATAAAAAGAATGGGCTATTATTGGCTAACAATGGTTAAGGACTGCATGGATTTCGCTCAGAGGTGTCAAGCTTGTCAATTTCACGCGAATTTCATCCACCAACCACCTGAGCCACTACACCCTACTGTTGCTTCATGGCCTTTTGATGCATGGGGATTAGATGTCGTCGGACCTATGATAAAGTCATCTGCTGGGCACTTGTACATCTTGGCTGCAACTGACTACTTCTCCAAATGGGCTGAAGCGATACCCCTCAAAGAAGTCAAAAAGGAAAATGTTGCTGATTTCATCCGTATCAACATCATATATCGGTATGGAGTTCCTCGGTATATAGTCACCGATAATGGAAAGCCATTCTCCAATGCTCTGATAGACAAGTTGTGCCAAAAGTTCAATTTCAAACAGAGAAAATCTTCAATGTACAACGCCCCTGCTAATGGCCTAGCTGAAGCCTTTAATAAAACTCTCTGCAATTTACTAAAAAAGGTGGTTACAAAATCAAAGCGAGATTGGCATGAAAGGATTGGAGAAGCTTTATGGGCATATAGAACCACCTATAGGACTCCGACACAAGCAACTCCTTACTCGTTAGTGTATGGAGTAGAAGCCGTAGTTCCTCTTGAGCAACAAATCCCTTCATTGAGGATAGCCATACAAGAAGGACTTACTGAAGATGAAAATGCTCGTTTACGGCTTGAAGAGTTGGAGGCCCTTGATGAGAAGAGACTAGAGGCGCAGCAACGACTTGAGTGTTACCAAGCTCGTCTTTCTAGGGCATTCAACAAGAAAGTTCGATCACGCTCCTTTGAAGTTGGTGACTTAGTCCTCGCTGTAAGAAGGCCCATCATTATGACGCATCGGACCGGCAACAAGTTCATATCAAAATGGGACGGTCCCTATGTCGTTAAAGAAGTTTATACCAATGGCGCGTACAAGTTGGTCGCCGAAGACGGCTTAAGAGTTGGCCCCATAAATGGGAAATTCTTAAAGCGTTACTATCCATGAGTTTGTACCCTAACCTTTCAAAAAAAAAAATAAATAAAAAAACATAAAAAAAAAAAAATCAAAAAAATCATTGAACTACGTTATGACTTGATCCCTTTTATTAGGGTACGTAGGCAGCTTAGATTCCCTCTGAGTTCAGTCATAAAAAATAAAACAATCATGTTTCCCATATAAAGTGATGTTATCCATTAAAATATAGTTGTACAAAAAAAAAAAAAAAAAAAAGCTCAAGAAAAAATATCTATGTTCTTCAACTCCTCTTGGACAGATGTCAGGTGCGTCATCGAAGTACTCAAAATCTTCGCTGCTTCATCACTCAAGGGGGCAGTCTTCTTAAGAGCAATAATCTCATCCTCAATACCATGAATATCAACCTCGGCACTTTTAAGAAGTTCTTCCTGGCTCTTTAAGGACGAAGATAATTTCTTCTTGCGACGCTTCAAATCTTTAAGCTCTTTCTCAACGCATGCCAATTCCTCCTTGGTAGATTTGATGTGATCAACCTCTTTGCTTGCTCTAGTCTTGGCTTTACCTAGACGGTCCTTGGTATCCCCGAGCTGTTGATCAAGAAGCTCCTTGGATAGCCTTTCTGAAGATGAGGATCTCGCGGCATCATAGGCAGCTGCCTTATAAAACAATGATTGCAATAGTCCGTCAATGTGAGAAACATCTATATCTTTGAAGACCTTCATTGAGTCATAAACAACTTGAACTTCGTCCTTCAAAGATGAGATGTCATCAACTTTTGCTTTTGTGATCTTATCCCGAATAATACGCCATAAGCTCTGAACATGAATGCGTTGCTGCTCAAGTACATATTTCATCCCCACAAATACTGAAGCCTCAGGAGAAGGTGGTCTCTGTTCAACACTAGCAGGTTTGGATGTCTTTTCTTGACTTTTCTTACATGCTATGGGAGCTACATCCGGTGAATCGGATTCATCTTGAGATTCCTCAGCAGCATTCACATCTAAAATTTCTTTATGTAACTGAAATTAAAAAAAAAAAAGGCTACATTAGAGAAAGTTTCGGAAGAATTTCAAATGGAAGAAAGAAAAGAAAGGTGAAGAAAACCTGTTTGGAAAAATCCAATAATGATAGATTACTCAGAACATCGGCATCGGTATGTCGCAGTGGATTTAGATCTTTCTTTTGTCTCTTCCAGTGTTGGTCCGCGTTGCTACTACGACTATCCTCCAAGCCGCATGAAGAACTTCTCTTTTTACTCCCCTCAAAAGCTTCAGTAGCTGGTACACTACATTCAATAATAAGGGATGGCAGACGAGGATGTAGAGGATTAGGAGTAATGTCTTTAAGCATGCAATCTCCTTCAATGTGTTTTTTGTCTTTAAGTGGGGTTTGCTTTAAACCATTCAAGAACGATATGTTCTCCTCAAGATATGTACCATGAGTCTTTGCCCACCATTCTTTATAATTCTTTGAAAAGAGCTTCTTAGCATTTGGGGGAATAGAAAGAAGCATCGCCTTAGAAAGGGACTTGGTAAAAGTACACAAGCGCCAATAACGAAGAACCTCATCTGATGTAACTGTTCGGACATCATACTTGATAACACCAGGAACCTCCTGATAGTAGCCAAATTGGCGTCCAAATCTATGTGGACTATAAGGCTCAACAATGGACTTTTCACCCTGTCTCAAAGACAGATAGTGCGAGCGAATGGACATGAAAAGATTCGCCTTAGACTCCCCGTATTCGCCATCATCAATAAACATGAGATCCTTGCTCGTCGTGGTCATTAGGCAAGTCCAAGCAGCAGTCTCTCCCTTATGGATGCGTCGTCGGGCCTCTGTTGGATCAAAGTATCTTGCACCCCCTTCGCCAGAGAATTTCACCATCTTAGGACCACGCAATTCACGCCCAACTGGGTAGTGAGTCTTGAAGTAATAAGCCAACCAAGCATATACGAAATGGATAGGGAACGAAGTATTCGCTTTAGTTGGTCTCATAGAAGTCGAAACTTCATTCAAACCTTTGTAAATGCTTGCCAAAACAGGGATCGTCAAGCTAACTTGTCGACCACTAGCCATAATTGCAGCCATCTTGAAAGTACTTGGCCGTATAGTGTTAACATCTCTCCCAGGAAGAACAAAGGTACAGAGCCAACAAGCCAAGTGAGCCGCCAAGTAAGTCTCTTCCTTCAAAGTTTCCCTAATGCCGAGTTTGGAAAATATCGCCTCCTCCGTAGTCGACCACTTCTCGTGAACACCTAAATCTCCAAGGGGGTTGTGAGTAGACGCTAGGCGAGTGGACTTCTTCTCCTTACGAATAGGAGTTTGGCTATATTTCACCTTCTTCTTGGACCAAAACCTCACCCATTGGTCAACAGACACTTGGGAATATTGATTCACCTTGGAGCCTCCTAGAAGTAAATGGTAAGCGCGGAATAAGTATTCACATGAGCGAGGGAGAAATATGTGCCCCTTTTCGTCAATACCGGTGAGCTCCGTAGCATTAGGGATGACTTCGTCGTAGAAGAGTCCAGTCATGGGAAGACCTGCGAGAGCGTATAAATCCCACAGAGATATCGAAAACTCGCCAATGGAAGTCAGTAATGTATTCGTAGTGGGACACCAAGCCTCGGAGAAGGCTTTCACGATGTTCGTGTTTCGATCATAAGTATACATCGAGGCATACACTGCATCGTAGATCCTGGCAGACAGTAACTTATCTTTGCACCGGCTAAGGATGTCCTCTGTCCACTCCCAGTAGCCTTTGATGTAGTGAAATTCACCAAGGAATTTGATGTCGTCTCCAATCCACTTCGCCTTGCCGTCAATGATGTTACGCCCCAGTGTTGGCAAAATAAGTGGCTCATTCGACGGTTGGTGGTGAGAAGATCGCAGACTCCATGCCTTAGTTGTTTTGTTCAAATTAATTTCTTCACACCATTCCACCATGGACAATGAGTTTGTCAAACTTGGCCACCGTTTTGCCTTTCGACCGACAAGAGAAATATGAACCGATAGATGAACACCTTCCTCCATAGGTTGGTTCTCGTTGTCAAGAATTGTCAAATATTGATCTCCGGAAGGGGACGAAGTATCTTTGAAAAAAATCATTGTATTACCTGCCAATGTACAACGAAACAAGGTATTATTGAAAGTTTGCAAAAAAATAAAAAAATAAAAAATCAGCACGCAGTGCACAACTGTGCAAAAGGTTCGCACTTTTGCGAAAAAAAAAAAATTAAAAAATTAAAAAAAAAAATTGCAATGTTATATGTGAAATCCTAGGAAATGAGAAATCAAAATATGATATACACATAGCTTACCAAGTTGAAAGAAAAGGAAGAGGGAGAAGAACATAAGTTGTTTGTGTGTGTTTCTAACTAGAACTCAAAACCCCATTTTATAGTGTGTTATGAAAAGAAAGATGAGAAGAACATAAGTTGTTTGTGTGTGTTTCAAACTAGAACTCAAAGCCCCATTTTATAGTGTGTTATGAAAAGAAAGATGAGAAGAACATAAGTTGTTTGTGTGTGTTTCTAACTAGAACTCAAAGCCCCATTTTATAGTGTGTTATGAAAAGAAAGATGAGAAGAACATAAGTTGTTTGTGTGTGTTTCTAACTAGAACTCAAAGCTCTATTTTATAGTGTGTTATGAAAAGAAAGATGAGAAATAAGATAAGAAAAGATGAGGAAATGGGGAAAATTCTTTTTCTTAATAAATTCAAAAGATCATACAAAGTGAAATTTAAAGCAAAGCACTACATAAATAAAGGGAAAATTTTAATTTTTTTTAACTAAAGCAAGCAAAATTCTCTTCAAACTCCAATTTTATAGTGTGTTATGAAAAGAAAGATGAGAAATAAGATAAGAAAAGATGAGGAAATGGGGAAAATTCTTTTTCTTAATAAATTCAAAAGATCATACAAAGTGAAATTTAAAGCAAAGCACTACATAAATAAAGGGAAAATTTTAATTTTTTTTTTTTTAACTAAAGCAAGCAAAATTCTCTTCAAACTCCAATTTTATAGTGTGTTATGAAAAGAAAGATGAGAAATAAGATAAGAAAAGATGAGGAAATGGGGAAAATTCTTTTTCTTAATAAATTCAAAAGATCATACAAAGTGAAATTTAAAGCAAAGCACTACATAAATAAAGGGAAAGTTTTAATTTTTTTTAACTAAAGCAAGCAAAATTCTCTTCAAACTCCAATTTTATAGTGTGTTATGAAAGGAGAGATGAGAAATAAGATAAGAAAAGGTGAGGAAATGGGGAAAATTCTTTTTCTTAATAAATTCAAAAGATCATACAAAATGAAATTTAAAGCAAAGCACTACTAAATAAAGGGAAAGTTTTAATTTTATTTTTTTTAACTAAAGCAAGCAAAATTCTCTTCAAACTCCAATTTTATAGTGTGTTATGAAAGGAGAGATGAGAAATAAGATAAGAAAAGGTGAGGAAATGGGGAAAATTCTTTTTCTTAATAAATTCAAAAGTTATACAAAGTGGAATTTAAAGCTAACTAATATGCTCCAAGTACTACATAATTAAAGGAAGAAGTTTTTGTTTGAACTAAAGCAAGCAAGATTCTCCTCAAATCAAGGGATGCATTGTAAAAAAAAAAAAAAAAAAAACAAAAAAACAAAAAAAAAACTTGGGATTTTCTTTATTAATTGGCAAGGTTCGTTTCGGACCAAACTTGGGATTAGCATATGGATCACCCTTTTAATGGGCAATCCATCTTTAATAGCCCACACACATGTACCAAGAATTTGACAATAAGATTTGATTTTCAATTTGGTCCTTGACATTTTTCTCTAATGGGCTTTTATATAAACAATGTATGGAGATAAAATGGGATTTTGGTTCACTTGCTCAAATTGAGCGATCCGAGAACCAATCATGTACCAAATATATCCAAGTTTTTGGTTCACTTGCTCAAGTTTAAAATTTATGTACATTTTGGGAAATCCAATTGTAAAAAAAAAAAAAAAAAAAATGTCGCGACTTATCCACTCAAGACACGCTTCCAAACATCATTCATGGACAAGTCTCGAGGGGGCATTTGTAGACAAATAAAATTTGTAGCCAATTAAATGGCGACACGTGTAAATTAATATCAAATAAACTCATTTATTTATATTTAAGGATTTAATAAAATTTTATCCTTAAATTAGATAATTGAATAATTGATATTTAAATACTTCTTGCATTGGCCAATTATGAGGTGCCATGTGGCAATTTAACCATAATTAAATCAAATCAACCACTTAAATATGGTAGTGATTACTAATTAAATAATGGTGATTTTGGAAAAGTTTTCCACCCCTACAACTATAAATAGGGGTTCAAATTCAAGGATTCATGGACCAATTCACCAATTCACAAGTGCATTTGAGCAAGAGAAGACAAGAGAAGTTCCCAAATTCTCTCTACAAGTTCTTCAAATTCAAGAAGGCGTTCTAAGCAAAATTCATCAAATTATAACATTTGATTCGAGATTAAGGTGCTAAATCCTCGAATAAACGTTATAGAAGTTCAAATCAAGTTAAAGGAAGATCAAAGCGACGAGTCAACCTTGAAGCTTTCAACTTTCCCAAATCATTTACATCGTTTGATCTGAGATTAAGCTATCGAGCCCTCGCATCAACGTTATAAATATTCAAATCCACATTGGAGAAGATCAAAGAAGCGATTTCTGCTCCAATATTCAAATCAAAGTTCTTGAAGTGAAGAATCAGAGGATAAATAATTAGAGATTTGTACTCATTAAATCGTTTGATTCAATTAAATATATTTTGTACAACATTTCTTGTTTGTTAAATTGCAGACTTAAAATTTGTTGTTTACAATTATATCAAACAGAAAATCAGAATAATCAAGAAAAGCTTGAAGCTACCAAGACGAGAAAGAACAAGCTAACCTCATCTGACATGTCAAAACCTCCATCCTGGATCTTCTTGTATATCGTCTCGGATGTTCTAATGAATGCCTGCAGACAGGGATGGAGCCAAGATTCGAAACTTGGGGGGGCGAATAAAAAAAATTCGGGAAAAGCTTAATATTTTTAGATTTTGGGGGGCGAGATGTCAAAAATAAAATATTTATAGGGGGCAAAATATCAAAAATTAAAAATTTGTAGGGCAAATTTCTTTTTCTCAAAGTTGAGGGGGGCGAGTGCCCTGTCATACCCGGGGCCTCGCTCCGTCTCTGCCTGCAGATAATGTTTTAGAAAAATTAAAAATAGAAAGGTCACATGCACATATGTGGCATAAATATAAATCTCTTTCATATAAGTGGATCAAGTTTCCTGAAACGCTACATCACCTCATCAACATTCTCAGTAGTTTTTGCCGATGCTTCGACGAAAATCAATCCATGTTCTTTTGCAAACTGTTCTCCTTCTTCTATGCTAACAGCCCCTTCTGTGGGCAAGATCACATTTGTTGCCTACCAGCATAATAGGCATGTCTGGATTTGCATGCTGCCTTACATCTTCAATCCAGCCAGCTAAGTGATTAAACGTTTCCCTCCTGACAGGTCGAAAGGAGACAATCCAGAGAAAATTGAACATTAGTAAGACTTAATATTTATTTTCCATCTTGATAGGCGTGATAGAAAAGAGTATTCATGTAGTCGACCATATAAGTATGAAATACTGATCTGTTACATCGAGATGAATTGCGCTCGCTTAGTTTTGCTAGAAATCTGAATTCCGGCATCAAGATTCAAAATCACCAAATTATGTCAATGTAAATTGCATATAAATATAAATTTTTTTACCTAGTGATATCATAGACCAACAGAGCAGCAGCTCCTTTGTAATAAGATCTTGTGATGGATCTGAAGGCTTCTACACCAGCCTAAAAATATCCACCAAAACTCGGATAAATAGAATATTAATCTCGGGTTAACCTTCTTCACTACCTTCAAAAAGTACGTTATGCATAGATTATAAAAATATACGACAAGAGAACTAACCGTGTCCCATATCTGAAGCTTAATGGACTTATCGTCAATTGTAATTGTCCTCGCCCCAAACTCAACTCCAACAGTCAAGTCAAGCACGGGCTGGAAACGCCTGTCAATGAATTGAAGAAGAAGACATGATTTTCCCACTCCTGCGGAAAAGGGAATTGCATCAACATATAGGATAGCGCAACGTTTCCAGTAAACGTTTCAGAATTGGTAAGATGGTGAAAGAATTAAATTACAGGTCTCTGAGAGAATAAATGATCAGAGAGATACCACATTGAACATTTGCTGAGCTCGAAATTCATGTGTTGTATTACTCAATCTCATTTTCACTTCACCATAAGAATTTTCCCAGCTTGTTGCATTATGCAACTACTAATAAAGTACGGGAATGATAAATAAGCAAGTTTAGAGTTTCGTTACATTATCCACACCCTTTAAACTTAAACAAGCAGCCTTTGGAATGACTTCAATGAAAAGAAGGAACTTATAGTGACTTGATAGTTTCCGGACTTATCGGTTATCATCAAAAACATCCACAAGCATAAAGAACTCACAAAGGAGTTGAAGGAAGGAATTAAAAGAGACATATAAGTCAATTCACTTATGCCACTCAAGAATCCAACTTTTCGGTTACTCGATTTCAGTTGTCCTTCTCAAATCTTAACCAGGTTAATTTGTTTCCTGTTGATCTACATCAACTTCATTTTACTTATGTTTAGAGCAAAACAAGCGAAATCGAGTTTCACAAAGAAGTAGATGCTATAAGAGAAATGCTAAGCTTGGAAAAGTATGGCTTGTTTGCATCTGCATTAAACTCACACTACTTCACACTTAATATTGTTTCAATCAGATATTGTGACTACCTTATGACACGGAAAAATCTATGCTAGACCGAGAACAATGGTCCTAGTATTTAAATCTCTGACACACTAAAGTGTGTTGTACACGGGCCCCACACAAGTGTGTGTGACAGAAATAGATACTGAATTCACACTCGGACCATTGTACTCCATCTTTATACCTCTCACACACTAAAGTGTGTTGTGTACGGGCCCACACAAGTGTGTGACAGAAATAGATACTGAATTCACATTTAGACCGTTGTACTCCGTCACCCCCACATCACACTATTTCACATAATATTGTTACTCGGACTATTGGTCTCTTCGAGCATAGAATTCACACTCGAACTATTGAAATGAGAAATTACCAGTATCGCCAATGAGCACAAACCGGAAAAGATATGCGTAAGACATGTTTTTGCACAGATCTTAATTTCGATTTCGACAAATAAGGCGAAAGGAAATTCCATATATATATATATATATATTATGCATTCTCTGGAGTTGTTGATTAGCCGCCGGTTGTTACATCATTCCGGTATATAAATAATCATTTCTCGTATTAGACACAAAGAAAACATACAGGGTATGTTTTGGTTATGTTTTGGGATGTATTTTGGAGAGAAATTTATGGGGACACGTGCATGTTTGATGAGATTGTGTTTGATTTTATTTTCAAAGGGAACAAAAGTTACTTTAGCAGTCAAATCATGAAACTTTTATATGTTAATGATTGAAAGTTATAATATAATATAATATTAAGGTTGTGATAATGGTTATATAGATGAATATATATATATATATAAGTAATAGTAGTTGATATATATATATATATATTATAATTTTTATGAATATATAAAAGTAAATTATGTTTATATGAATGTAGGTAGTCTACTTAAATCAACTTAATTTTTAGATAAAGAGGAGAGAAAAGAGAGAGAGCGAGATAGAAAGGAGAAAGAGAAGAGAGGGATAGAGAGGAAATTGAAATTTGGTTGTTTTCAGGTAATTCTCTTATTTAGGGATATTGGGTCCGGCCCAATCGGGTCCGGTCAACCTAAACAAAAACACGCGGAATCTTAGGGCTAATGGTGATCTTATATGAGTGTTGAGGATATTTTGGTCATTATACTAATTTGACCACATCAATCAGCCATCGACTTATTATGTTTGATCTAGTGAAGATTAGAATTTATTTTATAATGTGTTTGTTGGTTGTGGTAACTAAGTTGGGTTATACGTTGTGAGAAGTTTTGGCGAAAGGAAGATTTTGTGGCTTTGGGTACCTTTTGTTGGGCTAGTTGCAATGAATTCCAGGTGATCTAATTTTTTTCTAATTAAAAGTAAAAAAAAACAAAAAATAGGTATTCTTACAACTTAAATCACATAAAGACTAAAGAGGGGCACAATGTAGTTATGCTCAATCAATTTATATTACATCTGATGCAATATATTGTTCTTTATTATTATATAAATTGAAATTCAATCAAGATGTGCAAGAGCTTGTTTTCAAGAAAAAAATGTATCAAATTATGAGGCTTTGTAAAAAAGGGCCTCAATAATGAACATCAATTTCCCAAGAATTTGTTCCTGTAGGAACATTTACTGTCAGAAAATGCTTCTCACTGCTGCATTTGAACTCCACATTTTTCATATTCACAGAGCAAGATTTTGGCTCGAAGCTCGAGTACGCTCCAAAAACGCCTCCGCCTCTTCCTATGATTCGCATCCCGTCATCAATAGCCTGAACTGCATCGACCGCCCCTCCAGAGTTGTACATATGTATCAATCCAATTGGTGCAAATTGAAGTTCTTGATGATAAACCTGTCAGATTCAGACACATTGTTCTCATGTTATGTGTACTTAGTATAGATGAGAAGACAACATTTATATGTGTTCTTACCTTGATTGGAGAGACAGCGAAGACATCACATTGTAAGGTTTTAAAGTTGACGTTTAGTTTTCCATGCTTCGACAGTCGATTGAGAGATCCTGAATAATTTAAAGAACGGAAGAATTTTAAGAACTTTTTGCCATATAGATTCATTAGTGTTAGTTTCAGGACCAAGACGTCTTGGGACAATTACAACCATCCTTGAGGGTGGTTGGTCCCACGTGGGGTCTACTGTACACAGTCGGTTATGATTATTCCAAACTAGATTTTCGAGATTTCCTAAAATAGACATCATAAAATATTTTACGAATAATTACATGCACACCCTTAACTAATGATTAATTATCACGAGCCCCTGAGATTCTGCAATCATGACAACTCAAATCATAGGGGGTGAAATTCTAATCTACTTTTATTGATAGGAAATGAATTTATAATGTGCTTTTACTAACAAGGAAGTTATTTATTTTCGTAAGTAGGGTCTCATGTAGGGGTGCATATGTAATTTACTCTATTTTAACTAGCTGCAACTACTCATACCTGATTTGAAGGAAAAGACTGCAAAGTCTCCAGGCCCCGTCTCCGGTGAAATTTCATCAAGATAGTCGATATCCGATGGGGATATTGATCCCGACAGATCAAGGCCGTCGATTTGAGAAGAACTGTTGAAACCGGGCCAGGTTCCAGCTCCTTGGCAATTGAACACAGCAAGAACTCCAGTAACTTTGTTCATGTTCCATATCTTCATAAGGCTTTTTGGAATTGAACAAAGAACAGAATATGGTGTTAATTAAACAGATCACAGTAAGAACTATACTCGAAACAAAATGTCGTTTACGTCTCATTAGTTTTACCTTTTCCCATCTGTAACAGGATCAGTAAATAAACAATCACGACAAGGCCTCCCGGGATATTTTGCTCTCAGAACCGATCCATCAGGCAAAACAAGCCTTTTAAGTATCTCGAAATCATGCTTCCCAGGTTTATCACTGGCATTAACCATGGTTAATAAAGTTAGATAAAAAGTTAAATTACATAAACACCCCCAATGTCCCGAGGTTTGAAAATTACCATATCTTCCCTGTCAGTAAAAACATATTTTCAGTAAAAGCATATTACAATTTTATCCCCATTTTTTAGTTGTCAGGATATGAACGGGGTGTTTTAGTCATCTGCAGAACCGTAAGAGGCTCGTTATATTTATCCAATAAGTGACGGAGTGTGCATGTAAGTCCTAGATAAAATCACAGGTTAATTTTGCATATTTTTAGCATACCTTACGTAAATTCCACAGCCTCCAACAGCTCTAGCAACTGCATGAAACTCAGCTGAGTCGTGGCGGCTCTGAAAGTTAAGTGAAAATAAAATTAATATCTAAACCATGGTTAGAGTTAACCAATCATATGATCATGAAAGAAAATCTCGTACATAGAACATGTCCCAATCGGGGATGACTACTTCACCGAAAAATAAGCTGTTATAAGCTACAGCTGCTATATGCAGCGTCTGGGTCGTCGGGTTTTTCGGGTAATAATCATCCGACGCACGTGTGATTGCACTCGTTTTTGAGCTGAAACCATAAGATAATGAATAAAAGCTGTGATTATCTTTCGGGATTATATCATTTTTTGGTCCCTCATGTTTAATATCATGACTTTAGTATCCTTAACATTCAAATTTGATTTCACTTAAATTTGTCTATATTTAACCTTAATTGTGACCATACATCAAATTACCAAAAACAAAAAATGTAACTTAAAAATGTCAGAAAATTACTTAAGGAAACCAAAGTTAAATATAAGGATACTAAAGTCACAATTTAAACATAAGGCATTAAAATGATTCTAATATTAAACATGAGGACATGATCCTTTATTTTCACCTGGATATCGAACGACAATCATTTTTTTCTGAGTTCAGTACCTGTAAACAGAATCTGTGTTTTGAGCCATACAGCATATAATGCCATTGTCTTGAAAATTCTTCGATATTGATTTCTCGAGAGCTTGTTGAAAATTCTTAGTAAGTGAGACACGCCCTCCTGCACCCGAGGCTACTGTTTCTAGAATGTTTTGTACATCGACCTTAACTCCATCCACTTCCTGTGACACTAGATACTTGTGAAGATCGTCATAGAATTCAAATATCCTGTCTGGATCAATCGTACCAACACCGTACTCCTCCATTTTGTCCATAGCTATATCCCTCTGGTGTGAAAGGTTTCCTGGTGATTGTAGTGGGAATTTTAATGTGGGATTGTACTTCTTAGTTCCGGGGGCGTCCGGGTGAAGCCCGCCCCAATATCCCATTAATGCGTGCCACACGTATACGTACCTAGAAAAAAGAATGAAAATCGATTTTTCATCGTTTTATCAAACTCAAGAAATGAGAAGGTAGGAAAAGGTCATGAGCATGCTTGAGGCCAAAAGTTCTCTTTATATCTGAAACAAATTCCTTTAGATCATGTGGTTTGTTGCTTGAATCCTCGTTTTTGGTACTTCGAAATTTGTTGTTTTCTCTTATACTCATCAATCTCGCCCCAAACCTGCATTTCGTGTTTATGATTAGCCTGATTATGGATATGAGTTCTCCGGTTTAATATAGAAGAGAAGAGAAGTTAACTTACTGTGAGCCTTCAATAAAAGGCTCTCCCTCTTTTTGGAACTCATTGGTGGTATCTTGCCAACCATCATCAATTATCAAAAACCGTGGTGGCGTTCCGCCTTCGGATAAGCTGAGAAGAAGAACGGAGAGTAATTTATGGAAAAATACAAAAAAGAGAAAGGGAATAAGAATTAACATGTCAAAAGTTATGTTTAACACTTCGTGTATATGTCACAAACATGTCAAAAACACATAGTTCAAAAGTGACACAAATAAAAATTAGGGATGATTACATGCACATCCCCTCACTTATTGGATAATTACTACACACCCCTTAAAATTTTGCGAATTACTAAGACACCCCTATCTGATCCTAACTACTCAAAGAAAGGGCTGAAATTGTAATTTTTTTGTTACTGACAGGGGTTGAAATTGTAATATGCTTTCCCTATCTTGTAGTTAGGGCCTAATGTAGGTAGGTATATATGTAGTTTACTCTAAAAGTTACTACATTTCGGTTCTTAAACCATGTTGCAATAACTAGACATGATCACACAAAGAACATTTTGAAGAGCGGAAAGAAACTCACACATAACAAAGGTTTAAAAACTTCAAGTTGCAGTATAGGAAATAGAGAAATGAAAGAAGAAACCTTTTCAGCCCGTCTTTGATTCCTTGAGGATTGACATCTTGGTAGAAAGCATCCCAAGTGCACCAACCGAACCAATCTAGCATTCCCGGCATCTGAACAAATAAAAAAGACATCGATTTTATGTAAAAGGATTTTAATTTCGACAATGGAGACACTGTTCTGCCTCATTGACTTGCCTGCTTCGTCTCTCTAAGTGCAAATGTTCCACTGTACTTCTGCAGGATCCTACGAATAAAAACGAAGTCGTTTCTATAGTCATTTTAAGTAAATTTGAAAGATCATAGGAACTCAAATCCAGCTGAGAAGCTCACCTACATCATAGATTCCTTGATCAATTCAAAAGGATTGTTCCCATAGTTCACAAAAACTGCCTTGTGGCACTTTGATGCACTTACAGTCGAATCACCTGCAGAATCACGAGAAGCTCCTATCAGAAGATGTTAGGAACTAATCAATAGCTAGAAGAACCAAAATCACAGACACGAAAGATGGGATCTATTTGGTTCGATAAATAATGCCTACGTCCAAGGTTGTACTGGAGAGCCTCAGCTTCGACTGTTGTAAAATGACCAAAACACCCTTCTACCAGGACCAAAATACCCATCTACCACTGTAAAGTGACCAAGGTACCCTTCTACCAGTGTAAAATGGTCAAAATACCCTTCCACTACTGTAAAGTGACCAAGATAGCCTTCTAACATTGTAAAATGACCAAAATACCCTTCTACCTCTGCAAAGTGACTACTGGTACTTCTTTGTATCATACTCTTATGACTCCTATACACAAGACACACATATTTAAGATCCCTGACAATTTCTATTACAATTTTTCTGAAATAAGAAATATTTGTTCAAAGAAAGAAAAGGTTGAAGATTCAAACCAGTTTCAACACAAACTTGAAGCTCATCAGCTGAGTTTCCCTGCAGGCTGCTCCTGAATTCACCGTCTAATACGGGCAAAAACAGTACATAACCTTCTTTTCCATTAGGCTCTTGAGAACTCGGTTCTTCCTTCGCTTCCATCAACAACATCTGTGTTTCGATAGGAATGTTCCTTGCTGAGTTCCCTACTCGAGGTATCATCCACCAGATTTTAAATCTAAACAACGATAGCAATCTGGCATCTCTGCATAAAACATATATGTTTCAAGATTATTTTTAAAAAAAAAAAAACTAGTATACTCTCCTAAATAATTAAGAAAAACAGAAATATAATACTTTTGATTTAGGTCGATTTTGGGAGGACCAAACTGACTCAGTGTGAGCTTCATATACCACATGAACATGTGATAAAATATTGGGACTGTACTTGATTATTGATCATGTTGCCTAGGTACCTAATTGATGATCAAGTTTAACGTAGTTCAATAGGTAACTATGCTTCCAATGTTAGGATCGTCTATGTACGATGTAATGCAGCCCAATTTTATATGCAGTTAAGTACTTCAAGTCTAATAGTCAAACTATAGAAGAATCCATGTTTGCTATGAAGATGTAAGAACAGAGATTATAAGCCCAAATCAATAGTGAGAGTGCCCGTATTGATGACGACACGTGGGATTGATCTACGATCCCGGTGAGGGGTCAGTGGGCCGGGTTGTGACCCTGTCTGGTACATTTTGACACGCAGATCTTGTACAATAATGCAAATTCAATAAATTGTAAGAACCTTCATATAAATACGAAGGGACCATTGTACAATTTAGATGCCCAGAATGGGATATATCAAGTTTATCAAATTGAAATGGATTGTACAGAGGCCAAAAATAAAAATCCAATCTTTCTTCATATGTTAAGCATTCTCCAAATTGATTTCCAATATGCATCTAAAGACATATTATAGCCCTATTCGGGAAAACTGAAAAAAAGTGTTTTTGGGCTTTTATATGAACTTAAGCTGCTTTTTGCAGTTTGGTTTCACTGATTATGCACTAGCGTTTCTCGAAAATAGCTGAAAATAAGCTTAAAGTAAAAAGCAACTTCTGCCGGCTTCTTCTATTTCTTATGCTTCTTAAAAAATCCAACTTCAACTTTTCCGCCAGTTTTACAATTTTTTGAACAAATACCAAGATAACTTCACCCAATTAACCAAAAAAGAAATACCAAAAAGTATAAAAATTCACAATAAATCAAATAAATGGCTCACTCAATAACCCCAAGCTTGAAAACATGGCGAGAATTGCTCTCATTCGAAGAAGCGCCTAAAAACGCCGACGAATCCGACCACGGGGTCATGACGACGTTATCGGGCATGTCCGAAAGCGCATCGACGCCGTTAAAGCTCAGAGCTCCATTTTTAACCAAAGGCGCGTTTTTGAGGAACATAGAAATCGAATATCTTCTTCTGCAGCCTCTTCTGCAAAAGCGCGGAACTCCATTGGAGAAGATCTTGCGATTGGAAGGTAAAAATGGAGAGAAATTATTGGGTTTGAGTTGTAAAGTTCTGATAGATGTTGTGCAGGCCGCCATTGTTGTGGAGAGTTTTAGGTTCAGAGACAGTTATATATGGCAGTTGGAAGGTTTTGTTGTATACTTGTATTGTATGAACAGTATAATTACACGAATCAGATTCAAAAAGATATTATAGAATTATCTTTTTCTTTTTTTTTAAATTCAAATTGAAGGAAACTCGGGTTGATAGTCATAATCGTGAACAATAAAGACTTCATCTAACTTCATAAAATAGGAGAGAGCCACAGCTTGTGGTAGCCTGGATTCGAACCCGAGACTTCTTACATAAATTGAGAATTGGATACCACTAGACCAACAGGTCTTGATCTGGGTATAGAATTATCTTTTTATTTGACATTTTCTTTGGATTGTTGTGAATAAGTTGGAAGGTTTTTTTTGTTAAAAATGAAATAGTAAATGAAGAAATATATTATGTAATTGGTTGTAAAGAAGAAAGCAAAAATAAAAAAAGCAACTAAAAGGAATAAAATAAAAATAATTGAGTACTTTTGTGCAATCCGAATTTCTTGAAATTTGGACTTTTTATGGGAGTAGGGTTCTTATTTTACCTTATCTGAAATACAAAAAATTCTGATATAAATATGATCTGGTTGAAATTAAATGTGATGTTGGTAAAATATATAGTGAATCAATGATCTATATAATTATTTGTGCATCTAATGAGTTGAATTTACACTATACGAGATGACTAAGCTATGGCCCGACCCAAGAGGCAGATCACAGTTAAGGTTCCCGTATTCTATCATGGAATTATAAATACTCTTCGAACACTATATTTTTTTGTAAATCTAGGAAATTCATTGAAGAATCATAAAAGTGGACCTTAAAGATCTATGGTGCAAATTTAACCGCATCGAACTGTAATTTAGGATGAACTTGATTTAATTGTTGTATAGTTGTTTATGGAAGAATTAGTTCTCGTAAACCAATAATGACAAAACTTGAATTTCTAGCTTTGCAAAATCGTGGTTTACAATGCAAAAAAACACAATTGGGACTAAACAAAAGGGGATCAAACACTCCTCCAAATGGTGTTTTTATCCGTACACAAATTGTGACTTCTTAACCGACCGGCCACCAAATAATTTTACAAAGTAAGTGAACTACATTAGTCATTAGATCCAATCCAATCCGCTTCCATTCTTGGGCTTTTATCAAAAGTCTAAAATTTTGAAATCCTAAATTTCAATATAATCACAATTATTCATTTATTCTGAATTTATGTAAGTCTAATTATATAGATAATAGTAATTGGCTCGAAAATCAAGCTCCGGAACTCCTATAAATAACTTAGGAAATAAATTGATCAATATGGCTAATTAATAACACAGAAAATAAAATTACATAATCTTTGCTTCTAAATTACAAGAGAGAACATAATAAAGTAATTAAAAAACCATACCTTTTTGTTTTTTCTTGAGAGAATTAAACAACATATCTAGAAACTCTCTTTGATCATAAGACTCCTAATAATTTAATTTTCCAGTCAACTGTCAGTTCTCTAGTTAATTAATAATTTACCCCACCCCCAAATAATCATAATTTTAATTGATCACAGTAACACTAATTACGTCCGTACATCCAATTTTTTTCCTTAATTTTTGAGCCAAAGTGATGATGTCAATCCCATCTCCAATCGCAAACACTTGATTCTTCTTCTGCCCCTCTATTCCTAATGATTCCACACCTGCAAATATAATTATTTCTTCCTAATTATCAAAATACCCCATTAAAAAAAATTAATGAAATAAAATAGCATTAATATAAAGCTTATATTATTATACAAGAAATTACAAACCATAGGCTTCGGCTATGATCTTTAGTGCTTTTCTTGGGAGTTTACAGCTGGTGAGTGGTACTTGCAAAACAATTTTTTGCTGCAAAATTTGTTATACAAGAGAACAAATAAATGTCACTATAATACAATAATTAAAAAGATAATAAGAAATTGTACTCTATACCTTCATATTTATATGTACTAATTTTTGAGTCAATATTTTTTTTTTCTTGCAAAAACTCAAAAAAAATTGAGGAGAATTTGTGCTAGAAATTTAAAACACATTGGAGTAGTCAGTGGTAGCCCTATTCATTTATATATATTGTATGAAGTACATATGGAGTGTTTGACCCCTCCCCCCTCCCCCCCACCCCCAACCAACCAAAGAGAAGAAAAGAAAAACAAAGTCAATGAAGCTTTATTTGAGTTTGGTAAATTCTTGATCACTAAGTATTTATTAATTTGGAGTGAATATATTCCAATAACTTTAATGATAAAAACTATTAAAATGTCTAAAACCGGAAAAATATTTATTTCTCCTTTTATTTTATCAAGGCCTTTTATTTTATCAAGGCAAAGGGCACTTCACCCCTTCGAAAATTCACATTTTAGCACTAAACCCCTCACAATTCAATAAAGAGACTATACTACCGAGAAAATTTAATATGTAGCACTTTGCCCCAAATCAATATTAAGTAAATACTTTTGCCCGATAATCAGCCACATGCCAATCGTTACGAACTAGTAAGGTCATAAATATCATTTATCATCTCTTATGTAAATCAATTATACTTTATAATGTAAATTGACGCCAAAATTGATCAAATAAAAACCTATATTCTAAAATCGGCTTTAAGCGTTCTTGAAAATTATGAATTTTGAGGCAACAATTAATGACTTTTAAGGAAAAAATATCATAGAATAATTTTTTTGATATGAACTTTTGTGATCGTACAAATATGCAACGATTAGGATGTGATAAAAATTCTGGCAATAATTTCACCCGAATATTGATTTTGGGGCAAAGTGCTACACATAAATTTTGAAAGTACATTAGTTTTGAGGGGATTTCGTGCTAAAAGGTGAATTTTTGAGGGGTGAAGTGCATTTTGCATTTTGCATTTAATATTTTGTCCTTTTATCAATTAATATTTGGTGTAATTCTATGGTGGACCGAGACCATTGGTCCCGGTCCACTTTTCACCATAGGATCTGGGGTAATTTATTTAAATTACCCCAGATCCTATGGTGAAAAGTGGACCGGGACCAATGGTCTCAGTCCACCATAGAATCACCCTAATATTTGTTATGATGGGCAGTCGTTTTCTTTTCTTTTTATGATTTTCTTTAGTTATACCAACTAACATGCGACTTTAAGGATTTTCAATTTTTTTCCCCCTATTTATGGGATTTAATTCGAGTCAGTAGCTCTTTTCTTCCCTCTTTGAAATCGTGCGTTTTCCTTTCTTTTTTTTCTCAATGTCAGTTGATGAAAGTGATTTGATGTGGTGATCTCAATTTTATCATCAAGAGAGTTGAACTTTATAAACTCACCATCAATGATAGAGAATTTGACTTCTAGCTCTCGTGACTTAGTTTTTGGAACAATATCTATACGGGTCTCCATACACACGTAAGCATGGAGTCAAGCTAACTCACGAGCCGTCTCGACTAGATCTCAAGTATTTTGATAAGTAGAGCTCGAGCGAAATATACTTTTCACAATTTTGCAATTTATGGATGGAGCTCGAGTTGAGCAATTTTGTCAAGCTCTCATGGAGCTCGGGGCATGCACACTACTACACGAGAATAGATTAATGAACTATGGTTTGGTCTATATTGTACACGGTGCAAATTCACTAAATGACTAGATGTACAACAAACGACCATGTTCCCACGATATAATGTTTCTATGTTATATCAATTGATTATAACATTATAGGACATTTGTCGTACATCTACCTACCCAGTGTAGATCCATCTACCATATGTAGCATTAGCATCTAATAGACCGACCATACACCCAAATCGTATGTATAAGACCATATCAAGCTCCTTAAAAAACACAACATACACTACTCAATCCTTCTTTCCAATCTAAACAAAACAAAAAGAATAACAAACAAACAAGCAACTGCAAAACATATGTCCAAACTAGAAGTCTTATCATAAAAAATGGAATGTCTCGTCTTTGAACAAGTAATATAAAGCTGAGAATTAGTCTAAAGGGGAAAAAACAAAGAAAGAAACAAGCCTTCGACATCATCTCTGCATCCAATTGGGCGAGAGCTTTCTCTTACGGAACTTTACACACATAATCAACGTCCTGTCTGAATTCGAAAAGCTTTCAACGAGCGGTCTCAGACTTAAGTATCATCAACTTGAGAATGAAAGACAAAGCTTGGGAATGTGGTGGTAATATCTCTGTCCATCACAAAAAATTTGGCTCAGAAATCATGTTCAAAGCTTAACAAAATTGAAAAGTAATCTCAGAATGCATTTCCTTATAAAGGTACTAAGTTTCAATAGCAAGAAATTACAGGTATAATTAGTAGCCAAGTGCACAAGGCAAACTACGAATAACAAGAGCAGGCAATATAGATGACAACAATGGTTTCCCTTGTGAAAGCATATACCAAGCAAATAAATGGATGAATTAAAGCACGTCACACTAAAGCATCAATTATCATTAACTTTCACCTCAGGCCTTCGGAATGTTTGAAAAATAATATGCTTTTGAGCTTTTTGCTGGAGTTAAAGTTATTTTTTATTGTTTGGTTTCACTAACTGTGTTTCTGTTTCTCTAGAATAAAGCCGAAAATAAGCAAACAATAAATAAATTAAAGTCTAAAAGTATTTCTATCAACCTTTTTCAATTTCTTCTATCTTTTAGCAGGTTTGCAAAAAACACCCAACTTTAACCTTTTTGTCAATTTTACAACTTTTTCTAAAATTAAGCACTTCTTTAAACGCATAAGCATAAGCTTCTGCAAACAGGCTTATTGTCCACTAGAACTCAGTTGAATCAAATTTTAAAGTTGAAACATTCCATTAACAAAGTATGGTAAACTTACTTGAGGTATTGAAGGGTCATATTCTTTAAGAGAGAAGGATGTCGCATCACAAGGCTTCTCCACTCTTCTTTGTCGATTTTCCCATCATGTTTGGTATCCGCTTCCTCAAATGTCTGAAACCAAGCAGTGATATAATCAGTAAGATTATTGTTGGAGAACATAGCTTGAACAACAATGAACCCAGTCTACCATTGAAGAGTAAGATGCTAAATGTAAAATTTACGAAACTATAGAAACAGTGTAACAGGTATTAATCTCTATAAAGATCAATCAGGATAGGGCTTCACTTTGTCAATAATACTCTCTATAACATCATCTGAAAGGTTCATGCCAGATTCAGCCAATGTGGCCACCACCATTTGCTTTACCTACAACCACCAAATGAAAGATCATGATCCCCACTCTGAAATGATGACATCATTATTACTAAAAGATATGACGATTACACATCACGGATTACTTAAGGACATTCCTGAATTATGAGAGGTTTATATGTCTGCAGATTTAAATATATCAAATAGGAGTAAAATTTCAAAGGCATGGTATGTTCCAAATTTAGATATATGTATCATCACAAAGCAGGTGGAAAGGAATGCCACGAGCTGAGAAATACCTATTATTTAATACTTAGACTCCATCATTAACAGTACCTAAAGAAGAACTGAATTTTCATAACTGATAGACATCAAATCAATCTTCATTTTTCGAAAATTGGTAATAGCAAGCAAGGTACTCAAGATTGGTTACCCTTGACACATAACTAGTTATCCCTTTTTCTCAAAAAATATTTGAACAAAGTATGTTCAACCACGGCTGTTACAAGGTAGTTTTTATCTGATACTGTTACACAACATACAAGCTACCTTCCAACAGCATCCTGTGGCCAAACTAGAAGAACCAACATTGTAGAAAGGCACTTCCACCCAACATAAAAGTCCACAGACTTTTTTATTTTATTTTTTATGAAGCTGTATTTATACCCCTATTCTTATTAAGAAATATGGAGCAACCCGAATCTCCCAAAGTGAACCCCAATTTCTCCAAAACTTCAAGGTCTGTTCTTTAAGAAAAGAAATTTACCTCCTGTCTTTCGATGAATCCTTGCTGCTTGAGATCATATAATTTGAATGAAACTGTAGCAGTAAAAGTTTGGCATCACCAACTTGAAAAAATATCAGCACAATAATGAACACCGATTTTAAAAACAGACAGAGATGAAATCCAACATGAAGTAAATGCACACAACTGCTAAATGGTAAGCTTCTAGAGTATATCTATATCTATATCTATATCTATATTATATATATATACTAACTAAAAGTATGGATAATTTAAGTGTTTCTTCCAATTGTGATTTTACTTTCTTATCCTTGCTAATTATAATTATAACTGGTAATAAATTATATAGTCACCCCCTACATATAAAATCTTCCACTTCCCTGCAAAGTTAATGAGTAATAAAGTCACCCTCACGTTCCTACAAATTAATGAAAAATGAATGTCATTAACTAAAATTATACACCTTGCAACTTCTTAATATCTGCAGAAAACTCTCACATTCCACCTTGCAAACATGTGTTCAATTTTCATAACACATTTAATAACAAATAGTTCTTTCACCTTCTACAGAGGCAGACTCTTCAAATTTCATTATCCAATATAAGAAGGTTCATCCTCCAGTGTTCAACTCAAATATGTCAAGTTTGGATATGCTCTCATTGCATCTTGTTTCCTTCAAGCATGAGCTAGATTGCAAGCACAACTCATATAACCAAATCCATTGTTTCTCACTTCAGTTAAAAAAGATTTCAAAATTGGTGATTACTATTGTAAATCTATCTACTTAGTATAGTATATTTTCTGTATGTGTATGGTGTGTGCAACAAATTACTGGATAAAGCGACCCGGGCAGGGATCGGGAGTAAATGTGAAATTAAGGTTCCTAATAGAAGATATCGCCATGATATGTTTTTAGATTTGATGTTATTACCTACTGAAGGGTAAAACATTCTTATTATTTTTTGGTTTATCGTGTTTTCTTTGAATTTAGCACGCTGATAACTGATAAGTAATTGCTAAATTTGGATATATTATCTACAACTCATATAGATTTATAGTAGTCATTCTATGACCAACAAAATTATCTTTGATCTTTGAGGCAGTGCTTATTTTTCGGAGGTGATTAGATACGCCATTGTTGAGTTAGTGTGCATACTCTACCTAAGCAATAAAAAGAAAAGTTGAATCTTTTATGTTTCTACGTGAATTAAATTATTTCTGGAGCTTTTGCTTATAGTTATATATTATTTTCTTGAATGTATGGATAAAATGAAAACACCCAATATCTTTTCTTCTTGACACTTCTCTTTACTTACACAATTGCTTTTCACTCTTTAGCTTCTTCTAAATTCGGTAACAACAAAAAGCTAGCCACCCACTGATTTGTTCATGACTCCATCAAAGGGATAAAATGATATAAAACATAAATTAATTCATTTAAATATATAGCAATCAAGATTAAATGTTTCGTAGCCGACAAAGCATACAGGAATATGTTAATTGAACCTTACAACCAATTGTTCTCCTATGTGGCCAGGGAATTACGACACTTTTCACATCCTTACCATTATTAACTTACTTAAAAAGCCAACCTCTCACCTTCCAAATATAAATCTATGAGTTTCGTTATATAATCAGTTGAGCATAACACTCTGTCTTACCCCTAAGTGAGTATAAATGGTGGTGCATCTACTAGATAAGAACATCATCAAGAAAAGGGCAAAAAAATTCAAGAGAGCCGCGGAATGATTGTTGTGTTTCTATCTACAGTTGGATGAGTTGCCTTCTTTTACTCAAATGATTTTTACACTATTATTTAACACTATAATGAAATCAGTTAAAAATAAAAAGAAGTACAAAATGGAAATAAATGTTTGCAGGGGGTTGCTTTGGAGATGATTTAAGGGGCAAAAGTGTAAGTGAAATTCGGTGACCGGCTGTGATTTTAGTATTATGAATAAAAATAATTAATTCAGATATTTTTCTAGGCTAGATAGGGTCCAACAGGGCTGGTATACCATACACCATTGGATGCAAGGACAAGATAATAAAACTATTTAAATCACTTGCATCCACTGATATTTAATAAACTAGCTCCATTGGACTCGGTCTATTTTAGAATTTTCAGTCCTATTTTTCATGGTATTAGAATCATTCTAGCTAATTTTAATGTTCTGTTGAGTTAGGATAAAAGGTCGGCAAACTCTGTAGCCCATCGTTTAGTTAGGTCTCTTTTTTATTTCGATTTTGCTAGCATTTTTCTTGTGATTTGACAATACATGAAATAAGAAACTTAATGGGGGAAAAATAAATTAACACAAAAAATAAAGGCATTTGAATTCTTATAATATAAACTCAATTTGGCCATACATAGGCAAATATAAATTAATTTGTCATGTGAACCGAAAAGGGTTGGCCAAGCTAGATTTAATGAAACTAAAATTTATGTGTATTTTTTATTTGATCTAGAAATCAAAAGTTTTTGTAAAGTAACCAAAAAGAAAGAATAACAATGGAACTTCATCAGCCAAATTAACAGATGATGATAAATCAACAGATTTTCTTAGAGAAAATAATCAACAAAATATAAAAAGTGGATGATATCACAAAAAATTAGACGAAAAGCTGTCTTATGAAATATAGGTTATATGTTTTTATCATTTGTATATATTAAAAACAGGTATTTATGTGCAACGCACGTAGTTTTTACTAGTATGACTAAAAAGATACATCTTTCAAGCCTCCCTCGACCCTCGACCCTCCACCTCCCACCCCCTTCCTAACCACCAATTTCCAGAATCTATCCCTTTTGCTCTTACATGATTATATACATCACTGGGAGAAAATTTGTTAGCGAATAGAGCTGCACACCTAAATGAGACTGGGATAAGAAATCAACAACGAAACGATGATACTTACACTCAATCTTTTCATCAATTGGGGCATTTGGGTGAAAGACTGAAAGGGCACGCGCAAACTCTTCAAAGTCTAATATCCCATTGTGCTTTGCGTCAAACAGGTCAAATACCTTCAGAATGTAAAACTAGGAACCATTAAATTGTTAACAACACTACACCAATAAAGGTGATGACAATGATAATCGTAACCAAAAAGAAGACGATAACAAAGTCGTAGGAAACACAGGGTCAAGAGATGCATGACAAAAGCTACAGATGTGTTGGGTTAAGCAACTCAAACACGTTTGTAGCTTAGGTGATTTCATTTCGGCACGACTTTTCTTTTTAAGAGAAAACTCCATTGACACTTTAACAAATTTGCAGTATTTGGTAATCATGAAAACTAACCCTGTCAGCAAACAGGCTCTCCTTTTTGTTGGTCTTAAATAGCGCAAGCTGGAACTCTTCCTGAAATACATATAAACAAGAGGCGAAACTCATTCAAAATTAATAACAAGAAAAGACGTGCAGGAAAAAGGCAAGTCCTATATACTGTTACATCGGTGCAGGAAAAACGCAAATAACCTCATGCAGATCGTCACAACAAAAGAAACTAACAACATGATAAAAAGCATTAAATACCTTGTTAATCAGCCCATCATCTATCACAGCACTGCTGATCTTTTTAAACAATTCATATAAGGCTTCTATTTCGCTGACACTGACTGCAAGATTATCAAAGAAACAGAAAATCAGATGGTGCTAATGAGCAGCCAATCTAGAGCTTGACTGGGAGAATGTAGCACAGAAAAATTGATACAAACTGCAGGATGCTACTTATATTATATGCAATCTACCAAATCAATCTATCTTTCCATGTTATTTATTTTAAGCTATTGAACTTAAATCTAATCCCATCTCCCCCAATTTAACAAAGAACCTGAAAAAGAAAAAAATCGATAAAATAATCTACCGGAAAATAAGAAAAAACAACTATACTTGCTTTTGCGTTCAAAGAATAATCGTGCAAAGAAGTCAAAAATGGTTTTCTTTCGCTTATCTCAACGAATAAGCGCATTCTCAACCTTTTCTCTCCAAATACAATAAGATGAGATGTACCTTTTGTTTCCTTACGAGGAAACAAAGCAGGATATACGGATGATGCCAGCAAACAGAGCTTAGTTAAAGAGTAGCAACTCTAGATGCTGGTTAAGAGCAAATCCGACTCGCACAACGTAAATAAAAGCATGGTAATAAATAAAGAGTTCTCATTCCTTCACTTCAGTGCCACTAATGCTCAATTTCTACGACCAGCTCTTCATTTAATTTTTTATTAACTTTTTTCCCTATATGACGAATGGACACTCTCATGTGGTACGAGAGACAGGTAGCATTCCGAATGTTGTTCAAGAGCAACTGATCTTAGCATCAGATGGCACATGACTTTATAAGGACATATTCAAATCTCACTTCACTTGTGATGCACTGTATTGCATCCAGCAAACTTGCGTTTTTCGTCATCATGTCATGTAAAGAATACTTCACTGATTTCAGTGATATTCACATCAATCACATGAAGCAAGCGTGACCACCTACTATTAACCCACTATTATTCATATTCGGCCAAAACCATTTCATTTTCAAATGCGTAAGTAATAACTCAACCTGCTAACATGCAGGCATATCTAGAAAGATATGTGGTTCCAGTTTGAGTCCACAACCGTTATTCTTTCCAAGCAAATTGTAATACTCTAATTACAAGGACAGTTTTAATAAAGTAAATATTAGATATCTACAACTTATAAGCACAAGTTTGACTTAATCGATTACATGTTTTCTTTCTTTATGTAAGTTTCTCTTAGTATCACATACATGTGCATTTAGTCCATCATGGTCATATTTAATAGTTGTTTTGAATTTTCACAATAACGGCCAAATTCTTATTAATTTATGTGGGGCAGATGAACTTAATAACAGGAAGAAAAAAAAAAGACGTCCAATATAAGGATCAGTTTCACCAGGATGCACAAGATGGCTGTCTTTTAAAGAATAGAAATATGAAACAAATACAGCCACGTCAATTTGGCTTCTAACAAGAAATATAGAAAATATTCAAGCGAGATGGCATACACACTGTCTCCCTCGCTAGAGCTTCAGGATTTTCCAGGCCCCCAGGTTGCTTGTATATCTCAGACTCACAGCAATTTACAACAGCAGAAAGCAGATGCTTGACTCCTTCTAGGCACTGCACCATGATCTTCTCCTGAAATCAACACACTCCATATCTTTATGCCAATAAAGTGAAATGTGTAATAACAGTATGGGTAAATATCAAACAAACTGTTTTCCTTGCCCCATATTGATGTACAAGAAATTCAACAATCCAGAAATTCTCAAGAGGAGAAGAACAGCGAAACTGAAACGGAGTTGTTTGACATAATTAACGGTTAATTACTCTTTCCTTCCATGAATAGATGTTTTGGTTTGAACTGCCACAAAATATCTAAGAGAGTAAGCATACATTTATGCCAATAAAGGTAAACAAATTAAGTCCATTCGACTTTAGGGTTAATTGCATGTATTTTACCGAATGTACATACTGCAGTTATTAAATTTCAGTTCATGATTGTTCAGCACGTTATCTAACAATACACGACAAAGTAAAGCAGACCAGAATATGAGGAAGGGAAAAAAACAAAGAAACTAAAGTACATCTATGGAGTACTATTAGTTGAGTGTGGCTTGGTGACTTCAGTCCATGCGTTGTATGGTTTTCACAATACGACAACACCTGAAGCGAAGTCAACTTTTGATCATTTAAGTGTCTCTTTGAGCTTACCAAGTATTTCATCAATAAAGTTCAAGTGACTATGAATCATAAAGAATGATAGGTATTCGGTTGTGTTTCTAGAAAACATTCTTGTTAACCATTCAAAGATTATTGTTTTTTATTCTGCAACGTTAGTGAATATAATGGCGTACTAAAATTAGTGAAATATTCACTGCTGTGCTTGTATCGATAATTGGAATGTAGAAGATCCACATTTGAAAATCAATGACCCTGACAACCCAAAGAAGGGAATTACTTCCAAATGGAAATTTACAGCTGGTCTTAGGCGTTGAATTGTAATAAACAGTACAACAATTACTACTATATCAAAATAGGTTAATGAATCCTGAAAAGTTATCATTAAATAATCCAGGATGAACAGCGATTAACCAACTAGTTACATTAAACAATCAGAAAACACACAGTTGAATGCATGCAAAATCAATTTTAAGGAAATCATAATTTAACACCTGAAAAAAGCTAAAAAATCGAATTGAAATACGAAGAGCATTGATTTCAACACGCATTGATCCGAAAGATATACTCGCTGATCCAATAATCCATTCAAAAAAATCTCAAATTCCTTGGGGATTTTATACAGTGACATTCAACACAAAACAAGCCAGGCGAATTACAGTAACAGACGAGAGATATATACATACACATCAGTATATATAGATACGCATACGAGAAAGAATATAGGAAAAAGAGGCGTACCTTTTCAAAAGTACACCATTTTGCATACTGATTCGCTTTTCTCCAATAAATTCAAATTTTTCGAATGCTAAAATTATCGAAATTGAACGAAAATGCACAAAGCAACAAATGATTGGAATTGATTAAAAACAAAAACAGTAAAATTATCGATTGTCGAGACAAACAAAAAAATGAAAATTCGAGAAGAAAAAATCGAGAGCGAGAGAATAATATGAAGGTACGGAATGAGATTTCTTGAATGGAAACTAAGAGAGAGAGAGAGAGTGGTGGCGCAAAGGAGTTGTATGTATGTATGTATGTATAGTGTAAGTATATGCTGTGCTGTATATGCAGTCAGTATATGGGTGGAAGAATTGGCTGCGGCCGTGGCGCTGAGTTGGTGAAAAAGACTCGCCTTTTCACGTGTGGTATACTTCACAAGATTAACGTGTTCTTGCTTAATCGTAGCCGTTGGATCGGGAGTTGTGTTCACCCTCTTTGTGCGTGGGGTTTGGGATCTCGGTGCGTTTGACCCAGCGTTTGAAAAGCTAAAATCTGCCTTTGGAGTTTAGAGATGCTATTTTGATGACTGTTTGATCCCTTTTTATATAATCTCGTTTGTACATTTTTTAGTTAAAAAATTCACGTTTTGAAAAATCTAAAAATCCTATGGTCTATTTGGATGTGTTTTCATGTTATTTTCAACCGTCATTTTCTAAAATATATGGGGGAATGAGTTTTTTTATTTTTATATGAGAAAAGTGAAAAAAAATAGATGTGTTTGGTTGTGTTTTTTAGAATAGTTGGAATTGGTGATTGTGATGGGTGAAATGATTGAAAAATAATTATTAGATAAATAGTATTGGGTTTAAAAATTTAAAGGAGATGAGAGAGAAAAGTGATATAAAGAAATTGTGAGATGAGTGATGTAAAGAAATGATTGAAATTTATTAATAACGTAAAAATGAGAATATTTTCAATTAAAAACAGTGTAAAGTATGTATTTTTATTTTTATATGGAAATAGAAAAGGTAAATTGAAAATATAATAAAAAAGGCCTCTAGCTTTTGACATAATCAATTTTGCAAGAATCAATTAAGAAGTTGATAAAAACACTCCATATTTTGTTAAACTCACTCCACATTCTTTTTAATTAACTAAGTTGATTAAATTGCCTATCAATGTATCATATATAATTCTTATCAATATTAAAAGGTCCACTAAATAATCCCTTCTAAATAAATTTTGAAGAATATTTTTTAATTCTTTTTATTTGTGAAAAATAATATCAAATAAAATTGTGTTTTTTCTTAAACATCCTTCTAAAAATAAAAATAAAACTATTTTTCATCAATACAATAAAACAAATTATTTTGCTTTTGATATTCAACCCCTAATATGATTTTATTAAACTCTTTAAATAATATGTGTTGCTTATTTGCTTCACAGTAAATATCAATTTTTTTTTGTTTTGAATATTAAAAATGAATATAACATCAAAGACCTAAAAATACCAAAAAAGTAAACCTAAAAGTCAGATTGTATTACACTGAGTTAGTACTAGTGAACTCAATATGTCCACTTAGAATAATAACTAATTTTATTTTTTGTCGAATTTAATGAAAAATAATTATCAACTTTATACAAAATAAAATAACATTTACCCTAATTTGGTTCTAAATAAATAAATAAAACTTTTAACCATATCTACGAACTATTTTTTATTTATTTATTATTTGCGGTAGTTTCCGTCACTTTTAAGTTTTAAAATTATGATAACTATTAAATTTTGAATGCTTATTCTACATTTAGTTAGAAAAGTGGTATAAAACTAGTTTGTCTAAAGGGTATTTTTGTCTATGTGGTAAAATTTAAATAAAAGTTGTATGTATCTAACAAAATGTTGAGTGGTTTTATCAATTTCCAATCAATAATCCTATAATAAATCATATAAAAGTTGGGCTAAACTCACACTTAGATATTATAGTTGTAAAAAATTGTAACAAGTCGAACCAGAGGAGATGGAGCCGAGGGTGGCTAGTAGGAGCACCCCCTTAACTTTGAGAAAATTCAATTTTTGCCCTATAAACTTTTGATATTTTACCCTCCCCAAAATTCAAAAATATATAGTTTTAATCCTTTTTTTTTTGGTATTCGCCCCCCCCCCCCCCCCCCCACCCTCGAACCCCAAATTTTGGTTCCGTCCCTGAGTCAAACAAAATGTCGTACAAATTTGTTTAGATTATTATTGACTTTTAAAATTTCTGTTTGAATTAGATTTAATGGCGCCTGTACAAGTTCTAGTTGAGCTATATATACAATCAAATACCGAATATTTAATTGTTTAGTTTTGATGGAGATCAATAGGGGCCAAATGGGGTCGGAACAATTTTAAGAATTATCCGGCCGCAAATGAGATCACATGATTGTGTTGTTGCTAGATTAAATTTATATTGTTCTTGAAGTAATTTGTATTATCTGTTTTAAATTAGTATTTCTTCTGATATTCTATTTCATAATAGTATCACAAGTATAAAATTCATTAACAATTAAAAAAAAAAAGTAATATTTTCTCCGTAAAAACTTACTTCAATAGATGTAGATTATATTTGAGTTACGAGATATAGAGGTTCATTCTTGCTTGATCTCGAGATTTGTAGACATTGATCAACCTCAATTGTCTATATGTGAAGTCCACAAATTGATCTCACGTGATATGCGATTGCGATTTCTCGAGACTCGCTAGTCCACTAATAAATATGTTTGTACTTATGGCTAGTTTCTTTCAATTCCAACGTCTTTTTCTGTTTTTGACAATCAATTCCAATGTCCTTTGAGCATGATTCTTTTGTAACATATGGTGGTGTACTTAATCGCATAGGAAAACTACTTTCATTCAACCTTTTCTAAATAGCATTATTTGGAGAGTTAATTTAATATTTAGTAAATAGTTTTTCTAAATTTTCCAATTAAGAAGCAATCAAAGTTCAATTTCTTCATTAAAATGCACATTTTCATGCCTTCCACCCAAAACTGATCAACTGTTCATCAAATTCGTCCATCTTTCACAGATTCCAACCCACTCACACTACTTAAAGAGTGATACTTAATTGCTCCCGGGAGTTGGACTCGTAAGTGATCTCCATCCCACATGTATAAATATACACGTGTGGGGCCCCACCATCATATGTATATGTGATGGTGGAGATCATCCAGGGAGTCCAACTCCCGGGAGCCATTAAGTGTGATCCCTAGTTAAAATCGAACCAACGGTTCCACACAATTTTCTCAAATGGCAGTTAATAAAACAAATACACAAGTACAACAAAATTTTCCAGTTACGGAATTAGCAAATATACCTGCTGTGGAATGAAAAACAGCATTACCCAAATAGATCATCATCGTCATCATCATCATTGCCATTGTTACTGTTTCCTCCATTTTTGCTCAGAGAAGCTTCTTTATCACCCGACTGAGCAGACGTATATGCCCAAGAAGAACCCACTTTGACAGACGATGATTCTCCATAAAGATCATCATATATTCCACCACTCTTTGCATTACCTTTCACCTTATTCAAAACTTGCTGAAGTTTATCCGTTACGCCTTTTTGTGTAACAATACCTTCCTTAGGCGAAGACTGTTCCTTTCCTTTGGGTATAAGTGTAATTTGAACAAGGGATTCATATTTCCCTACAAGACTTCCTTCTTTCACACCAACAGGACCCGGTTCCGTCTCCACATCAGCTCCATCAGAAACTCCAACTATTTCAACAAGCTCTCCACCGACCTGATCTTTAAACGCCACTCTTATTCTTCTAATTCTCTTCGGTGCTCTCTCAGTTACCTGAATATTGTCATCCTTTGTATCTGAAGATTCATTGCTTAATCCATTCCGAGTACGGTTAATGAAAGTGTTATAAGCCAAAACTGCTTCTTCATCTGTGGGGTCCGGTGGTGGTGGTAAATCAATCTCTGTGGATTGTGGGGGTGGCGGGAAAAGAGCTGCATTATTTTTCCTTAAAATGTAAGTTCTTGTTGAAGCAGCAAAACGTAGAGACTGCCCAATTTCTAGCTCGATAGGGGAATCCTTGGATAACCGCTCATTTGCAACAAATGTACCATGTGCAGACCCTAAATCAATTACGTATATGCTGTAAGAAAGATATATATAACTTAGTTAGTCTATACGATCATGGAATGCTTCTGCTCCAAATAGTCAAAGAGGGCCAACAGTTAAAGAACAATGCCGCTTAAGAGTCACGTGGAGAAATTATTTTGTACAGCCCAGCTTCGGTTATGGAAAAAGCTAGAAATTGTGGAGAATTGATTGTGGCAAAAGCTTGAAATTTTTGGAGAATTGATTATCATAGAATTGATAAAGGCAAAAACTAGAATTTTCAACTTTCCCAAGACGTGGTTTTGTAACGCAAAAAGGTCCAAACGGGATTACAAAAGGGAGCCAAAACACTCGTCAAAATAGCATGTGTAGTCATTTTGGCTTTTCAACTGCTCATCCACGTGGGCTTTAAGACCAATCATGTAAACCAAAGGCCATTGCCAAATAACCTACCACATCAAGCGCAAATAACTTCGTGCAAATTAAAGCGGCACTATGTTAAATCAAAACAAAGATGCATTTGCTATGGACACCTAAGAGTAACCAAATCAGCCGCTTCTTAGATCCCGGTCCAATTCCCCTTTCATGTCTGTATTTGAACAAACCATGTAAATACTTCTGTTTAACTACCGCATATCATGCATTTACCACATATGTTTGGGAAAGTACAGAGGCCAGTGAAATTCTCATAGTATATTCTTTAAATCAGAAGCAAAATTATACTATATTATTGTGAACGAAAGACAAAAGAAGGAACCAAGATAGAGCATAAAAATGCTGATTGATACAAACCTGCCATTTTTGTGAGGAACGACAGCTGCATGTTGGCGTGAGACGGACTGATGTTCAATCACAAAATCACAAGTATGAAACTGCCTACCAAAGATATGCCTCCGTTTATCCAAATTAATATGGTCAACAACCTCCCCTTCCTTTACAACATCAAGATAATAAACACCAGGGCGTGGCTCAATCGCCCAATCAGGAGGCTGCCAGTTAGACTGCCCCCCTCCAACCTGAGTTACTTGCTGAGCTGGCACCGTAGTTAGAGCCACATCTGAGGTCACAGTCTTTTGCACTGCATTTTGATGATTTAAATACTGATTTTGTGGATAAGATCCATGAGCTTGATTAATGGGAGCTGAAGTAAGATTAGCAGGTTGTGTAATAGCTGGTTGTGTGGCTGATTTAACCGTCGAATTAGCAGTGACTGAGAAAGGTTCTGAAGATTGGGCTTTCTTGAACCGATCAAGTCCCGCTCTTCCATACATGGTTTACAGCACGATTTTTCTTATAAAATATCCTTTTGTGACTTCAATCAGGTTCTAGGACAACAACAAGAACACATTACCACTATATCAAGACTAATTCAAGCAAGAAATCAACTCAGAACTATCATCCTTCCTTTTCACTGCCAATTCCCTGCCAATTGCCAACTCCCAAATCCCAATTAGAACTAAGTTCAGAAAATGTAAAATCAAAATAGAAATATATATAAAAGTACTTATGTTCCTAAAACAACAGAGACATTCAAATCAAACAGCAGTACTGATATATCAAACAAATGTTTACCTGAATATTGCAAAACGGCCCTCAATGATTATTACTTTATAGTCCCTCATATAAATTGCACAAGGGCCCCTAATATTTCAATATTTATAGAATGGTCCAAGATCCAATTGTTCCTGAACCCTACCGTCCATATACGCCATGTGTCATCATCCTGATGACCCATCTATCATAGTTTGATCCGTACAACATGGACATCTATAAAATACCCCTTTTCAGTACAAAATCGGGGAGACAATCTTAATTGAGTAATCTCCTAGCTTAGCATCATATTTCCTAATACTCTTGCTATAAACTTAAACGTAAGTTCCCTTCATATTAATTTGGGTATTCTAGCCTCATATCATACGAACCTCCGAGCTGGAAGCATATTAATTAGTTGAACTACGTTATACTTAATCATCAAGTAGATAGGTCCGTAGGCAGCTTAGTTATTACTAAGTGCAGTCTATAATCTTCATCCGTTACTTCGTGTGTACCTACGAGTTTACCCAGACTGAGTTGGTTCGATCCCAAAATCGACCTAAATCAAGTACAACGAACAATAACCCGAATACAACTATGTTTAATAAGCTCAATTCAAAAAGCGGACACCATAGCAACCAGTACTAAGCAAACCTACCCTTGCGTAAACTGCAGAATTTATCTTCACTTCCACGAAGTAAAACCAATTCATGAAATTAAACTACGTTTCAAGCAGCCAATCAAAATAACATGAAATCTCGAACATTCCAAATCAATAAGCAGTAAATTTTTACAATTTTGTTCCGTAATAAATTCCATCCTCTAGATTTGCTATACAATTAAGTTACCTCGCATAAGAAATTGTGAAAAGTGGGGATGTAAATTTACCTGCTAGCAATATGTGGATTGACATAAACCCTAAAATTGGCAATTTGGGGGAAATTCAACCAGTAATACAAATCGCAAAAATTCTTTTGCGGAAGTGAAATCGACGAAAGAGAGCCAAGAAAGGTAGGGTCCACATGGGGTATCAGTATTGGGCCGGGCTTCATAAAGGGCTAAATCCAAATTCTATTTGGGCTATATATTTCCGGCCCGTTAAAGGAGGAATATTAGTGAGCCAGAGCCGATTTCTAATTTTGGTCCTATTTTATAGGATTCTTACATTATGTCTCGTAACTTTTAAAAATTCTCACATTTGTTCCAGCCAAATTTTTCATCCAAAATTTAACGGACAACTCCGTTAGACAATATTTTGATCAATTTTTTTGGGGAGATTTTGTGCGTGAGTAACACGTAATATTGAATAAAATTTGTGTGTAAGTGCATTCATACATGAATCCTCCCAAAAACAACCAGTCAAAATGTTGACTAAATCGTTAAATTTTGGATAAAAAATCAGTTGTGACCAAATGTGAGAATTTTTAGAAGTTATGGGACACAGTGTGGTAATTTTGTAACGAATGAGGACAAAATTGAAAAAGGCCAAACATATGGGAACAAAAATGAAATAATTTATTTTCTTTTTAAAATCATATTCAAGGGACACATAAGTAAAATTAATTTATGAAATTACAAAATAAAAAAAATGTTTTATTTGTAAGGCTCATATTTGTATCTCAATAACACAAAGCAATTTCAAATGAAAGTTAATATTTTGTTTCAGTGGATGAATATTACGTTCAACTCATAATTCTTAAAAGAATAGTTTTCTTTTTTAATCAAAAGCAAGTGCAATATAGATATATAAATAATTTAAGAGATCATACGCTAAATAAATAATAAATAAAAGTAGGTTGTGAAAATGTCACATAGAATTAAATTAATTTTCATAATTAATTATGTAAATCAAAATTGTATGATTAAATACATATGTACGTGCTACCCATATTTCATTAAATAAAAGAAAGAATTACATCAAAGAATTAAGATTATGTTACAATAACTTCACACCACCAGATCCTCCATTTCAAGATAACATCTCGTATTTCATTTCCTACACATGCATCATGTGTATATATATATACTATATATATTCACGTCACTTGTATATTCTAGGAAAAAAATTATAAACGTGAAAACTGCATACAACAAATGGAACCGAGGATCCAAACTGGTATAACTTCTACTAATGTTGCGATCGGACTTTTCTGCGCTATGTACAATCACTAGCCAGTCTAGTCGCCGCTTGAACTCTACAATGGACCCCGTGTGAGGCCCTCGCATGAATGGTTGCGATTATCCAAATCAGAGTCCCGGAACCTTTCCTGAGACTAATCCAAGCCACATGAACTCCATAATCTAGCGACATTCTTGTCATGGTAGAATCAGAGATGATTCAAGAGAATCGAATGCATTCAATATGGTGCTTCCACAGAGAACCCTTTTCTACGGTCCAGATCCGTTTTCTACAGTCCATTAACAGAATTTGAAACATGCGGAAATGTCTTACGCCCCGGAAACGTATTCCTTCTCCAATACACTGAACATGGTCTTAAGCCGTTGCTGCACATTCGATATAATGTTCTTTGTAATCTTTTTCTGTTGTCTGGTGTATTTCAACCACGCAATTCCAAAGTATACTTGAACGCTACAACCTACTGATCGTGAAGGCAGATCCTCGACTTGATACCTTAAGTGAAGCTGCAAATAAGCATCAAATAACAGTAAGAGAAAAAGAACAGACGAATGCATACGGCACATTGTTAAAAATGAATAATTACATGCACCCCCTCACTCCCTCACTAGTTAGGTAATTCTATGAGACCATGGGATTTGCAAATTACCAACAAGCAAAATTCCCGGGAAAGTGAAACTTTCTCAATTTGAATCTCTCTTTTAGGGCATAAAGGCCTTTTCATTCAAAAATACGCGGAGACACCCCCATATCAAATCCTGACAACTCGAAAAACAGAGGGTAGTTGTAATCTGCTTTTTACTGACATGACAAATTATGGTAATTTCTCAAACTACGGGGTATTTTTCATAATTAGCGTATCACGAAATGAGTTTTTATGTACTTTACTACATTAAAAAAGTATTAAGTTCTACATTAAAAAAGTATTAAGTTCCATACCGCGTAATAGTCGCCAAGAGGAACCCCGTGGAGAGTCATGACCTCTTCTATGAGCCAACCGTTTTTACCAGGAAGGCGAGATTTTTGCTGAGTACTAGTAACGTATCCTCTATAACGGGATATACTTTTATCAAATTTGTAATGAAGTTGCCTTTGATAGACATCTGGTTTTTCAGATTCCCACGGGCTGAGTGAATAATTAACGCATCCGGCTCTCTCCATCACCCGTTGGTCGATTTCACTCCCTCGGAACAATTCCATAAAGAAACTGGTCTGGAAGTCACACATGAAATTTTTTGCAAGTTAGTTGCATGTTAACTATTGGATACGTAAATGAGGAATAAAGAAATCCTCTTTCTTTAATTTCTTAAATTTTTTCCGAGGCGGGTTTGGAAGGAGCAATACTCACGGGAAGAGATAGAATAGTAGAATAAACCATAGACATGTTAACAGGCTCGACTCCAAGCAAAATGCCACTCCCCTCGGTTTGAAGGGTTTTTGCTTCGGATTCTTCGTCTACTTGATCAGATTTCGGCTCGAGTTCATCATCTGCAGCTTGCACATTTTTCTCGACGGATTCTTCTTCTGTAGTTTGGATATCATTAGCATCAGATTCTTCCTCTACTATTTGTACTTTCTGTTCAGGAGTCAAGGATCTTGCCCTCCAGAGTGCCATGATTGTTCTGTACAATAAACACTTACATGATTACTTTTCAATAAATTATAAATGAAATGGAAAACTACGTCAACACCCATGCATGACAGCCTCATTTAGAAAAAAATTACTGTATCTTCCCTGTTAAAGATTATAATTACAATTCAGTAAAAACAGATTACAATTATAATCCCACCCTCTATTTTTTGAGCTCTCAGAATCCGGTAAAGGGTGTCTTCGTACTTTGCAAAATCTCATGGGCTTGTGGTAATTCCCCAATAAATGAGGCGTACGCATGCAATTACCTTTGTGCCACATTGAAAGAGACGAAAGAGTGAAAATGAAACTTCAGCCTGCCTTCTGCATCTTGTGTTCTTGCTCCATCACGAGCATCAAATCCTCGTCCGGGTCGTAAAGTGATGATGATGATTGGACTGCCCATTGATGACAGAGTAGGAGGTATAACTTCAATCTCTTCTATATCTTCCCAGAGAAAGAAAAACTTCGTCTTGTGACCAAATAGATCTGCATGGAACCCTATTATTCTTGGTGATAGAAACAGACGACCCTGCAAAAAAGAATAAATTATCATAATATTTTCTTCATCGGAGAAACCCCACAAGATTATACGAATACAAATAGGGATATTTACATGCACACCCCTCACTTACTGGGTAGTTACCATGAGTCCCCCGAGTTTTTGCAAATTACCAATGTCATCTCGAAAAACAGTTGGTGAAATTGTAATTTGCTTTTAATAACAGAGGAAGTTATGGTAATTTCTCAACCTTGGGGTGTTTTCCGTGATTAAGGTCTCAGGGGGTGTCTATGTAATTACCCATAAAAGTTTTTAACAATAGACCGAATTAAGTACCTGGAGAGGCATTTTTCGTCTTAAGTTACAAGAAAAGTCATTGATGAGAAACTCCTCCGGTGGCAGGCCGAAAAGCTTCTGGAATGCTGAATTTGTTTGAGGAGAACGCAATTTTATCTGTAAAAATATTTCATGAACCATGTTAAAGAAATGCAATGGATGAAATGGGAGAGCGATTATGAGTGAGCTGCGAAAGAGGCAATTTACCTTCTTGCCCACTTCCTTCTCCATCTTAGCTATATAATCTTTGACAGTATCGTTGCCCCGAGTATTGTTCAAGAAAATTCTTAAATGTAACTTTGACTGGCATGCCTGAGCCAGTTTCCCTTGTAGAGGAATCCAAATATCAGACAAATCTGAAATGTTATATTTCAAGAAATTAATTTCAGCGCGTCCAAGAGACGTAGCTTCGTCAAAAGGCCCGTCAAAATCAAAAACTTCCACTACCAGCATGGATGGAGGCTCATCCATCGCATCAAATTCAAAAATTTCTGCAAGGGGACCATAGATCTCAATTATTATAGAACTATAGCCAATTATAACTCTACTTTGACAAGATACGTGAAAGATAATAGTAGATATACCATTCCAAAGAGGTTCAGATGTTTGAAACTTGATAGAGCTGGTTCTTGTTTTTCCATTGCAAGTAAACACCACATACGGATCCGAGCTCGAGTCAATGGTTGCTAAATTGCTTCCTTCAATCAAGGCAACCGTGAGCAACCAGCCATCCCCGTTCGCTTTAATTCCATGATCACTACCTGTAATTTTCATATAAAAATGAATCAAATTAGCTCGTCGAGAATACACAATGCCGATAAATACAGGCCAAACTTGTTGGGCCAAAGTACATGAAGACTCTACCACTAGCCCATAAAATTTTATAAATTACCAAGATATCCAGATCCTCGAAAACAGGAGGCCAAATTGGAAGCTGCTTTTTCTGACATGGGGTTGAATTGTAATATGTTTTTATTGTGAGGGGGAGTTATCGTATTTCTCAAACCTCTAGGTGTTTTTCGCAATTAGGTTCTCATGCAGGGGGTGTTTATATAATTTACCCTAATTACATCGATACGCACACAAACACATCAACGTGCGTATGTATTTGTGTATGTATACGATGCGTATGTCTGCATATCGGATATAATGACGTCTGCAATATGATCAATGATTATTGGTCGAACAATACGAAATATTAGTATGTACCTTTTTGCACTCGGGCCTGCATAAACCGAGAAATCAGCTCCAACACCCGTTTCCCTTGCAAAACCAATACTCCACAGACTATCACTTCACCAATGGAATCAGGCAAGTCTAGACCATCAAATTCGAGACCCTGAATTGTGCTAGGCATAGACAGCATTATATGTATGAACACATATAACCCCATGAAAATAGTAGAAACCACCGTAAAATTCACAAAATATTGAAGTCCCAATTTCCAATCAGACTGATGCTCCACTTGAAGAGATGCCAAAAGCTGATCTTTCTCCGAACCCATTTCTTTAAGATCAAGTGGCTTTACACTCTGAGATAGCAACTTTTCATATTGCTCAAAGCTTTCCTTTATACCTTGTCTCGCTCCGCCTTCAATCATTCCTTTCATCATAGTGCTCTGCAAAAAGTTAACTCTCCAAGAAACTATCAGTCGGGCCGACTCTTCTCCTGATGGCTGCTCTGGCCCGGGTGTAATACAGTAAAGCACTTCCACCTTAAAAGTTTTTCCATATGGAGCGTCTGGTGTGCTCACATTAGCTAAAACAGCATAAGCTTTATCATCGGCTTTCAAATAAGTTTGCTCCTCTATAGCTTTCAAAGCTTTAATCAACTTACTCGGAGCTTTAGTATAAGAAACCACTCTTTTGAGGGTCTCGCCGCTATTTTCGAATTTCCAGGGTTCTATTTGCAAATCCATAGATCCTTGTATGTCCATATGAGACTTCAAAAAGTTTGAATCCGGTGAAAAAAGTATCGAGTTTAACTCTCGAGGAGCTATTGCATACAATTGGTCTATAACTACCCCTCCCGATAGATTACACGGGATTTCACCTCCTTGATCTCTCATTTCCATGTTTCTCATTATTTCTTCAAAATCAACGGCTGAGGATTGCTCCTCGGACTTGTGCTCCAATTCCACTGAATGCACACTTTCTGGCTCTGATGCATCATTTGCTTCAACAAAGCTCGTGGATGTTGTCATCTCCACGTTCTTATTAAAAATTTGTGCAATTCGACCTTTCAATGTTGGTGTACTGAATTTTCCGTCCTTGGAAGAGATAAATTCTTCTGACCTCCTAGGAGAGTATGACCTTACAGGGGAAGCATAACCGAAGGATGGCACCTCCAATAATGTGTTATTTTGTGAGAAAGAAATAGTGAGAAGTATTTCACCTATTATAGTAACAGAGAGTTTGTCAAAACTAACTCAATTTCAATCCTCCCACAATCATCATATACCAAGAAATAAAGCTAAATCATCTAAACTTAAAATATCTAAAAATTCAATTTCAAGATTATGCAAACAGCATCTCTAGAACTATCATCCACAGATAGAATCACTAATGTTTTAAAAACGAAGAATTTGTCAATTAGATCAAGACTCCTGATTCAAAGAATAACTAACTCAATTTCAATCTTCCCACAATTATCATATATCCAAGAAATACAAATTAAATCACCCGCTAAACATAAGCTATCTAAAAATTTAAATAGAAGATTATGCAAACAGCATCACAAGAACTATCATCAACAGATAGAATCACTAATGTTTTGAAAACGAAAACTTTGTCAATCAGATCAAGACTTCTGATTCAAAGCATAACTAACTCAATTTCATCCCTCCGACAATCATCATATATCCAAGAAATACAACTAAACAATCCACTAAACATAAGCTATCTAAAAATTTAAATTGAAGATTATGCAAACAGTATCACTGGAACTATCATCAACTGATAGAATCACTAATGTTTCGGAAACGAAGAATCTGCCAATCAGATCAAGACTTCTGATTCAAAGCGTAACTAACTCAATTTCATCCTTCCCACAATCATCATATATCCAAGAAATACAACTAAACATTGCACTGAACATAAGCTACCTAAAATTCTAAAATTGAAGATTATGCAAAAATCATCACTATAACTATCATCCACAAACACAACAAGTAACCAAATGCTATATTAGACATGCACCGGTAAGAACGAAGATATAAGCAGAATCACTAGAACTATCATCAACAGATAGAATCACTAATGTTTCGAAAACGAAAACTTTGTCAATCAGATCAAGACTTCTGATTCAAAGCATAACTAACTCAATTTCATCCCTCCCACAATCATCATATATCCAAGAAATACAGCTAAACAATCCACTAAACATAAGCTACCTAAAAATCCAAATTGAAGATTATGCAAAAATCATCAATATATCTATCATCCACACATACAAGTAACTAAATGCTAGATTAGACATCCACCGGTAACAATGAAGACACAATCACGAATACGTCGAAAACGGAGACGAATACGGAGATAAACAACATACCACATTCCTTGTTTTTCACTTTCTTCGTCTTAGGCTGCAATGTGTACCAAGCAGTGCCAAGGGACTTGTCCGGAGCATCAAAAATTTGAGCAATGGGCACTTTGGTCTGCCCAATAAAATCATCACATAATTTGTCTTCATCTAATACACATATAAGAAGCTCTTCTTTCAAATCATCAACTTTGAATATGAACTCCTCACACCATGATGGGTTCAAACACTTCTTCACAACTTTGCTCCTGAATCTCTGTCTTCCCAACTGCAGTTTCACATATGGATCACTAAATCCATTTGGATCCATTGCTGGTATATTTCTTGCTTCAATTACCCGGACCAAAAGCTTCATTTTTTTCTGAATTACAAAAGCAACGGGGATTCCAACACTTGACCTCACACTTAACGGGATTCGAACACTTCACCTCACACTTAACCGGATTCGAACACTTGACCTCGCACTTAACCGGATTCGAACACTTGACCTCGCACTTAACCGTTAGAGACGATGCCGCTTAAGCAAATGGTTATTGATTGGACCAAAAGCTTCATATTTAGCTACAAAATGGTTTTCAAAGTCTTGAATTGCTTTAATTGCACAAAAAAACAGATACTTTGAAGGGTTTAGAACTTTGGATAAATATAGAAATAATATTTAATGAACTAAAGATGCATAAAAGATGATCACAAAGTGAGAATCTTTCAAGTGAAAATGCATCTTCCGATCTCTTGAAAATGGAACCCTAAATTATAAACAGAGAATTGGAATTGAAAAGAAACAGTAAAAATGGGGATTAAAAAGGGAAATTAATTGCTAAGATGCTCATTAATCATTCGATCGGTTTGTTCTTGAGAGATAGAATCAAATGCGAGTAGATAGATACGGTGATATATACACACGGAATTGAATTCATACTAGTGGATATGTAGGAATCAATTATGTTACCCCCATGAGAGAGAGAGAGAGCGAGAGAGAGAAAAACATGCAGACTTTTCAATTGCAAGTGCGCGTAAATGTTGGTGGAGTAGACTCATTGACTTTGTTCTTTTGTGATAATTATGAATATGAAAGTAGCCACCTATTAAATTACTAGTCGTACACTATTACTATATATGGAAAAATATATGACGGATCAAATTCAATGATTTTTTAATATCTATATCTTTCGGATAATAAGTTGTATTATGTATCGGGTCTCTCAACATATTTATATAAGAGAGATAGACACTGATTTTTTATATTAGAGCAAGTTCAATAATTTTAATATTTATATTTTTCACGCAATATGTTGCATTGTGTGGTTTCTATATACACTTGTATGAGAGAGATCGATACAAGTTTTACACTCGAACTATTGGACTCAATCTGATATAAAACTACCCATATGTATCAATCGTGTTTGGAATAGATGAAAAAATACAAATGAAAAATTATTAATTTATTATTATATAGTATGAACTTTTTTGAGTGTCTTGTATATTTGCATGCCCGTATGGTAAATAGAGTTTTTTATCAATGAAATTATATGTTAATAATGTAAATAATTAAAAAAGAACCGAAGATATGTAGGAAAATATAAATTATGAGAGGGGGAAAAAAATACATGAAAAATAGAGATTTTTCTTTCTCTTTTTTGAAAAAAAAATCAAATGCATCCCTAAATCACATTGGGTCAAGTCAATTTTGTTCGCTCCGGGCCGGTCTACAAAGGGGTAAAGTGCTCCCCGTGAGCAGGACTACGTTCACAAAGGATTGAACACTCGACATTTTCTTAACGGGTAAAGTGATGAACCACTCACATCAACCACTTGTTGTTGAGACAGAGAAAAATTAAGAACGTTAGGATATAGGAATATATGATGGAGAAAAGAGAGCTAAGAGTAAATAAAATTACTTTAATATTTATTTTTTTAATTTGAGATAATACAGTAATTTTATTTTAGAAAACAACAAAATTAGTTACTTTACGGTTTTGGTGTTTTATAAAGAGTTTAGATTCAAAAATTTAATCGCAACAGAAATTATTATTTGCCAAAATCCGACATGATATATAGTTTAATTAGATCGGTACAGGCCCAATAATGCATTCAGTAAGATAACGACATATAATTAAACTTGATCACTACATTTGCCTCATTAACTACCTAGAAAAATAAATCATAATTCAATAGATCACGAATTATAAACCGATCATAGCGAATTCATAACATACTCGTATAAAATAATAAGCTCTACATCTTGAACGAGATTTAGACTCGTGATATTCAACTCATAAACTATAAACCTAGTGATGGTGTCGCTAGCTCATTGACTTTGTAAGCAAACAAACACAAATTCCAAACAATTTCCATATTTTTGCTACAATTCAATTGCTTAAACAATTTGATGTCGATAGTAGTATTAGCTAATTATTATGTGACGACATTTACTTAGATAAAGTTGTGAACTTCCTAATCAAGAGAACTTCCAATATCCTCACGAAGTCCACTTTTGCATTTATGGAGAAAAATTGTATATCCATTGAAACTTCTATGAAGCTTCGAGTGATTATGACGAACTAGGATTCGCAGCGTATTTATTATAAATTGCACACATGAAGGGATCAATAATATATGATTGACTAGAAGCAATTGGATAGTCGTAAATATTAATTTATCCACTGACGTCGGATTCACGTTTTGGTTTGGGTTATATATATATATATATATATATATATATATATATATATATATATATATAATCCTTATATTAATTCATTGACAAAATGAGTGATGTAATTGACTAGTCAAGATAATCTCATGTTTACCTTTGTTAAAATATTATTATAGGATAAAATAAATATAGTCTGATAATTTCACTAACTATATTATGTATGCACCCGATAATTTCACAGTGTTTTAAAAATTGGTCTGGACCGGCCGATTAGACCCCCGATTGCTCCACAAAATGGGTCCGTCAAAACCCACAAAGCCGGCCAAAATCAAGGGAACTACGGTCACACGAGATTCCAAAATGGTGTTACATTTTCTATTCTTCTTTTTCTTGTTTTCCCAACGTTTATGATGAGATTATGAATACATACACACACATATATATATACAGGGTCAAGATCGAATACATACTCTCTCTTAGATAAGATCTAAGACCCAATATACACCATTGGATACATTAAATCCAACAGTCAAAAAAATAAGGAATAAACAGGCAGGAAAAAATGGAAAATAGGGATTAGGGGTATAATGGATAAAATGGCAAAATTATACATCACCTATTTACCAAAAATAACGGCAATCATCTCCTGCAATCTCTCAAAAACTGATACCCACGAACTCAGCCATTTATTATCACAATCTCAGCCCGAGATTAACGCATTCAATTTATAGAATCGTATTAACCTCAGATTTCGTTCGATTATCACAAAAAAAAATTCTAAAACCCACGTGTTCTGGAAATTCTGAAACCCACGAAAAAATTCTGAAAATCGAGATTGCAAACCCAGAATCTGAAAAGATTGAATTCCACATGTTTTCGCTTACATCATTGTTATTTGCTTTGATTTTTTTATTTTTGAATGTTCTGTTATTTCTGTATATTGCTTAATTAGTAAACTATAATGGTGATATACCATATATTGTGATTTGAATGAGATATTTTCATGTATTTGCTTGGGTTTCAAAGCAAAACAAGAATATTAATTATCCCACATTCAACTCTTTAATCAGCCCACAAATTATGTAATTAATTTAATCGGACTCAACCCAGTTCATCACGAGCTAATGCTGCATGAACCCAGATATACACAGCTAATTTGTGGTGATACTTGGTGACATTGAAAGTCCAACCTCCGAAGCCTATACACCACACAATGTGTTAAGCCATAATATATATATATATATATTAAATGGACCCTACACATATGTTTTAATACTATGTGTGGTGAATATTTCTCAAAAGTTGAACTCTCGGGAGCCACCAAGTATCACCCGCTAATTTGATAGTTTGTAATGATAGCAAATTTTTCCCCTTTTTTCTTTTTTTTGAGCTGGTGGATGTTGTTCAATAGCAACAGTACAGAAAAAGAGAAAAATAAAACACTAAGGGCGTTCGATTGGATGTGACGACATTTTTTATTTCTGATTTTTTTCAAAGATTTTTTCCACCAAATATGCATTTGTTTGATATCTCTTAAAAATATCACAATAAAATGTTACACACAATTTCTCTAAAAAAATCTCGAATTTCGAAAAATGTATTTAGGTGTCATTTCTCTCAGATTTTCCTCAAAAAAGTCAGAATTTTTACTATTTATAATATGATTAGACTGTTCATACAACAACTAAAAGGACTTTATCCGTCAATATCTTAGCATAGTCATCAAAATAATCATATATCTTAATTCTAAATGACGTAAGCTACGTAATAAGATCAACTTTGTATATTTTTGGATACCTTGAATTATGAATTTGACATAGATATGTCTAAATTTTCTTATAAAATAAAAATTCATCCATACCAATTCCTAAAAAAAAAAAAAACATTTTTTTAACAAAAAATGACATCACATTGCACATAATAGCTACATGTTTTCTATAAAAACCTCATTCAAAAATATTTCCTCCATCATATCTCTACTCCCTTAAAGATAAATTTTCTTACGTTTTTCTTAAAAAAATGAGAAATAACATCTAATCGCCTAATTGCCAAACAAAAGTTTCAAATAATATCCCAAGATATACGCATACGCCCCAAGTTCACCTTTTATAACAGATTGGGCTGGAAATGGGCTTTATTTTGGATCTAAAGTTATGAATCAGCTCACAAACCCCATAATTAATTTTAACGGGCTGAACCAACTTCAATTGCATAATCCCCACATCACACAGATATGACAAGTTGTGAAGAAGTATTAAAATAGTTGAGTCACAAACCACCTATTTTTTTCTAAATCTTTTTCTGAAGTGTTTATGTTGGCATAAATTTTGCTGAAGATTAATTCAGCTACACTTTTAAAGTTGCAGCACATAACTTCGAATTTCATTTATTTACATATAACTTTTTTTTAAAGAAAAATCGGTCTTATATATCATTCAATCGAAAGTTTACAACGCCTGGAACAATACAATTCATATCGACTCAAACGATGTAGTAAGAACATCTGAAACACTAACTATCAAGTTCTTGAAGATGACAAATATTAAGACCTCACAACTGAACACAAGAAAATTCTTGTGCAACTCCTATTCAAGGAGAGACGAAACTCTCATTCGAGAGAGAAAATAAACTCTCATACGAGAGAGAAAATAAAATACTAAATAAAATATCTAAAACGCTAAATAAAAACTTATGTATCACCCGTCTTCATCTCGTCAGATCTGTCTCCGTCTCGTTAGATTCATAGCCGTCTCGTCAGATTTGAAGATGTGATGTACAAGTTGAAGAACGGTGCTCCAACCCAACCCGCCGACGACGGTGATGGTAACAGTGGTGAAGAAAACGATTGTTTCACCAAGCCATCGCCGGCGAAGGAAAATAGAAGAAAAAAGAAGGCCAGAGTTTCAAGAAAAATGGGGCTTTTTTTTATTGATATAATCTGATTACAATTTATTTACATATAACTTGAACATGATATATACATACACACATGACACACACATATAATGACTGAACAGACGTATATCGCTTCATAAAACTTTTAGAAATGCCTAATTTGGTTAAAAAAAAATTCCATCAAATATGATCCTTTCGTCTAATTTTTCCTCAAATTGGTAACTATTGGGGTTACTTGGAATGTCAAAATTATATTTTGCATCCCAGAAGCACAACCTTTGAGTTTTGACACTTTCCACCCCGAAAAAGAATAATTGACAAATTTCACCCATTTATCATTATTTTTCAAAGTTGAAGTTAGAACTAGCAATTTACCATTACTCTATGATGGTTTCTTGTCACTTTTTAATGGCAATTTTGATTATATAAACTTCTCAACACCCATTTTATCACTGTAAATAGACTCTACAAACAAAACAACAACAACATAAGAAATCATCAAAGATATATAAATAACAAACACTAAAAAAAATAGAGAGAAATACGAGAATATATACAAATCCATAACACAATTTCAGAGAGAGAGAGAGAGATGAGATCAGTTTTACATACATTATTTGTATACTTTACATACACAACATTACATATAACACTTATACTTTTACAAAACATTACAAGTAACACCAAAAGGGCATAATTGTCCTAGAAAAGTTGGGTTTTCAGGTCCTGAAAAAGTCAAGGGCATTTTCGAAAGTTCACCGAAAAATTTCACGGTTCCGTACTGAAACCCTAACGGATGGTGCTCAATGTTAGACGGAATAAACGGAATGGATGTTAGATGTAATTTGTTGAACCATGAAATATTTTTTGTAATTTAACAATACCTTATGAGTACCCAGTGTAATTATGACTTTCTCTATATCCAGAAAACAGTGGCATAATATAGTTTGGATATCCAGTACGGCTAATTACAGATGGAAGTTTTTTTTAATTTTTAGTTATTATTAAATGAATTATTTTTCTTGCCGTGACAAATCTACTTTGATTGGTAGTAATTAGAACAGTAACTCATTAGAAATTTAAAAAGTTAAATGAATTATTTTAGCTGCCATCACAATTAAGCCAACGAATAAGCTTTTCTTCCAATGACGATTATTCAAGTTGCAAGATTTGACAATTAAGCTGATCTTATATATAAAATATATATATATAGTTGTTGTAGCATCAATTGCTCAAGTCAAAGAGAAAGAAAAATTATCTAATGCTACATGCATACAGGGTCTCATTGACTTGAGCAATTGAGACTGAAAATGCGAGGGAGACTTGAGCAATTTAGCCAATTGGAAAAATTATCTAATGCTATATGCATACATGGTCTCATTGACTTGAGCAATTTTTCATCACTGGCATTAAATTAATTCGGTGACAACATATTATATTAAATTGATGTTTGACAAAATTTAAATCATGCATTGTCATAAAATTAAATTATAAAATTAAATTTATCTTTTATGTATATCTTGACAACAATATATATATATATATATATATATAAATATGCACTTTTAATATCCTAATTTACTATAATATAAGTCTAAATTAATATAATTCAAACACGCCATATTCTGACAACATATAATATATATATATGTGTGTGTGTGTGTGTGTGTTTTAATACTCTAGTTTACTATAATATGTTTGAATTAATTCCAACGCATGTAGTACTAGATTGGGGCATTAAAGATACATATATATATTATCTAATTATACATAAAAGATTATAAATATCTATCTAGAATAATTTAATTTTGTTGTGATTCATTAGTTGAATTTGTCAAATATTAATATAATGTGTTGTCATCAAATTAATTTAATTGTTGTACTGAAGATACTTTTAATTTCTAAATAGTTAATGCTGATGTAGTGGGTAAATTTAACTAATGTATGTGAAAGAAAATTATGAAAAAGAAAAAAATGGTGGAGAAATGAAAATAATAAGAAGAAAAATACTGGTTAAAGGTAATTAAGGTAATTATATATAATATAGAAGGGGGTAAGTGTATTTTTTGACAGATCAGAGGGGGTGTTATTACCAGAATTATAGTTAAGGGGGGTAAAGTGTATTTTGTCCCAAAGATAACTCAAGTAATGTAATTCAAATAGAGCGTGAGGTTTTCTTTCTACTTTGATTTTATTGAGGAAATACTTAGAAATTTTCGGTCTTCCCTTCAAATTGTATTTTCTACTCTCTCTTTATTGAAATTTTGCCTATATTCCTACAATATTCTTGGTCGTATCACTCATTTAGTTGCATATGATCATGGATTAGTTGTTCGATTTAGTGAGAAATACTACTTGTCACTGTATTAGAAAATGTTTTATCTCACTTTTTAACTCATAAATTTTTTAAAGCTTTTTTTGACTTTTGGAAGAAAATAAATGCAGTAGATGAGATTTACATAACTGGCGTTTATCATGACAAATTGTACCCAGAAAAAAAGTATCTTACATCATATATAAATAACCGATTTTAAAAAGATAAAGAGGCTGTCAACAAAGATATAACATTTTTCTAGCTATGTATTTAATATATATCGTTGTCTACAATCGATGAAATCAATAATGGTTGAATAATCCCAAGTTTGTTGAAGGAATCAATTTTGTGGAAGAGACTAAATTCATGATGGGTTTTGTGGAGAAACAAACCAAAAGGTTGATTGGTAGGTGAAACTAAGAGGTTGTTTGATAGGTGAAACCAAGGGTTGTTTGGTAGGTGAAACCAAAGGTTTTTTGGTAGGTAAAACCAAGGGTTGTTTGGTAGGTGAAACCAAAGGTTGTTTGGTAGGTGGAACCAAGAGTTGTTTGGTAGGTGAAACCAAGAGTTTTGGTAGGTGAAAATTACTCCTATAAATAGGAGTGAATTTCCTTCACTCTAAGCATCCCAAAATTGAGAGAAAACATAGAGAGCAAAGTGTGTGTAGTGTAGTGTATACTAAGGAAAATAATTTGTGGTAGATACAAATTGTGCTACACGGGAAACACTTGTGGGGTTTTTTCTTTCGGGGCAATACACTCTCAATCTCTTGTAATCGTTTTTCTTCTCTCATATAAATAAAATCTCTCTAGTATAGGTTCGTGGACGTAGGCAATTTGCCGAACCACGTAAAATTGTTGTCTCGTTTTCTTGCTTTCTTTTACTTTTAAATTCGTTCATGCGCGTTGATTCCTAACAACTGGTATCAGAGCACGGGTTATAACGATCCGTGCGGAATCAATGGCGTCTGACGATAGAAAAGTGAATATAGACAAGTTCGATGGAAAAGATTTCGGATTCTGGCAAACACAGATGGAGGATTATCTGTACCAGAAGAAACTCCATCAACCATTGTCGGGGAAGAAGCCTGAAAAGATGTCAGACGAGGATTGGGAATTATTGGATAGGCAAGCACTAAGTGTTATTCGATTAACGTTATCAAGAAACGTAATGTTTAACATCCTAGATCAAACTACGACGGCGGGTTTGATGAAGGCGTTATCCAACATGTATGAGAAGCCATCCGCGTCGAATAAAGTCTACTTGATGAGACGTTTATTCAACTTGAAGATGACGGAGGGAGGATTGGTGACCAATCATATCAACGAGTTTAACGTGATCATCACTCAGTTGAGCTCGGTTGATATTAATTTTGAGGATGAGGTAAAGGCTTTAATTTTATTGTCTTCTTTTCCGGAAAGTTGGAGTGCGACGGTAACTGCTGTGAGTAGTTCGTCTGGCCAAAGAAAGTTGAAGCTTGAGGAGATTCGGGATCTGATTCTAAGCAAGGATATTCGCCGGAGAGAATCAGGAGAACTCACATCTGCTGCATGGAGTGCGGAAAGCAGAGGGAGAAGTGTTCAACGGGGTGGTCAGAAAGGCAAAGGTCGATCCAAGTCCAAGGGGCGAGGGAAGTCAAAACCGCGCAAGGGTGATGATTGCTGGGGCTGCGGTAAGAAAGGCCACTTCAAGAGGGACTGTCCAGAAAAGACGGGACAAAATCACAACCGGGAACATCAACAAGTAAACGCAACAACAGACGATGTCGGAGATGCTTTGGTTTGTTGTGTTGACAGTCCAGTTGACCAATGGGTACTGGACTCAGGTGCGTCGTTTCACGCTACTTCCTGTAAAAATTATCTTACAAATTATACTTCTGGAAAATTTGGAAAGGTATTTCTTGCAAATGATGAACCCTTAGAAATTATTGGTAAGGGAGATGTCACGATAACGACGGCACAGGGGATGCAGTTAAAACTGCAGAATGTCAGACATGTCCCGGGGCTGAGGAAGAATTTGATCTCAATGGGTCAAATTGATAGTGATGGTTACACCACAATGTTTGGTGGTGGTTCTTGGAAAATCACCAAAGGAAATTTGGTGGTGGCTCGTGGTAAAAAGTCGGGGACTTTGTACACCACAGAAATCAATAAGGACTCGTTAGCTGCAGTCGAGACCACAGAAGACGTGCATCTATGGCATAGGCGACTTGGGCATATGAGTGAGAAGGGAATGAAAATCATGGCATCCAAGGGAAAGCTACCAATCTCAAAGACGGTTGAATTGGGTCTTTGTGAAGACTGTGTACTTGGGAAGCAGAAAAAGGTGAGCTTCTCCAAGACGGGAAGAGAACCGAAGGCAGAGAAATTGGAGCTTGTGCATACCGATGTATGGGGACCGGCACCCGTACAGTCGCTTGGAGGGTCGAGATACTATGTCACCTTCATTGATGATTCCACAAGAAAGGTATGGGTTTATTTTTGAAAAATAAGTCTGATGTGTTTAATACCTTTAGGAAGTGGAAGACAGAAGTCGAGAATGAAACGGGGCTGAAACTGAAGAGTCTGAGGTCCGACAATGGCGGGGAGTATGACAGCCAAGAATTCAAAGTCTATTGTGCAGAGAATGGGATCAAGATGATCAAGACCATTCCAGGGACTCCACAGCAGAATGGGATTGCAGAGCGGATGAATAGAACTTTGAATGAACGAGCTAGGAGCATGAGGCTTTATTCCGGGTTGCCAAAGACGTTTTGGGCTGATGCAGTAAGTACGGCAGCTTACCTTATCAACCGGGGACCTTCAGTACCGTTAGACTTCAAAATACCGGAAGAAGTTTGGTCTGGAAAGGAGGTAAATTTATCGCATTTGAAAATTTTCGGTTGTTTATCCTATGTCTTGCTAAGCTCTGATGATAGGGATAAGTTGGATCCAAAAGCACAGAAGTGCATTTTTATTGGTTATGGTGGAGATAGTTTTGGCTACCGGTTCTGGGATTACCAAAACAACAAAATCATAAGGCATAAAGATGTTACGTTCAACGAGAAGGTGCTTTACAAGGATAGACTTGGGGCAGAGACTGATGATAATGAAAAATCAAAGGCGATATTGGAAGAGATCACTGAGGATGAGGTTGCAGGAAATGGAGTTGAAAATAGGATTGAGGAATATCCGGAGACTCCACAACCTACCTTGAGGAGATCGAGTAGAACTCCTAAACCAAACACGAGGTATTCCCCTTCCCTATACTATTTACTTTTGACAGATTCGGGAGAGCCGGAATCGTACAAAGAGGCAATGAGTGTAGGAGATTCTCTCAAGTGGGAGCTAGCCATGAAAGATGAGATGAGCTCGCTTGAGACAAATAAGACTTGGAGGTTGACCAAGTTACCGGAAAGGAAAAGAGCTTTGCAAAACAAGTGGATATTCCGGGTAAAAGATGAGCCAGATGGTAGTAAAAGGTACAAGGCGAGGCTGGTAGTCAAAGGGTTCCAACAGAAGGAAGGGATTGACTACAGTGAGATATTTTCGCCGGTTGTCAAGTTAACTACTATAAGGATGGTTCTAAGCATTGTTGCTGCAGAGGATTTACATCTTGAACAATTAGATGTAAAAACGGCATTCCTTCATGGGGATTTGGAGGAGGATATATACATGGCTCAACCGGAAGGTTTTTTGGTAAGTAGAAAAGAAAACCTTGTATGCAAGCTAGAGAAAAGCTTGTATGGTTTGAAACAAGCTCCGAGACAGTGGTACAAAAGGTTTGACACGTTCATGGATAGTAATGCATTTACTAGATGTCAAATGGATCATTGTTGTTATTTTAAAAGATTTAAAGATTGCTACATTATTTTATTGTTGTATGTCGATGACATGTTAGTTGCAGGGACTAATATGGGGGAAATCAAAAGGCTGAAACAACAATTGGCGAGTGAGTTTGAAATGAAGGATTTGGGGGCTGCAAATACAATTCTCGGGATGAGAATTATTCGAGATAGGTCGAGTGGGAGCCTCAAGCTGACTCAGGAAAGGTACATACATAAGGTGCTTGATAGATTTGCTATCACTGATGCAAAGTCTAGAAGCACTCCTTTGGGGAGTCAATTCAAACTAAGCAAGGAGCAATCACCTAAATCTGACGAGGAAGCGAGAAAAGATGGCAAAGGTTCCATATGCCTCTGCTATTGGAAGTTTGATGTACGCAATGGTGTGTACAAGGCCGGATATAGCTCATGCAGTGGGAGTCGTGAGTAGATATATGGCTAATCCGGGTTTACAGCATTGGGAAGCAGTGAAGTGGTTACTAAGGTACTTGAAAGGCACATCGGATATGTGTTTGAGTTTTAAGGCTAGTAGTATCACTTTAGAGGGCTTTGTGGATGCTGACTTAGGTGGTGATCAAGATGGTCGGAAGAGCACATCGGGCTATATTTACACTTTGGGTGGCACAGCAATTAGTTGGATGTCAAGACTACAAAAATGTGTAGCACTTTCTACAACCGAAGCCGAGTACATAGCTATTTCAGAAGCTGGAAAAGAGATGATTTGGTTGAAGAATTTTCTGAGGGAAATTGACAAGGAGCAACGGGATTGTGCACTTTATAGTGATAGTCAAAGTGCCATTTGTTTGGCAAAGAATCCGGTGTTTCACTCAAGGACGAAACATATTCAATTGAAGTATCATCATATCCGAGAGATGATAGATGATGAGACTTTGGAATTGAAAAAGATTTTGGGTGCAAAGAATCCGGCAGACATGTTGACAAAGGGGGTTACCACCGAAAAACTGAGGCTTTGCATGGCCTCAGTGGGCCTGGAGTTTCTGTGAAGAGGAGGCTGACTTTTGCTAGAGAGAGAACGCATTAAATTGGAGGGAGAAGAGGTTGTGTCTTCAACTTTGAGTTTGGTCTCCAAGTGGGAGATTGATGGGTTTTGTGGAGAAACAAACCAAAAGGTTGATTGGTAGGTGAAACCAAGAGGTTGTTTGATAGGTGAAACCAAGGGTTGTTTGGTAGGTGAAACCAAAGGTTTTTTGGTAGGTAAAATCAAGGGTTGTTTGGTAGGTGAAACCAAAGGTTGTTTGGTAGGTGGAACCAAGAGTTGTTTGGTAGGTGGAACCAAGAGTTTTGGTAGGTGAAAATTACTCCTATAAATAGGAGTGAATTTCCTTCATTCTAAGCATCCCAAAATTGAGAGAAAACATAGAGAGCAAAGTGTGTGTAGTGTAGTATATACTAAGGAAAATAATTTGTGGTAGATACAAATTGTGCTACACGGGAAACACTTGTGGGGTTTTTTCTTTCGGGGCAATACACTCTCAATCTCTTGTAATCGTTTTTCTTCTCTCATATAAATAAAATCTCTCTAGCATAGGTCCGTGGACGTAGGCAATTTGCCGAACCACGTAAAATTGTTGTCTCGTTTTCTTGCTTTCTTTTACTTTTAAATTCGTTCATGCGCGTTGATTCCTAACAATTCACATATTGGAAGGGTGGAAAAAAATAAAAGCTTTGACAACGAAATCATAACTAATATGTGACCAGCTCGAATCAAACAAGCAGATGCAGTCCTAGTTTGTTAAATATGGGACGGTAAGTATTCGATATTTAATACGTATGAGTATTTTATGAATTTTTATTGGATAAAAAAATGGGAACGAGAAACAAATGGATTAGTACTCATATGGGTAAAATACGAATAAAAATGAATAATTCGGAGTAAAAATACGGTTTATTTTTATATTATTTTGTAAGGTATAATGATTGTTCTTGCTATTATATTATTAAAAAAATATTTTGTATGAGTCATTAGTTGATAATAATTAATATTTTGATAAATTGTTAGTATTTTTGTTTTTAAATCATATAATATTCAATTAATAATTTTAATATATTTTTATTTTATAAATAAAATTAAGATTTTTTTAATAGAGTATTATTCGTCAAGTATACTTCGGGCTATGTAAAGTACGTATACTAAACACTTCAACTTAAAAGTACGTGTATTTTTTATTATGTTCAGAAAGTATACGGGAAATGAAAGTATTTTTTAATTATACATAGGTACATATTTTATACGGATATAATACGAGTTTTAACTAACAGAGGATGCAGTAAACACCAAAAGTCGGCATATTATCGAGTACTTAATTAGTCGGTCTCACCCAATAATTAAGTCTGATAAGTGTCGGTCTCTCTCTCAAAAACCCTAACCGTCATTTTCTACTCTTCTTCTCCACTGACGATTGCTTGGTGAAGCAGTCGCCTCCATCGCCTCTGTCGCCAACACCATTGTCAGGTTGGCTTGGAGCATCCTCCTTTAAGTTATGTATCCTATCTTCAAATCTGACGAGATGAAAATGAATCTAACGAAATGAAGACGGACGATACTTTAGATTTTATACAGTTAAGTATTTTATTTTTTCTCTTGAATGAGAGTTTGTTTTCTTTCTCGAATGAGAGTTTTGTTTTTTTTGAATAAGAGTGTAGTCTTTTGTTCTTGTGCTCGTTTGTTACTCCTTAAGAGTTGTTATCTTGAAATTTTTGATATTTGGTGCTTCCTTAAGTACTAATTAGTTAGAGACAATCTAAGTTGTATTATTTTTATTTAATTAAATAAAATGATTCTTTTTTCTTTAAAAAAAAGAATTAGTCTGTTTCAAAACATTTTTAAAAAAAATAACAAATGAATAGTCGTAGTATACCTTAAACTACTCTGTTTACATTTGACTGGTCTAACCGTCGAGTAGCACAATGCAAACATTTTTTAAGTTTTATTTATAAACCGTCCAATAAATAATCATTTTACTGTATAAATGAAGGAGTTTTTTATGTGGAAAAAAAATATCTAAAAAGAACAACGTACAAAGTTAAATCATCGTGTGAAGCTCGGAAAATTGCAGTATTTTTTCTTCCAATATGGTAAGGCCTATTACAGTTTTAGTCTCATAATTTGTAAAGTTGCAAAAATAACCCAATATAATTATCTCTCTCTCTTTATTTATTTTTTTTGGTTTTTTGATCTCATCCGTTAAGGAAATGATGGGATTTCAAGCGTGGTGTGCACACACGGTAAGGGGTTTAGAATAAATTGAATAAATGACATAACTACCTCGAGACTTTTACAACATTTGCCAAAAATTAAAACTCACGACCTTAGAATATAGGGATAAAAAATACTAAAAACACCCTACGATAAATTTTCATATCCAAAAATCAATGAAAATATTCATTCCACCCATTTTTCACTCAAAAAAGCTCAATGGTCCTAAATAATTATTTTTTATACTAAACTACCCTCGTTCTTACATTGGCTTCTTAGATTAAGCATTAATCAATTATTTTGATAGAAATTTTTTTCTTTTAGGTTTTTAAAATTGACAAATTGTGCATTAAGAATTTTACCTTTTCAATAATTAGTAATGAAATATTTTGTGGAAAGTTATTAAGCATTTTGTGGAATTTGGCAGATATCATCGAAAACATTAAAATTTGGCATCCATCACCCCTATATGTAAAAAATTATATGCTCAACCCTTTTTATTCTTAATGTCTTTTTTTCCCTCCCCATTTTTTGTGTATCATTTTTGTTCCGTCGCTTTTTTTCCTAAATAGAAAAAATAAAAATAAAATAGACATTAATCTTACAAATTTTTCAATTAAAAATAGTTAAGACAAATAATAGATTAATACTCATTTTAAATAGATCTAAATATATGACTTTTCAAATTTCATTGTGTGGTTCGATAAGTATTATTTTTAGTGGAGAATTGATAAAGACACTCCATATTTTGTTAGAGACACTTCACTTTTATTTAAATTTTACTACATAGACAAAAATGACATTTAATCTATTAACGTAATTCTTATCATTTTTTTTTGACAAACTAGTTTTATACCACTTTTCTAACTAAATGTAGAATAAGTATTCAAAATTTGTAGCTCATAATTTTAAATTTTAAAAATGATGGATAACTACCATAAATAATAAGTAAAAAAAAAGTTCGTAGGTATGACTAAAACTTTTACTTATTTATTTAGTACCAAATTAGGCTAAATGTTATTTTATTTTGGATAAAATGACAATTATTTTTTTTACAGCGTTTTTTTTTACTTATTACAGCGGTTTTTACCCTCTCGATTTCGAAATAAAACGCAAATTTCAGGCCTTAAACGATCTCAGATGGCTAAAATCACAAGGCCGTATTGCAAAGCTATGCGTCTTGTTCAGCATACCGTTTCGTTATGATCATGCGAATTTCGTGTCATTCCGACACAGCGAATTTTTTTCCTGTATTTTTGCAAATACACAAATATACATACACCCACACATACACAAATATACATACACCCACACATACACAAATATACATACACCCACATATCCACAAATATACATACACTCACCCACATATCCACAAATATACATACACTCACCCACACATACACAAATATACATACACCCACACATATACAAATATACATACACCCACACATACACAAATATACATTTACCCACACATACACAAATATACATACACCCACACATACGGTGGTGGTGGTGGTGGTGGAGGCGGCAGCGGCGCTATACGGTGGTGGTGGCGGTGGCGGCGGTGCTATAGAGAGAGAGAGATCGAGAGGGTAGAGAGAGAGAGATCGAGAGAGTAGAGAGAAAAAGACTAAGAGAGAAAGAGAAGAGGGAAGATCTACAAGGATTTTTTCCAGCCTATTACAGCGGTTCTTATTCCTGTTACAGCGGTTCACATAAGAACCCCTGTAATAGACCAGTTTTTTTTTAAATTTTTTTTAAAAAATATCCGCTGCCTATTATAGCGATTCTGTCCGAACCGCTGTAATAGGCAACAAATATTTATTCTTTTAATTATTATTTTTCACCAATTTTTTTTTAATTTTTTTTTTTTGAAAATATCCGTTGCCTATTACAGAGATTATGTCCGAACCGCTGTAATAGGCAGCAGATCTTTATTTTTTTTATTTTTTTTTTGCTGATTTTTTTTTTAATTTTTTTTTAAATATCTGCTGCCTATTACAGCGGTTCGATCCGAACCGCTGTAGTAGGCTGGTTTTTAATTTTTTTTTTTATAGCGGTTCGCTCCGAACCGCTGTAATAGGTCAAGATCGCGATACCCTATTACAGCGGTTCATTGGGAACCGCTGTAATAGGTACCTCTGTTCAGCGGCTTTACCAAAATCGCTGTAATAGTGTATTTTTATAGTAGTGCACCTTCTAACTAAATATAGAATAAGTATTCAAAATTTGTAACTCATAATTTTAAAATTTAAAAGTGATGGATAACTATCATAAATAATAAGTAAAAAAAAAGTTCGTAAGTATGACTAAAACTTTTACTTATTTATTTAGAACCAAAATATGACCAAAACTTTTACTTATTTATTTAGAATCAAATTAGGATAGATGTTATTTTATTTTGGATAAAATGAAAATTGTTTTTTTATTAAATTTAACTAAAAATAAAATTAGCTATTATTCGAGGCGGACATGTTGAATTCACCAATATTAACTCAGTGTAATATGATCTTATCATTATTTTTACTTTTTTTTTATTGTTTTTAGGCCTTTGATGTTATATTAATTTTCAATATTTTTTTTTTGATATTTACTTTGGAGCAAATGAGCAACAGATATCATTTAACGAATTTGATAAAATCATATCGGGGTTGAATATCCATGGCAAGATGTTTAGTCTTATTGCACTGATGAAAAATAGATTTTTTTTTTATTTTCAAGAAGATGCTTGAGAAAAAATACAATTTTATTTGATATTATTTTCACAAAAAAGAATTTAAAAAAGATTCTCCAAAGTTTATTTAGATGGATTATTCAATTCACATTTTAATATAAATAAGTGTTAGATATTATTATTGCTCTCCTAATTAGATTATTATTATTATTGTTTTTTTAGTTAGACTAGTATTCTTATTACCTTATTTATTTTTTACCTTCTTTATAGTTTAGGGTTGTCTTGTATTCTCTTTCTCTTGTAACTCTATAAATATGTTACTCAATAATACAAGTTCCCTACAGGGTTTTCTCTAATCTAACATGGTATCAGAGTTAAAGGGTTTTTCTTTCAACCCTCATGATTTTTCGTTTCCGCCAGCCTCTACCATCGCCGTCCCCGTCCGGCTTCCTATATACTTTTTTTTTCTCTTTTTGGTCTTCCTTCACTATAATGAATCTTTTTTAATTTAGTTTGGGTTTAGCAACCTATCTTTATCTTTTTGGTGTGTTTTAGCCGCCGCCGCCTGTTTCTTTACTTTTCTTTATCTTTTCCGTGTTTTAGCCTCCGCGCTTAGCCGCCGCCGCCTTTAGTTTTGTTAGTTGCCGTTGCTCACCCTTGAAAAACAAGGACTTGGAGTCGCCGCCTTATTTAATGGTTTTCAGACGAAACTGCTCCACATTGAGAAACGTCTTCGTCGAACCGCCGCCTTATTTAATGATTTTCAGACGAAACTGTTCCACTTTGAGAAACGTATTCGTCAAAATCTCTCTACTAAACATTCTTTATGCCCGGACTGTCGTAACGTCTTTTCTCGATTTTTAGTTCAGTCTCAATATTCAAGACTTTCACGTTTCGACTGCGGGGGAGTGTTAGATATTATCATTGCTCTCCTAATTAGATTATTATTATTATTACTTTCCTAGTTAGACTAGTATTCTTATTACCTTCTTTTACCTTCTTTATAGTTTAGGGTTTTCTTATATTTTCTCTCTCTTGTAACTCTATAAATATATTACTCAATAATACAAGTTCCCTACGAGGTTTTCTCTAATCTAACAATAAGATCTCTATATGATACATACATTGAGAGGCATTATAGCCAACTACCAAAATTTCCAAGATGAAAAATATATATAGGAATATTTTTCAAACATTTTCTTTGGGAAAGATATTATTCCCCTTTGATAAGAAGAAAGACGAGATGGGTTTATATTTTTAAATGAGAAAATTTACTAGAGTATAGCAAAGAAAAGGGAAAGTTTCATTTTTCGTCCCTCACTTATACCCCAATTTTGGTTTTGGTCCCCCAGATATCGCACTCATCTAATTGACCCCTAACTTATCTCGATTTCATCACTTTTGGTGCCTCCGTCAAATAGTTAACGGAAGGCCAATTTTCCCTCTAAAAAGCAGGACTTTGGCGCCAAAAAGTCGAATTTCAGTTTTTTTTCTTTAAAATCAAATTTTACCCCTAAAAAATCTCATTTTCTCTAATACCTAAACACAAAAAATGAGCTATTCATCATTTTCAACATCAAATTCTCATTCTTCTTGTTATTCGGATCGTGTTTCCTAGTTTATTCGGATCGTGTTTCCAAGTTTGATCGGATTTTATCTTGCTCTTAAACTTGTTCTTCAAATTCACTTTGAGAAATAAAGATTTAGTTTTAGTGTTGGCTCACACATGTAGGCAGTTTGGCCGAACCATGTAAAATCCTTTTGTCGTCTTAGAGATTGGATTTATTTTATGTTACTTTCTAGTAGCAGGTAGCAATTCATCCTCTGGTTTTGGCATCCCTAACAATTATATATTTGTTACAATTATTTTTTCATTTAATTTCTTTGCAGTGATTACAACGAAGTTAAATATTGAAACTATGATTTTATTAAACTTGAATTTAAGGAAATGACGTTAGCACAGACGTTACTGTAATGAAACAAACATAAGAACAGATATGGTTGCAACTTATTTAACCAGCTGCAAAGGTCTCCTAAGAGTGGGAATCAGATGCAAGTCGTGTTTTCGTCTAATTGTCACCCCGAAGGCCTCCGTCATGTCAAGTCGTTCGTTTTCGATCCCGTTAGGCATTTTCCAATCGAAATGATATAGAAGCATAGCAAGAGGGAACTCAACATTTGCGAAGGCAAAAGTCATCCCAGGGCATATTCTCCTCCCAGCATCAAAAGGTATATATTCAAGATTATTCCCCATATAATCAATTGAACTACCAAGAAATTTCTCTGGTATAAATTTATCCGCGTCGTTCCAATACTTGGGGTCTCTTCGTATCGCCCATGCGTTGATTACGACTCTTGTTTTCGCGGGAATTTCATATCCACTAATTTCACATCTTTCACGCTCTCCCCCCTCCTCCCCTCAATTTTTGAAAAATTATTTTTTTGCCTTACAAAATTTGATATTTGAATTTCGCCCCCCCTCAAAATAAAAAAATATCATGTTTTTTCCCTTTGTTTTGAGTTCGCCCCCCCTCCCAAACCCAAAATCTTGATTATAATGAAAGAGATATAAGAATATAAAATATATCAAAAGTTGTAACTGAACCTAATTCCTTATTATATTTTTCTCCATAAATATACTGTACCGTACAGCAGGGGCTCTATCTAGCCACAAAAAAGTGTATACCTATATCACAACAATCTAGCCCCCTTCAATAAAATTCCTATATTAATCCCTGTATATAGTACTAATATACAAGGAATTAAACATGTTATCACTTTTTGTTTTTTGTTATTAACTTAACTAGTAAATCTAAGCATTTTTTACACCCTCTGCCCCCATCTCCCAAAAAATCTCAGAAATTTTAATTTCCGACTAAGTTCATGCTAAAATTTGAAATTCCCCAGCGATTTTGTCTTGGTCAATTTATAAAAGTTGCAACTGAGTAAATAGATCTTAAAAAAATTGCAAGAAGTCCAAAGTAATTACAACTTGGTTTGCAAAAACCAAATTTGTTCTATTAAAGAAGTGCTGAATTTTAGAAAAAATTATAAAAGTGGCAGAAAAGTTAAAATTGAGTTTGTTTGCAAAACGTTGCTAAAAAGCGAAGAAGCCGGTAGAAGTTACCATGTACAACGCTTTTACTTTTAAGTTATTTTTAGCTTTTCTTTTTCCAAAAAAGCAGTGAAACTAAACAAAAAAAAGCAACTTAAGTTCAGCAAAAAGCCTAGAAGCAATTTTTTTTTCCAATTTTTCTCAAACAGGGATGAAGAATGAAACTTGAAAATAGAAGTTTGTTGGGAGAAGAGTACATACCCATAATACTGCTTTAATATTGTCAGCAGTTAAGGGGAGTCCTACCCCAACTTCTTGATATTTCAGGAGAACATCTACAAGATCATCAGTTTTTTCACTTGTGTCGTCGTCGTCATCGTCATTTCTATGTTCATCGATGATGCTATCGAGTAGCCTGTCTACTTTCTGGTGCATCCTTTCCATCTTGAACTTAAACCCACTGATCAGAGGAAGTAATTTATAAAAAGGATAGAGATCAGAAATACTTAAGCCAGCCATCCACTTGGCAATTTCTTTGATTACGGATGTGATTTTTCCTTTTCCATGTTTTTCTTACCAAGGGAAGCCCTGGTGGTAACGTCGTAGGCAGACCCGAAAATTCTCTCCGACAAATTGATTGGTAATCCTTCATTTCAAGCAATCCATTTTGCCAGACTACAATTCTCCTCTTCTCTTATACATTGGAAGGATTGCACACGTCTCTGTTGTTTCAAAACTTCACAAACGTATCAAATTGATAATAACAAAGAAAGATTATATCGAGGCGAGAGAGAACTCTCTATCCTTAACACTAAATTGCCCCGCCTTGGTGGTACGAGTTCTTGCAACAAGTGTCCCAAGATACAACGATATACTTTTCTGAAGATTGAACCACTTCAATTTCAGAAACTACGAACTTAATTTACTGTTGAAATCTCAAGAAAAAGATGAAGATGATTTTATAGAACTCAAGAACACTTAGAGAGAATATGTTGTGTGTTGAGTTGATGTGCTTCAAAATGGTTGGAATGGTTGCTATTTATAGGCAAAATCCATTTCCATAAGAATCAATCCACACCATCCATTTCTAAGATCAAATCTTAGCCATCCAAGATGCTCCACCACCTTGAAGTGCTCATATGTCATTCATGATGTATTCATGACATATTTTCCATTAAAATGTGATGTGTCATTCATGATGTATGCATGACATATTAAATAAAATTATATCAAAATATGAGATACACAAATTCAAACCCTTCAATTTAGCACTTAATTTCTCATTCGTTCCGATTAGAGAAATTCGAAATGCTAAACTCATCTACTCGGAACGTAGATTAATATTATCCAATAATCTTAAGTATCCCGGATACTAACGGCGTTCAAATTTCATACTCAACCACAATTTGAACAATTTTATCCAACAATCCCTCACACGAATGAAATTAATGCAATGCATGCTCTTGAGATTTCGATTGAAAGTTTATCACATCAGAAGAGGTAGCTTTTGGCTTTGAACCTTTCCTAGTGAAATATCATCGGATTTACTAGGCTACCCAATGAACGTGATGTCTTGAATTGGTCAGCCGTTTGTGTAAACCTAGACAACAATATTCACATAATAAACTTTCAGCAGTTTTTCCGTTCTCACGGTTGGGTCCATTTTGGCCGTGGCATCCCCTCTTGGTTTCATAAGTGTTTACATTTTACTCAATGTTGAGGCGGCCTACACCTCACACTTACATAGGTGACTTCCTAATTAAGAGTATCCTGCTATACTCCACTTCATTTTGACAGTATAGGAATCATTAAAAGCCCAGCTTAACCTTTGCTACAACTTGCAGGTTGCACTTCTTTATTATAGGCAATGGGTTTAGAGTTTATTAATTAACTCTTAAGTGCCTCACTGAATGTTCACAACTTAGTTTTCCCATTGAACCATGATCTTGGGATCTCCAGTCAACATGGTTGGGTTTCCGCTGTGTCTATTCTTAAATTGTAGACTTTAATCCCATCCCTCTTGATAGGCAGTATATTTGATCTCTAGGCAATCCTTTCGTCAAAGGATCTGCAATATTCTCCTTTGATTTCACATAATCAATGGAAATAATCCCGTTGGAGATCAACTGCTTAATGGTATTATGCCTACGACGAATATGTCTAGACTTACCATTATACATACTACTCTGAGCCCTCCCAATTGCCGACATACAGTCGCAATGAATCAAAATCGGAGGCACAGGTTTTTCCCAACAGGGAACATCTTCTAAGAAATTTCTTTGCCACTCAGCTTCTTCACCAGCTTTATCTAAAGCTATGAATTCTGATTCCATCGTGGAACGGGCTATGCAAGTTTGCTTAGAATATTTTCACGACACTGCTCCTCCACCAACGGTAAATACATACCCACTTGTGGACTTAGAGTCGTTCGTGTCTGATATCCAATTAGCATCGCTGTATCCCTCTATTACAGCTGGATATCTTGAGTAGTGTAATCCATATTCTTTAGTATACTTTAAATACTTAAGAACTCTAGTTAAAGCATTCCAATGCTCTTCACTTGGATTACTCGTGAACCTACTCAACTTGCTCATAGAATAAGCTAGATCAGGGCGAGTACAGTTCATGATATACATCAGACTCCCAATGACCCTAGCATATTCTAACTGTGATACAGGTTCGCCATGGTTCTTGCGTAAATGAACGCTTAAGTCCACTGGCGTCTTAACTGGTGCACTATCACTTGGAAGGAACTTTTCCAAAACCGTCTCAACGTAATGAGATTGTGATAAGACTAGTCCTTTAGAAGTCCTCAGGATTTTAATCCCTAAGATGACGTCTGCAAGTCCCATATTCTTCATGTCAAAGTTCTTCTTTAACATTCCTTTAGTATTCATGATAATTTCATGATTACTACCCATTATCAACATGTCATCTACATATAGACACACTATGACGTATGCGTTATGTGTTTGTCTAACATACACACATTTATCACACTCGTTGATTTTGAAACCATTTGATAACATTGTGCTATCAAATTTTTCATGCCACTGCTTTGGCGCTTGTTTAAGTCCGTATAGCGACTTTACAAGTTTACACACTTTCTTCTCCTTTCCAGGAGCAACATACCCATCGGGTTGTTCCATGTATATTTCTTCTTCTAATTCTCCGTTCAGAAACGCAGTTTTAACATCCATTTGATGTATCTCAAGGTTATGCAGCGCAGCAATAGCGATGAATAATCTTATGGATGTTATTCTCGTTACCGGAGAATAAGTATCGAAGAAATCAAGACCTTCTGTTTGTCGGTATCCTTTGACTACCAAATGGGCCTTATACTTATCAATAGTTCCATCAGCCTTATACTTTCTTTTCAGAATCCATTTACAGCCTAAAGGCTTACTTCCCTTTGGAAGATCAACCAACTCCCAGGTATGGTTGTGCAAAATAGACTCGATTTCACTATTGATAGCCTCTTTCCAGAGTTGAGCATCTGGACTGGACATAGCTTCCTTAATCGTCCTTGGCTCCCCTTTTAATGTATAAGATACATAATCGGGACCAAATAATTTTGGAACTCTTGCCCTTTTGCTACGACGTGGTTCTTCATCCCCGGGATTAGAACTACTCGTAGACTCATCAAATGTTCTTTTGAGAGGAACTTGTTCATTTCTTTCCTTACTTGGAAAGATATCCTCGAAAAATGAAGCATTTTTAGATTCCATGATAGTACCTTCATGAATCTCAGATATTTCTGATTTATGTACCAAAAATCGATAGGCGCTACTATTAAGTGCATAACCTATAAATATGCAATCAATAGTTTTAGGCCCTATCTTAACTTGTTTGGGTTTGGGTATTTCTACCTTAGCCAAACACCCCCACACTTTGAGGTACTTGTAAGAAGGCTTTTGACATTTCCAAAGTTCGTACGGAGTCTCACTCCTACTTTTGTGGGGAATCTTGTTAAGGATATAATTGGCGGAGAGGATCGCCTCCCCCCACAAATTCTTAGGTAACCCAGAATTAATTAGCAACGCATTCATCATCTCCTTAAGAGTACGATTCTTGCGCTCCGCTATTCCGTTTGACTGTGGTGAATATGGGACCGTTGTTTGATGTATAATGCCTGAATTTGCACAAAATTCATCAAATGGTGCTCCGTATTCGCCACCTCTATCACTACGGATAGCCTTTATCCTTTTTCCAAGTTGTTTTTCAACTTCCATTTTGTAATGTGTAAACGCTCCTAGAGCTTCATCTTTACTTCTTAGTAAATACACATAACAATACTTTGTGCAATCATCTATGAATGTAATGAAATACTTTTTCCCACCTCTAGTTTGCACAAACTTCAAATCACAGATGTCACTGTGAATAAGTTCTAGAGGTGCGGTGTTTCTTTCCACTGAAGGAAACGGTTGTTTGACTAGTTTTGCCTCAACACAAATTCCACATTTATGTTCATTTTCAACTTTAAAAGTTGGTAATAAGTTCAAGTTTACCAATCTTCGAATAGTATTATAATTTACATGTCCTAGTCTAATATGCCACAAATTAGAATACTCAAGCAAATAAACAGAATTCTCAATAATTTTATTGCTTTCATTTTCAATTACAACAGAGCGGATTACATTCATCTTGAAAAGGCCCTGCTCAAGGTAACCTTTTCCAACATAAAATCCTCTCTTTGTTAAAGAAAATCTATTAGCCTCGAAGACTATCTTGAACCCATTCTTGACCAAAGCTGAACCGGATACCAAATTCTTGCGAATCTCCGGAACATGCAGAACTTCAGTCAATGTCAGTTCTTTGCCTGAAGTCATCTTCAGCACAACTTTCCCCATTCCAACCACTGGAGATGTGGCTGAGTTGCCCATAAACAGTCTTCGTCCTTCAGTTGGGGTATAGGACGAGAAGGCAACCCTATCTGAACAGATATGGCGAGTAGCTCCAGTGTCAACAAACCACTCCCTCGGGTTGTCCACCAAGTTGGCTTCGAACACGACGGCAGTGAGATCAAGATCTGTTAGATCGATCGGCACCTGTTTGTCCGACAGGTCATCGATCATCTTGTTGATACCCTGGACATCATCAACAGCTAGGTGCACTTCATTTTGCACCCGGTTCTTGCCTTTGTTCTGGTTATGGCCAGAACCTTGCCCATGAAACTTGTTTTTCTTGGGCTCTCTACAATCTCTGGCCCAATGACCAGGTTTGTCACAGTTGTGACAGCGGTCTCCCGCCCTTGACTTTCCTTTCCCGGCAGCCTTCTTTTTCTGGGAATTTCCTTGGAATTTTCTCTTCCGGTCAGAACTCTGCGGAACTTCTGCAATGTTTGCCATTGCCTGCACAAGGAGCTTCTTGTCTGATCCCCGATTGTCTTCCTCAATTCTGAGTCGGACAACCAAGTCTTCTAGACTCATCTCCTTTCGTTTGTACTTCAAGTAATTCTTGAAATCCTTCCAAGAAGGCGGTAACTTTTTTATGATAGAAGCTACTTGGAAGGACTCACTCAAAGCCATGTTCTCAGCATGAATTTCATGTAATATAATTTGAAACTCTTGAACTTGGCTTGTCACAGACTTAGAGTCTACCATTTTGAAGTTTAAGAACTTCGCGACCACGAACTTCTTTAGTCCAGCGTCCTCAGTTCTATACTTCTTGTCCAGTGCCTCCCAGAGGTCTTTGACAGTTTTTACTTCAGAATATACGCTGTAAAGCGAATCATTCAATCCATTGAGTAGGTAATTTCTGCAAAGGAAATCACCATGTATCCAGGAATCATATGCCTTCCTCAGATCACTATCAGTTGACTCAACCGGGACATAAGGAGCATTTCCCCTTAAGTACCTTGCTTGGTTCAAAGTCGTGAGGTAAAACAACATCTTTTGTTGCCACCTCTTGAAGTCAGCCCCGCTGAACTTTTCCGGTTTTTCAGCCTGAACCGGTATAACAGGATTAGCCATTGAAACAAATGGAGGGACCGGAGCAGAGCCAGAACTGGAACCAGGGCCCAGCCCTGAACCAGAACCTAGCCCGGCACCCCCACCAGAGCCAATGCCAAAACCGGAACCAGGACCCAGCCCTGAACCGAAACTAAAACCAGAACCTCCACCGGAGCCATTGATAATACCGAGACCATGAATAGCACCTGGTCCAAGACCGAAATCAAGAGTAACACCATCAACATTTCCCATATTTTCCATTTGAACAAGTGATAACTTTTGAACAACAACAAGAAAATTTAGTGTTAAGTTTGTTGTTTCAAAACTTCACAAACGTATCAAATTGATAATAACAAAGAAAGATTATATCGAGGCGAGAGAGAACTCTCTATCCTTAACACTAAATTGCCCCGCCTTGGTGGTACGAGTTCTTGCAACAAGTGTCCCAAGATACAACGATATACTTTTCTGAAGATTGAACCACTTCAATTTCAGAAATTACGAACTTAATTTACTGTTGAAATCTCAAGAAAAAGATGAAGATGATTTTATAGAACTCAAGAACACTTAGAGAGAATATGTTGTGTTTTGAGTTGGTGTGCTTCAAAATGGTTGGAATGGTTGCTATTTATAGGCAAAATCCATTTCCATAAGAATCAATCCACACCATCCATTTCTAAGATCAAATCTTAGCCATCCAAGATGCTCCACCACCTTGAAGTGCTCATATGTCATTCATGATGTATTCATGACATATTTTCCATTAAAATGTGATGTGTCATTCATGATGTATGCATGACACATTAAATAAAATTATATCAAAATATGGGATACACAAATTCAAACCCTTCAATTTAGCACTTAATTTCTCATTCGTTCCGATTAGAGAAATTCGAAATGCTAAACTCATCTACTCGGAACGTAGATTAAGATTATCCAATAATCTTTAGTATCCCGGATACTAACGGCATTCGAATTTCATACTCAACCACAATTTGAACAATTTTATCCAACAGTCTCGCACTCAAAACCTGTAATATGCAAAGTTTTCGGAGGTTTCTCCAGTGCTCGCCATATGGACAGAAGGCAATGTTGGTATAATTGTAAGACATGGCCTTTACTGAAAGCACCGGAGGCCTATTGGCGAAGTTGATGTCGTGTGTCTTCAATATTTGTTTTGCTACTTCGGTGGAGGAAACTATAAGAAAACGAACTTCACCAAGCTGGAGATACGTCAACGGTCCATATTTATCGGCCAAGTCTCTGAAAACGTGGTGAGGCAGGGAATTGCCTACAAGGAGATGCAAATTCCTAATCAGGGGCAGCTTTCTTGGCCCTGGAATGAGATCCAAGGGTGACGAATTGGTTACAGAATTCCATCCAAGTACTTTCAGGACCATAAAAGGAAGCAGGGAAAACGAAACAAGAACTATTAGTATTGATGGAAACTCAAACTCCATATAGTTAATAAATTTCTGAGTATTTTGTGCTTCTGTATATGATTTCAGAAACTTATCATTGTATTTTATAGAAACATATTGAGCCACCTCGGTCACAATTTGGTCAATGTACTTCATTCCTTGCTAAAAAATTAACAAACTAAACGAGCATGTAAACAAGGTTAATTATGCTAAATACCCTATTTAGTGTAAGGGGAAATCACATTTAGGATCCCATATGTTTGGCCTTTTTTAGTTTTGGTCTCATTTGTTATGGAATTCTCGCATTGTGTCTGTGACTTTTAAAAGTTCTCACATTTGGTACCAACCGAATTTTTCGTTCAAAATTGAATGGTCTATTCGATATTTTGACCGACTTTTTGGGGAGATTTTGTGCGTGAGTGACACGTGATATTGAATATAAACATCGTGATATTGGTAAAATCCATATGTTAGTGCATTTATGCACGAATTCTCCCCATAAAACTGGTCAAAATGTTGGCTAAAGGGGTTGATCGTTAATTTGGACGGAAAATTCTGTTGGGGCCAAATGTGAGAATTTTTAAAAATTATGAGACACAACGTGAGAATCTCGTAACGAATTGTACCAAAATTAAAAAAGACAAAACATATGGGACCAAACATGCAATTTTCTCTTTAGTGTAATCAAATTTAAAAAAAATAATTTTTTTTTTTTCAAAATCACCACCATACTTCACTCAAAAATATTTCATCTAAAAAACTACTTCTTTTTTCTTTTTTATTTTTTGTATATTAGTGGCATAGTTAATTTAATGAGGAATGATATTGGAGCTCCACTTATATTCTTCTCTCTAATAAAATGACAAGAATACCCTCTTCTTAATAAAACCATATTTACTTAATTTTTCCCCACCATTTAAACCCTCATACTAATAAATTTCTCTTATGTTTATTCTAAATCAAAAATAGTTTTTGTTTACTCATCTGTACAATCGTGTCAAAAGAGTATATTTATGAATAAAATAATACTGTGGAACGATCTTTTCTTAATCTTTAAAAGCATAAAACATCTAATTATATATAAGCATAAACTTATTTATCAAGACACAAAAACATTCATGTTTTTTTGAATCTTTTGTGTATTCAAATTCATGTGTTTATAAAAAGGTGCTAACTACTTTTAACATTGTAGTTTTTTTTTTTGTTTAATAGAAGAGTATGATATATGTTATTTTCATGCATTATTGTCTGAAGAAATTATAAATTTATTGCTTGAACAATAGATTCTAATATAAAAGCAAAGTAGCTTAAATAATTAATGAAGTTGATATTCAATTTTTTTCTTTTTGGTTCATACAAATCCTCAAATTTTACATATTATTGTTTTGTTTTGTCGATGATGCTCTACATTTTAATTAGTGGTTTCATTTATGATGAACCTTACTTTTCTTAATTGACTTTGATTTAATGGTAATGAAAAAAAAATCTATAACATGATAATAGTTTTGTTTTGATTGCTTAGGGGCAATTTTAGAATCTGAGGATAATCTTGTCATATTCAAATGTAAAATTTAAAGTTAAAGCTCTTATAGTAATTTGTAGAGTGTCAATATCATTATCCATATATATATATTAGGTGGTACAATCCGAATAGGAGAAGGATTTGTTAGATAGGAAAGATATTAGGTTAAGAAAAAAGATAGTATCTTTACATAAAGTGTTTGCTCAAAATTTGGGTGAAATACACTTAACCCGGCTAAAATTTACTTTTAGCACTAAAGCCCCTCAACACAAAAAACAACAAGACTACGTCCTTTATAAAATATAGTAGCACTTTGCCCAAAATAAATCGTCGTGTGCATTTTTTGGTAGATATTCAGTCGTATGCTAATTATTAAAAACTTGTGAGGTCATAAATATCATTTACAATCATGCTTTATAATATCAATTGATGCTAAAAGTGATCAGTTAGAACTTGAATCCAAAAATTGGGGCATACTTCAAAAACATGAATTATTAGGCAACAATAAATAATTTTTAAGAAAAAAAATTTGTAGAGAAAATTGTTTCAATGTGAAGATAAAAAAATAATTTACGTGATCATATAAATAGACAAGGATTGACACGTGGGTAAGATTCTAGTAAAAAATGCACTGAAATATTGATTTTAGGGGTGAGGTGAAGTGCATTTTATCCTAAAAATTATGTTTCAACCTGATTTAATAACTTGATTGTAAATCAAATTGTTGTGGAATGAATTTAATTTTGTCTATAAAAATCTAATGGAACTCAAGTAGCTTGATTATTTTATTTACATATAAATTTATCGAAAGAAAGATAATGTCCAATCTTAATTTGTATATCAACTGGGTCCAAATAAATTTTTAAAAAATTATATCAATTTGATCATATAATAACTTTATTTATTTTTCGGCACTCTTATTATAAGATTAAATAAAATAAGTCGGATAACTAAGTGTATACACTATTTTGCTTGTTATCTTATAACAAAAAATATGTATACACTATTTAAGTCTACTGTTGGAAGTAAAATAAAAGGACTATAAGTGAAAAAAATAAAAAGGCATGCGGTGAACGTGGATCGAACACGTGACCTTCAGATCTTCAGTCTGACGCTCTCCCAACTGAGCTATCCCCGCATATGTTCAGTGGGCGCAGGTCATTCTTATATAACGTAGACTATGCATGGTTATGTTTTGGAATGGTATTTTGATGAGAATTATTGGTGAAAATTTAATGGGGACACGTGCAATTTTGATAGAATAATGTTTGGTTATGTTTTGGGAGTTGATTTTTGAGTGAATTTTTGGTGAGATGGTGTTTGGTTTTGTTTTCAGAGGGAATATAAATTACTGTAGCTGTCAAATCATGTAAGTTTTTGTTTGTTAATAATTAAAAATTATAATATAATATTGAGATTATAATAATGATTATATAGATAAATATATATGTATATATGTACAAATTTATATGTATATATGTAGGTACTAGTAGTATATATAAATTATAATAAATTTACGAAAATTAAAAAAAAAATTGAAGACGACATTTCAAATGTCGTCTTCAATTGTATTTTAATTTTTTTTAATTTATGATCTTCTAACTATATATATATTCTATATATATATATATATGTATATCTAGAACAAATTATATTTAATTTAAGAAAATAAAAAAAGAAAAAAAGAAAATTGAAGACGACATTTGAAATGTCGTCTTCAATTTTCTTTTTTATTTTTTTTATTTATAATATGTCGTCTTCGAATTATATATATATATAATTATATTTAATTACAAAATAAATTTACAAAAATTATAAATAAAATAAAATTGAAGACGACATTTCAAATGTCGTCTTCAATTTTGTATTTTTATTTTTTTTAATTTATGAAGACGACGTTTGAAATGTCGTCTTCTACCTATATATGTATATATATTGTAACTATATATATATATAGAAAAAATTATATTTAATTTATAAAAATTAAAAAAAGAAAAGAAAATTGAAGACGACATTTAAAATGTCGTCTTCAATTTGCTTTTTTTGAATACGACATATTATATGTCGTCTACGAAATATATATATATATATATATATATCTAATTATATTTAATTACAAATTTATATTTAATTTACGAAAATTATATATTTTTTTTTGAAGAAATGTCGTCTTCAATTTCGTTTTTTTTTTTATTTATGAACATGACATTTTAAATTTCATCTTCTAATTGTATAAAATATATATATATAAAATTATTTTTAATTACAATATTATATTTAATTTACGAAATAAAAAAGAAAAAAAAATTGATATATATATATTTTTAATATATTTGGTCGTCTTCACTTTATATTAATGTGAGAGAGTGATCTTCCAACTATATTAAAATAATATATATATTATATATAATATGTGAGAGAGAGAGAGAGAGAAAGTGAGAGAGTGTGTCAGAGAGTGAGAGAGAGAACGTGAGAGTGAGAGAAAAAGTGGGAGACACAATGATGATGTTTTTTTGAACAAAAATTAATAATTTTTTCGGATGAAAATTGTGTGATCCAAACTATGTTGGGCAAAAAATTCGGACGAAAATGGTGTTGAAAACGTAACCAAACATAGCCTTAGTTTTTGCATTGTGATAACCGACCCTAAAAAGATAAAGAAATTAAATATCACTGTCTTATTAATTTATTCAAAATCATTCAATTACATGTAAATTTGTATCTTTTTTAATTAAAAAGTATATATCCTAAAATGATCTCGGGACTACGAAGCCCACCTCTTTGTCTTCAATATTGGGTTAAAAACAAATCAAGCCTACTTTTTTTTTTTTGTAAGAAAATCAAGCCTACTTTAATCATCTCGGATCCAATCTAAAAATATGGAGCCCACCTATTTCTCTTCTAAATTGAGATCGATCATTAAATACCCATTTGAGCTTGATTCATTTAACGTGTCATACTAGTTTGAAAACATTTTTATGATCAATAATATTTGAAACTCGGCTCGAACTTGACTCGCTTAATTATTTTCTTTTTAAGGATTCGGTTACATAATACATGTCGTGAATATCAAATAACGACATATTACAACCATTCAACAACTATTACAACCATTATAAAAATAGAGAAAGACCGACAATGAGAATATAACTCAAGACCTCTAAAATCCTGGGGACTTAGCTTCATTAGTAGAGTTAGGTTTCGTCGATTGATTCACTTAGCTAGGACCTGATACAATATGAGTAGAAATATCAACCTACTCGAGCTCGACTTAAGTAAAATTCGACTACATAAATAGTTAGATTAAACTTAAACACAATTTTTGAATCTCGAAAAAACTTCAAACAAATTTGAAGAGTACCTCATTCGAGTTGATTCGATTCGTTTAGCCTGTACTCCTACTTCTCTTTCGGGCGTAATTGTACAAGGATGGAAAATGCTTATACAGTCATACGTCTTGAACATGTGATAGTGAAGATGAATGAGACTGAAAGCAAATTTCTAACTGCCAGACACGGATTTTTACGGATATTACATATTAAAGTATCATTGACATTTTTCATCAATTACCTTCATCATTTTCTAATACTCCACTATTTCATATGGTATAAAATAGTATTATTGTTGGTTTTATTGTCTAATAGCTATTTAATTATAATCAAGGACGAAGCCAGGGGCTGGAGGGTGCGCTCGCCCCCCTCAATTTTGAAAAGTAATTTTTTTCCCTTATAAAAAATTTTATATTTGAATTCCGCCGCTCTTCAAAATTGAAAAATATCACGTTTCTCCCTTTTTCTTTGAGTTCGCCCCCCCCTCCCAAAAAAACCCAAAATGCTGGCTATAATGAAAGAGATATAAGAGTATAAAGTATGTCAAAAATTGTAATTGAACCTAGTTCCTAATTAAATTTTCCCTCATAAATATAGCGTGTCGTACCGTGAAAACCTTCGTTTATCTAGAGAAAAAAAATATATAATTACATCACAAAAATCTCGCGCCCTCAAGGAAATTCCTGCCTCCGTCCCTGATTATAATGATAAAATCAATTTGTGACTCGTGCTTTCATGGGTTGTAGTGAATTAGTCTAGCAATTGGAAATTAATTCAACAGAAACAATGGTTCACAAAAAGCTCTATTTTTTATTTTTATTAAATGTTTCATTTTGCGTTTGAAAAATTCAAAACCAATTCTCGAATTGCTGGACACATCAAAAAAACAATAGACTAAATGTGTTTTTGACATAAATTATCATAACTAGCTAGGTTGTAAATCATGACCGAAATCAAAAAGAGAAATGCTTTGTACTACTATTGTCTTTGGTCGTTTTATGACTTTCCTTAAATTTTCAAAAAAATAATTACAATAAATGCTTTTAATTTGGTTTCATATTTTATATTTACCATAACAAACAGATATCCTTCAGAGTTTAATGATAAAATGATAAAAAATTATTAGTGATATATATTGGCTATGTTTGCTTTTGTTTTCAAACAGATTTTGCCAAAAACTTGTTTGTTTTACTTTTTTTTTATCAAAAAATAACTTTTTTGGTCAAAAAATTTGTCGCCTATTATCTTCCTATTTATGTTTACTTTAGGGTGTCTATCAATTATATCAACTACAATATATATATATATATATTATATGTAATCATAATATTATAATTATTTTAAATTTATGTTATATTATATTTTTCAATCACTAACTAATTATAAATATAATTTTCAGATAAAAACTTATATAATTTGACTGTTGAAATAACTTTTGTCTCTTCTAAAACAAATACAGCTATTACGTTTTCAATAAAATCCCCCTTTCTCATGAAGCTAATATTGAGCTGGATATTTTTTTTCCCTATTTTATCACCAATGAGGCAATGACTGGGCCCTCTCTTCTCTTTTTATAGGGGCAATATTTTCTATAAAATTATAGGGGCAATGATTTTCTATAATTACATATTTACATGTAACACATGTATGATTTTAAGTCAATATTTCCATTCTCATTTTATTTTATTTTAATTTCCTTAGTCTATACTTAGAGTCAACTTTATTGGGCCCACTAACTTTGTGTCATATTATTACAGCATCTTCATTTATGTTCATTGGTTTAACAAGACAAGACTGGTCACAGCAGTACCTGTTCTACTTTCAATCTTTTCCAACAATATATACATATATATATATATATTCTGCTTTCAATTATTACAATTTTTTCTTGAAGAATCCAAATTCCATCAAGATTTCAAAAGGGATTTCTTCTAAAGAAATGAAGAGATAAAAAAGAAGGCAAAGATTTTAAATCTTTTTTCTTATTTTCCTGAAATAAAAGTTGAATCTTTTGTCTTTTTGCTATTGTCCTTGTTGCTGTGTTTTTTCCTTTTTTTCGTTTGGGCCCCTTTTTATTGACTAAAAAAAAAGTGATATATATATATATATATTAGCATATATGCTAGTGAAAATTAAAAATTGAATTTTTGGTATTAGCTTTTTGTTAAGAAGAAGAAATGGCTGTAGCTCCACAAGAATCCATCTACCAATTTGAAGCTTTAATGGATGAAGGTACAGCTAATTTTGATCTTTTTCTTTTACTAATTTAATAATTTTTTTGCTTTTTTTAGAAAAAAATGATTATTATTTATTTATTTTTGTGGGATTTTTTGCAGTTGATGAACCACTTAAAAGAACATTCCAGGTTTGTATCTATTTCCTTTCTTCATTTTTATTTATATTTTTGGGAATATTTTGCTCCTGTCTGATCTGTTTATATAGCTTCTCTATTTTTTTTTTGAGGGAATATAGCTTCTCTATTTTGACTTTGTAGTTTCTGTAATATGTATGTGTATATATGTATATATATTATATTATATTATGTATCTCATTTACTATAATCCTAATATGTGGGCTGTAAGAAGTCTTGCCAATAATGTTTGTGGAATAAAAATTGATGAGAAATCAAAAAGATTATCCTACTATGTCTTAAGTAGATGTATTCATGTGATACACACACACACACACACACACACACACACACATATATATATTATGTATCTCAATTACTATAATTCTATTATGTGGGCTGTAACTGTAAGAATTCATGCCAATAATGTTTCAGGAAATTTTTTTTGATGAGAAATCAGAAAAATTATCCTAATGTCTTAATTGGATGAATTCATGTGATAGATATATAAGAACTTCTTATTAGCTATCAATATAATGCAGAATGTGCATCAAGGATATCCAAACGAAACTTTCGCGCGTTTTCTGAAGGCGAGGGAAAGCAATGTTACAAAAGGCTACAAAATGGTTAGAAGAAACTTTATCATTTAATTCACCTTTTTAGCAGGCGAGACGAAATCATGGCCGTTGAATTCTGAATTGTCGAATTGCTGATGGTGTGATATTTTATTTCAGTTGATTGATTGTTTGAAATGGAGAGTGGAAAACGAGATTGATGATATATTAACGGTAAGTAGTCCAATGCTTATAATTTATGACTAAATAAGATTTACGATGGGTTATGCCAATACAAATACTTTGATGGGAATCAAAGTTTATTTTGAAACTTAATTTTTGATTTCACTACTAATCTTGTTAATGCAGAAACCGATTGTTCCTGTGGAGCACTACAGAGCAATTCGTGATTCACAGCTTATAGGATTATCTGGTTATTCTAATGAGGTGAGCATTTGATGGAGCAGAACTAATTTGATTATATGTAACGAGATCAGATCAGATCAATATTATTATTTCCTTTGATATCAAACTCAATTTATTTATTAATATTGGAACCTTTTTTAAATAGGGCCTCCCCGTCTTTGCTGTTGGAGTAGGCCTGAGCACATTCGACAAAGCATCCGTAAGTCTTGCCATTAATAATTATTTAGTAAAAATAGTTACAGATTTAATTAATAAAGCAGCGAAAATAAAAAATATCATTTCACGTTATCACACAGAATTAGATTAATGTATTGCTTTTGACTATATCATTTTAGGTTCATTATTACGTACAATCCCACATTCAGATCAACGAATACCGGGATCGTGTGGTTTTGGTGAGTATATATACTCTTCCTTCTTTTCTGTCATTTGTTCCAATCTAGCAAATCAAATTTACTCATCATTTTTATTTCAGCCCGCTGCTACAAAAAAACATGGGAAGTATATTGGCAAATGTATAAAGGTTCTAGACATGACCGGTTTGAAGCTCTCGGCATTAAATCAGATAAAGGTCCATTGCTCGGGATTGAAAAGATCTACTAAAAATCCACTTTCTTCTTTATTAATAAATTTAGCACTAACGTTTTTTATTTTTCTTTGACAGCTGATGACTATTATTTCTTCTATTGATGATCTGAACTACCCTGAGAAAACACTAACTTATTACATCGTAAACGCCCCTTACGTCTTTTCTGCTTGTTGGAAGGTAAAGTTTATTGCTTATACATATTTTGAAATTTCCCGAGATGAAAATTTGTTCATTAGTAACCTTTCTAGTTATTAGGTTGTGAAGCCACTTCTTCAGGAGAGGACAAGAACAAAAATTAACGTATTGTCCGGTTGTGGACAAGATGATCTATTGAAGGTAGTTTCTTTGTCATAATCTTTCTATACAACATTTTTCCCGTTTTCATAATCTTGATTCTCCCCCGTCCTAAAAAGGATGTCCTGATTGACTAGTTTTATTAAGAATTATCAAAAGTCAATGCTATGCCACTTTAGTCCAAAACTACCCTTTCCATGCAAATGCAGTTACTGTTTTATAGCAAAAATGATTTAATCCATTCTTTCTCATTAAACCGAAGAATAATATAATCAGATAATACGACAAATACTCACTTTTACAGTAAGGAACAAATTTTTTGTTACAGATAAAAATATACTAGTGGACATACTCATTTTTTTCTTCTTTTTGGTGCAGATAATGGATTATTCGTCGCTCCCACATTTCTGCCATAAGAGATCTTCCGGTTCCTCAAACAATTTGAACTATAGTGTCGAAAATTGCTTTTCATTGGACCATTCCTTTCACCAACAACTTTATAATTACATTAAGCAACAATTTTTGGTTCGTATGCCTGTGGAGCCCGCAAAACAAGGGTCCGTGCATGTAACTTTGCCTCAAGATGCTGATGAAGAAGACATAGCCAAGGCCTTAGAGTCGGAGTTGGAGAAATTCAAGACTTTAAAGATTTGTCCAGATGACACGAAAACCAATGATGTTAAGGTCTAGAAGATTCTTCATCTCCGGTATGAGGTACTAATTCACGTCTTATCACGAATCTCTTGGTTTAATGTTAGTTAGCTAAAACACACTGTCTGACAATGTAATAAATCATCTGCAGCCGATGAGATGTATAAATATATTGAGAAATATGTAATATATTTCATGTTTGAATCTTCTTGTAAGCTTCACATGAATTCTACTGAAAATATAGGAAATTTAAAGTCGTGCTAGTTGTTACAGTTCTTACGTATTTTTATCATGTTTCTTGAAAAACGAGATTATCATGGTTTTCGTAGTTTCCATTTAACTCAAAAAAAATTAACTTATCCATAAAAATCTATTTATAAAACACTATATATATCCTATTCCAACTCTATTCTCTACTATTTCTTTCTAAATACATTCTACTCATGTAATTTCGCCACTTTACAATACTCTATTTTCTTTCTACCTTACGATTCACTGAACATTTTCTTCTTTTTGTCGCCATTTTTGAAGTTCGTTCTCAACTATCTTTTTTGCAGCCTCAGCCATCTCCGTTCTCTTGAGAGCATCCTCAATTTCTGACTCTATTTCCTCGTTTTCTTTCAAAATCGCCTCAACTTTCTGCAAAGCTTCATTCTCACTTGCTTTTATACTCTTCACCTGCGCCATGGCGGCCCCCACTTTCACATCGGCCTCTTTTCTAAATTCCTCAATCTTTTTATTCACAGAGTCGAACTCGTCAACCGACAATCTGATCTTCCTATTAGACCCCGATAGCGACCCTTCTCTCAAATCAGCATCGTCGATTCTTGGAGAATTGTGAATTTGATCATCTGCTAGCTTTTCTGCAACTTTAGCAGCTTCAGCTTCTTTTAATGCAATTTGGAGCTTTTCTTCAGCTTCTTTGGCTGCAGCTTTTGCTGCTTCAGCTTCTTGCTTTAGTACCTCAACTTCCTTATTAGTTACTTCAGCTTCGTGTCTACCGCTTTCAGCTTCTGCTAATAACTTCTTGAGAGCTGATTGCATATCTTTGAAAACGTTAGTAGACATAGCCTCATTAAGCTCGTTTTTCATCTTCCCTAAATTAAGTTCCATTTCCTCAACTTTAGCTTCTGCTTCTACTGCTTTTTTCTCTGATTCTGAACAATCCCGTTTCATTTCCTCCACTTTCACTTTAAGTTCTTCCACAGAACTTCTAATCGAAGTTTCTTCCGAAACAGCTTCTTGAAGTGCATTTTTAGCGTTTTCAAGCTCCGAAACGACATTTTGCAACGAACACAAATCCGAAATTCTAACATCATTAAGCTGTTCTTGCAAAACCTTAATCGCCTCTGTCATTTCTTCGAGCTTCTTCTCGTAATTCTCTCCAAAACCGCACTCGTTTTTCAAATGCTCCATTTCCCTTTCTGCTACTTCCTTAGCCGACTTATGTACCAATAAACGAACCTCTTTTTCTGCGGTAAGCATCAAGTGTTCATCTTCTGCTTGTAAAAACTCGAGCTTTACCTGATCAAGCGATTCACGTAATATGGCAACTTCTTTCGCTAGCTGATTTTGCTTCTCTTGATTCAATCTAGCTGCTTGTTGAGCTTCTTCAGCTTCATGAAAAGCTGACAATTTAGCTTCTAAAGCTGCATCAAAATCTTGTCTTAGATTTGTGAGCTCTTGTTTGCTAGCACTAAGTTCTCCTGCGGACGTTTTGTAACGTTCTCGTTCTGAGTCCACGTCTTGTTTCCACGCATCATTAGCGAGGTGGGCTTTGAGCGATTTATGCTCTTTTAATTCATTGGCTCGATTTTTTGCAGCTTCTGTGGATTTAATTGCTGCTTGTTTGGATTCACTAAGATTTTCGAGCTTGTTTGTTAGTTCTTGCAAGGTTCTATTAGCCACCTGCAGATCCCGTAAAGCTTGAGACTTCGCAGTTTCTGCGATTTTGAGTTGATCTTTGTAGTAGTCGAGTTCCCTAAGGATCATGAGATGTTGCATCTCCTTCTCGAGCACTCTTTGCTGCATGAATAAACGAATCAACAATTATTGAATCAAATAGTACTACCTCGATCGAATCCGATGGTTCAATTGTGTATTCTGTGTATTATTGAATCAAATAGCATTCTTTTATACAAGTGTGTGTGGACCACATACAATACACCTTACTGTGTGAGAGAGATAGACACTAGAATCATTGAACTTGGTCTATCATAGACTTGTCCGTTAATATACTGTATGTCTTTTGCAATTACTAAATTGCCAGTCAAACTATCCATCTCGTTCATCAGGACCTAAAATCCCGACACTGTAAACGTATTGACAATTATTGAATCAAACAATATTACTACGGAGTAGTTCATTGACGTTAATATTACAAGGAAACAACACTAAGACGACGATATTTGCATCGATGGAAAGTACAAGTTTGCAGCAAGAGTACATACCTCTTCGGCTTTCGCCTTCTTGGTTACGGGCCGGGCTCTTGGGGAGACGACATCACCGAATAAACTCACCGCCGCCTTGACAGATGCAAAGGGCGCTCTAGTATCGATCTCTCCAACGTCTACTCTCGGTGATTCTATGGCTGAACCAGCTGAGCTTGGAGAGCTAACAACAGACTTGGGAGATCCAAACCCATTCTGCAATGTTCTTACTAAACCAAACATTTCTACAAATAAAACTCTTCTACCAACTTCTGCATATTCAACACAAAAAAGATAGCAGCATCATCTGTCAAAATTTTATGTCCAGTTTCATATATCTTTTTTCATTTTTCCAGAAATATAATGCAAAGAAATGACAAAATTAACAGAAATGGAAAGAGGAAAAAGGGAACACATATATTCAAAGGAATCGGATATGATGCAAAAACGTAGATATTCATGTGATTACGCGTTCAAGAAACTCAATATAAAGAATACGACACAGGGTCGTTCTTAGAAGCTCGTGGGACGTCTCTGAACAATCGGGATACAACGTACCTCAAAATTTAAGTCATTTCCAAGAGTATGCATGGAAAACCATGCAAATAAATTTTTCCTTTTGTATATAAATAAATTCTTGTTCCTAAATCCTTCAGAAAGAATTTTTATTGTATTTTATCTGCTAAATGGATGAGAAAATCTCAAATCTTTTGCCTTGTTTCACAGTAACAAGAGAATGTAATGTTGTAAGAATGACCACACAGATGTAAGTAAAATCTATTGTAAGAAAAAGATGTGTCTTTTATTTTGCTCCAAAGTAGTGTTCTGTGGAAGCCCAACCTTTGCGCCTAATTTGAGTTCACACTATTATGCGAATTTGCGCTCTTTTCTGCAAAAGTATTAGTTTTTATATTAAAAAAATCATGAAAATTATATTATATTTGTTTCCTTCTGTTTTTCATGTCTCTCTTTGACGTCCATAAATCGTTTGTTTACAAATTAGAACTATAAATAGAGACGGAATTGAAAATAAATAATCAATAAAGTTTTTTTTTTTTTAATATTAGATGCCTTTTTTCTACAAGCTAAATTCAATTGGGAAATATCATTTGAAAAACTTAACAATATAGTATGCTTTAACACAAGAAGTTAACGCTACTAATTTTTCATTTGAAATAATTGACTTCAAAATCAAATTTTGGGATTTTTATACCAAATGATTAAGATAGTAATGAATTGTGGATTTGTGGTATAATATATTTCGGTTTTCTGAGTGAGAGATTATACAATAATTATTTTATCTTTTATGCGTTAATTGCTTTTACTATTTTACTTGAACAGTAAAAATGAGCCTAATAACATATTAATTGACTTCAACAAGCATTTTTAAAATTTCTGGATCTATCTCAAAATAATTAAACAGCTAGAACGAGTAAAATCCGAAGTAGTTACTACATACAATCAAGAGAACATAATTACCGCAAAACGATCCTTTCATCAAAGCACACTAGGAGTCTAGGCCATAAATTCTCGTCCTCTTCAACATACTAGGAAATTAACCCTAGTCATAACTGAATCAAACATTATAAATCGACCATCACCAACATATAATACATCCTCAGTGATGTCCAAACTCGTGACGTCTAAACAATAGAACAACAGACTTACACACAGCTTATATTCATCAAGTTGCAGAAGTTACCAAAGCCTACCTGAGAGCAAAGTATTCATTTCTAACAAAAAGGATTTTAACATAATTTCTCAAGAACATGAAATTTAACTACCACAATCAGTAAAATAGTTTAGAAATCTACACAACTCCAGAGAACTTCACCTACAAACCGACCAACTAGCCAATGAGTACGATTTATAGCTATTCACAATATCTTAAGCAAAGGAGTCAATAAATTATGAACTGCAAACAAACTCTTTAGCAAACTGTAGAAATGCAAAAGTTTTTATCCTATATGCTAAAGCTTCTACGGTGGTGCTACAAATCTACAGGCCGAGCAATTGCATATAAATTTATTCCGGTCAGCAGTTCAATGCTATTCTCTTTTAACAGTCAGCTGTTTCCATCGCCTTATTTTTTTCCCGAACGCTGCTTCCACGTACTCTGCATTGTGAGAAAACATGGTTAGTGCATAACTCGGTTATAAAATATTTTACATGAAGTAGAAACAAGTTGGGCATGGTGATAGGCTGGTTCCGACAAAACCCGAGATCTGATCCGACCCGACTCGGGAACCGGAGAGTTAGGCCAATCAGACCGAGCTTTGTAATTTTCAATAGGGTATATTACATAGATGCCCCCTGCATGAAACCCTAATTACGAAAAACACCCCGAAGTTTGAAACATTACCAAAATTCCCCTACATTTTTACCCTTGTGAGTAAAAGTAGATCACATTTTTATCCTTGTGAGTAAAAAACAGATTACATAGCACATTGCAATTTCGCCCATGTGAGTAAATGCAGATTGCATTTTCAGCCTTGCAAGTAAAAGCGTATCACAATTTCACTCTGTTTTTTGAGTTGTCACTTGTCAGCATCTGCGTGTCTTGGAAATTTGCAAAACCTCAGGGGCTCGCGGTAATTATATAATAAGTGAAAGGATGCGCATGTAATTATCCTTTTTAAATATAAAGAACAATCAATATAACTTCCTAAATACGAGAAATGATATTGGATATGGTTTGAAATTGAGTTACCAGAGGCTCATCGTCAGAAACCTCTGCATCTATAGAATCAGAGGCGGATGTCTCCCTGCCAGGCTTATCTATTGGATGGCTATCCATGTCGTCGTCCTCATCAGCATTCTGTCCAGATTCTTCTTTGGTCTCATTAGGCTGCTTTTTGTCTGAAGAAGAAACTGCTTCATTATCTGATTCATGAGCATCCTGTCGATTATCGCTCTGAGTATCTTCAGAATCGTTTTCATCCTCTTTCGGCTCTGCATCACTCGATCCCTTCTCAACATCTTCCTCTTGTTTATTGTCCTTGTCAGTCAACTCCTCATCAGCTAAATTCTTTTCCTTCTGTTCTTTATCTGTATTTTCAGGAAAAACACAAGAAAAAATCAACAGAGCACAAAATCTGTACGTGCTGAATTTTAATAGTCAAAATAGCATAATTTTTAGGTGGTGTCTCAAACCCTAGTTACGAAAATCATCTCGAGATCTGAGAAATTATCATAAACTCCCCAGTCAATAAAGTATATTATAAGTTCACCCCTGGCACGTCAGTAAAAAACAGATAAATTTCAACCCCTGTTTTCCTAGTTGTTAGGATCTATAGGGGGTGTCCTGGTAATTTGTAAAACCTCAACGGGCTAGTGGTAATTGCCCGATGTCCCAATCAATGAGGGGAAGGGTGTGCATGTAATTATCTCTAATTTTTAACTTATCAGATAGCACCGTTTGCAGTGATTAGCCTTAAAACACGGAACCCTTATTTCTGCATGATTTTTGGAGAGAAAACATAGTATAATTCCTTACCGGAGTCTGAATCATCAGCCGAGGACTTGGTGGTAATTTCAGGGTGCGCAAGGTCTGGGCTTTCACCACTTTCTTTAGAGGATTCGCTCTTCGACACAATTTGTTGCCTTTGTTTTGAACTCTTCCGTGGAGTTCTTTTCCTTCTTACTTGAGATAATCTGCCAGTCAATTCGATTAAATAAGCTAACTATAAACAAAGAAATAAATAGCTCCAATTCCTTGAAATTGAAATAAATGACTCACTTCTCTTTCAAATCTGCATCTTGTTTTGAGCCTTCAATTGATTTCCTTTTCTGAACAGATGATCTGCAACTCGATTAAATGAGTAGATATACATGTACTACCCTTTATAACAGCAAAAAATATGCACATGACGATGTATACAAATAATTAAAAGAAATTGTAAAAACCAACTCACTTCTCTTCCACTTTTTTATCTTGTTTTGAGCCTCCGAGAGATTTCCTTTTCTGTCCAGATGATCTGCAAGTTAATGAAATAAGTAGACATCCAACTATTACCTATTCAACAGCAAAAAATATGCACATGACGAGGTGTATACAAAGAATTACAAGAAATTGTAAAAACCAACTCACTTCTCAGTCATTTTGTCATCTTGTTTTGAGCCTCCAATAGATTTCCTTTTCTGCCCAGATGATCTGCAAGACAATTATGAGTAGACATCCAAGTACTAGGCTCTTGCAACAGGAAAACATGTGCAAATCCCGAGGTATACAATGAATTACTAACACAAGACTCACTTCTCTTCCATTTTTTCATCTTCTTTTGAACCTCCAATAGATTTCCTTTTCTGCCCAGATGATCTGCAAGTCTATCGAATGAGTAGGCATGCCTCTTGCAAACAGCACAGATATGCACACCCCGAGGTAAACAAGGAATTACAAGAAACGTTCATTTAGACATATTTGTAAGTCATTTTCCATGAGAATGCTCCAAAAAAAATTATTTTCCCTAAACACCAACATAACTGGCTTGAAGTCAAGGGCAAAAGGTCTATTTTAAGGTTAGCTATTGAAAGTCTTTATTCAACAAAGAACCCCAATTACTTTCACTCAAGTAATCTTCCAGTTACTTCATTAATAAAGCGATTAAAGAAAATCAAGAGTTCCTAAAATGCAAATTATGTTAAATAAAGGCAGCAGCACTAACCCTCCTTTAGGACGAGAGTGCTTCGCCGAACCAGATCGCTGCACACAGTGTCAAAAGACAGTGTTAGTTCTTATGCCATAAATTTTAATTTACAGGAATAAATAATTACACACTTCTAATAGGATAAACGTAAATTAGTGAGCATTCAAACCTTGGCTTTTTTGTCATTGTCAACAAGCTCCCAGCGCTCCCTTTCTAATCGAAGAACTTCCACATCTCCATCATCATATAATATCTTTGAAACAAGTTGAGTAATATAAAAGAGAAAAGTCAGCAATGAGAAACTTCATCGCAAAACAATTGTTTAAGAACCATGTTGAAGTATCGAGAAAACGAGACACTTAAAATGCACATACCACATGCTTCATTTTCTGTGTATCAAATGATTTTACAACACCTTCATAAAACCTGCATAAAAGACAGACAGGTGTAAACTATAGTCCAGAATATTATCAATAACCAAAAATCTTCCTAGTCGATGGCAAGTGTATAAAAAGGCACAACTGCAACAGGATTATAATGACAAGATTATAGTACAGAGACCGAATCAAGAATTACTTACTGCTTATCTATCGGCCACCAAACTTTTATTCTGCGACCAATTAAGTCTTCTGTAGAACTTTGACTGTCCTTGGTTGTGCACTAATGACATACAAAGAGAAAACAGAATTAAGTAAAGTTTAGCAAAGAAGTTATGAGAACATTCAATTAGGAAAGATAAAAGAAACTAAGCAAGCAAAGTTGCAACAACAATTTAGATAATAACTTTCAGGCTTTCAGCAACAGATTTGTTAAGCTATCATCTCTTCGAAATGCAGCAGTCAACGGAGCCTCAATATTGGGATTCTTTGTTCACACCGACAAGACTATGGCCTAGACCATAAGATGGCACAAAACTCCAAATGAGAAAGCACACCCTTTTTTTTGTTGCTTTAAAATGTTTCACTTCTCACATTGCCGCGAAACATAAGATGGCTCAATGGTCAAAATGTGTGTTAAATTTAACATGTCCATTTTAGGACAAACTAACCTTTCCTAACCCAGCAATATTTTTCGGTTTTTCCTTCTTCATAGATCCTGACTTGGAATGACTGATTGCGCGTGTGCCATCAGTTTCCGAGACTCTCTTAGGACTCTGTACACAATAAGAAAGATGTAAAAAGTGCATAAATCATCATAAAACCTCAACTGCGCTCCACAAATTTCATTGGTTGAAAAGCATACCTTAGCATCTGGGCCATGACCTCTATCAGATCTTTTACCTTTCTTCTTCGAGGTGCCTGATTTTTTTATAATAGGTGAAGCTGGCGAATCAGACTCTGCATGTTCATCAGTTTTTTCTTGCATAGATTGATTTTCTGAACTAGTTTGAGGTTCCTCGTCTATTTTGTCAAAGTCAACTTTAATATTTTCCTGATTTACACTAGCAGGCCTCTTAGAACCCTTTTTAGATGATGTTCTCCTACGTTTTGGCACAGGAACATCTTCTGTTGATTCACTAAACAGAGGTTTCCTCTTCTGAAGCCCATGGTCACTTCTCTTCTTTTTGCGGACATATTCATGGCCATTACTTGACTCAAACTTGCTAGCTTTATCCATATTATCTGTGTTTATTTCTTTCACCATTTTCAAGATATCAAAATCCTTTTCACCTGCAACTCCAGCTTGTGCAGGTTCATTCTTCACCTCTTTTTTTGCCTTTGCTGCCTTGGCTTTGAGACGTTTCATCAACTTCCCCAATGGCATTTCACTGCCCTCTGTTTCACTGTCTTTCATGACATCATCCTCTGAATTTACTGTATTAACCTGAAGTAATAAAGTATCATACAATTAAGTTCGCATACAAGAGACAGATGGAATACGTTAGGTCACTAGGTGGAAACTGGAATAGTTTTCAAGTCTTACAATTCCATTAGCTTCCAGTTCAAGTGATTCAAAATGGGCCAATATACCCTCATCTGCCAGCCATGTCTTCTCTTCACCAACCTAGTATCAGTAAATGGTAAGCAATCATACATGGACATCACAAATCATAATAAAGCTACACTATCATAAGTTAGAGCTTAGTAAACAAACATTACTCGGTCATGAAATGAGAAAAGCTTTTGAAAGAAGTCAGGAATACTACAAGAACCTTTGCATTGCGAGGATTAGATTCCAACTCCATGACATCTTAGGTTATTTTATGTGGTCTCAGCATAGTAGTCAATTTTCAGTTTTTCATGTCCTAAGTGTTTCTGATTTTAAATTCAGAAGAAAAAACCTCAAAATGTATAGACATCAAAACCACTCTTCGGATAGATAATTCCTGGGGGAAAAAATTAAATGATTTGCCTTGTAACAATCTTGCAAAATAGAACTCGTGAACAAGGGGAAAGAATCATGGCTGAACACCACTTGTTGAATGAACTGGCATTTCTAAGAACCTAGGTCTAAGCTGAGACGGATGAGTTCGATTAGGGGTAAATTTTACTATTTAAGATGTATTGATAAAAATATGAGTTAAAATCAGATGAGCAAGCATATATGTATGGATGGTCTGCACGCTTGATAATACATATCACAATGGGACAAAAATTTGAAGATATACATACCTTCAAATCGTTTTCTTCTTTCTTCTCGAGCGGTTTATAAAGTGCAGGAGGTAGGGTCACAGATGCACTTGAGTCTTGAAGATAATCTTGGCTTGGAGCTAACCGCTTAATTATTGGCATGCCAAGGTCGCAAAGAGCATACAAGTTCTGCGATTTGTGATTTTGAAATTATTATATGGCATTAAAACAACAATAATCTCATTATACATTCTAAATTTCTATCTGACAGATCAATTTTTCGGTCCTTCCTCAGTGTGTTTTTACCGGTGCTTCAGATGTTCTATCTTGTCAAATGATGAAATTTGAGAGTAAATATGGCTCAAGGTAAAAAGATAGAAGACATGGTATTTAATATCAAACCTTCGACTTGGCTGCATCAAAAGCATCTTCTGAGCGCTTGATACATAGAAAAATTGAATTCAATAATGAAATGCTTTCCTTGTCCTTGCTAATACTAGCATCAGATTTGCCATCTGCATCTCCATGCACCAGCATCGACAGGAACAAATATAACTGCCTGAAACAGATAGTTATAAATCATTAAGATGCAGAAGAAAGAATTACACTAACATAAAGCGTGATAAATATGCCAGATTACCAGTATCTTTTCATTATTGCAATCTATAGGGACTAGTAGTGTTTGCTACTGCATTGATACATACGATATTAGTTCTACAACTGTAGATGATTTAATCAGTCGTCTTCAGCCAAGGACAGATCTATCTTTTCAGATGAAGTAGTCAATAAGTTTATGCAACCTTAGGCAAGCATTACGACAATTCTATAATTACTTTTCCGCCCCCACATTTGTCACAGATTAATCTCCTTAGCAAATAGATAACTGCGGAAATGAAGATTGTCATTGCTTAAACAATTTTTTTAATTATAGATTCCGAAGTTAACATTTTGTGATCTGGAGAATTTGGAAACACGCTAAGAAACAAATCACATAATATTATATAGACAAATCACAAGCTACACGTTCCACTGGGCTATCACATATTATTCAAGTTAATGCTTTAAAAATCGAAATGTCAGCCTGAGAAAAAATCAATCAAAGAGTTGCATTAACTAACTTTACAGTAGAAAGTAAAAAAAACTAAGATGGCAATCATACCACGACATTATTGCAAGGCATGTATTTAAGAAATAATTTTTTATCCGAGTAAATTCATTACTTGTCTCCTCCAGGCTATTATAAATTTAGAGCATCTAGCCTCTATTCAATACTCCCCATCCTGTTCAAATTCTTTTTTAAAAACCCACCAAATTCAATAAATGCGCCAAGTGAATCCAGGCACAAAGGCGACACGTGGCTCAAGCACGGAGAGCAAAAGAATGCATACACTTAATTCAAGTAAAAGTTATATTCTAAGATTATGATTCTATCAATTACTAAATTTAGAGCATCTAACCTCTATTCAATACTCCCCATCCTGTTCAATTTCTTATTAAAAACCCACCAAATTCAATAAATGCGCTAAGTGAACCCAGGCACAAAGGCGACACGTGGCTCAAGCACGGAGAGCAAAAGAATGCATACACTTAATTCAAGTAAAAGTTATATTCTAAGTGAAATTTCGGCCGACATAAATACCATAGAAATGACGTAATTATTAAATGCATAAGCAAGTGTATACGGGCACAAAGGGCACGTGTCGTTTATACACGAACAGCAAAAGAAGGCGCAAACTTAATTGATGTAAACATTTTCAAAAATGGTATGTTGTTTAAATATGCAAAGTGAATCCAGGCACAAAGGCCACGTGTGGCTTAAGCACGAAGAGCAAAAGAAGTTGCACACTTTATTGAAGTAAACGTCATACTGCAAGTAAAAAATTTCAGCATCATATATGCAATATGAAGAAATTTCAGAAATGACATCACATTGCGTATATCAATTGAACCATAAATTTGAGCATAATCATTGACTCAAGTAATTTAGACATTTTGATATATTTTTGCAGATACACCAAGAAAGGGATCACATAATATTATATAGACAACTCATAAGCTCTACGTCCCACTGAGCTATCACATATTATCCAAAATAAATGCTTCTAAGTTTTTAATGTCATTCTGAGAAAAAATCAACAAAAAAGTTGCATTAGCTAACTCCATCATAGGAAATAAATAATTAAGATGAAGATCATACCACGATATTATTGCAAGGCATTTTTTAAAAATAATTTACAATCCAAGTAAATCCATGACTTGTCCTCCACCAGGTTATTATGATTCTCTCAATTAAAAAATTTAAAGCATCCAGCCTCTGTTCAATGGCCACACGTGGCTTACACGAAGAGCAAAGAATGCATACACTTAATTCAAGTAAAAGTTATATTCTAAGTGAAATATCGGTGGACGTATATACCATATCAAGAATTTCAGAAATGGCATAGTTATTAAATGCACTAATAAGTGAATCCAGACACAAAGGCCACGTGTGGCTTACACACGAAGAGCGAAACAAGTCGCAAACTTAATTGAAGTAAAAGCTTCCACAATCGCATAATTATTAATTACATGTGAATCCAGGCACGAAGAGCAAAAGAAGGTAAAAACTTTGCTGAAGTAAAAGTTATATTCTAAGTAAAATCTTAGCACACATTTATGCAATATGAAGAAATTTCAGAAATGGCATCAAATTTGGCGTGTAACTTTTGAACCATTTGAGATAATCATTGCTTAAGTAGTTTCAGACATTTTTATGTAATTCAGTCCAACCAAATTTCAATAACCAGAATTCAAAGACCACCACAATAAACCAGAAGTCTAGAACATAGTAAGTGGTCCAAATGAAACATAACCAGAGACCTAGAAACTAAACAAACATTCCATGTTTTCGCTTCTTGCCCTTGCTTTTGCTAAACTTTTGACCCTCAACACAAAAAACACCACGAGGCACTTAACTGAACTCCGCATTAGGCATGAGCCAAGACGCTTTTGGCAGCTATACGCACAAATGAACCACCAGCCAGGTATGTAATATTTCCATAACTGTATGACGCTTTGCTCGTTTTGGGACTGAGGTGGCCATTTTTTATGGTTCAAAATTCTAATAGTAATAGTACTTTTTGAATATTAATATTTTGTACATTCTTCTCACATGAGGATTGACCATATCTCAGTTTTAAGTTACTAGCTGTCGAGTTTAAAGCCACTTTGACTCTTCATCAGTATAATTAGAGCTTATTGGACTTAATCCTTTTATATCATTTGTAATTACCAGTCATATTTAAGTACCAGCCTATGAAGGTTTAGACCATTCTATGTTTTGCACTTCCGTAATAAATTTAGTTTGACGTATTCAAACTTTCCTCTTTCATTTGGATCATAGTGTTCGCACTTTTAATAGGGCATCATAATTTGTTTGCAACTGACAAACTGCATGAATGGAATTAAAAGGTCCAAACCTTTGCAATTAGGCTATCAGAGTTGCAAATCCTATTCAAATTATTGTATTTATCTGTTTCCAATGTTGAAATCCTGACCACACTTGGTATTTGAAACATGTAAAGCATCATCCCTACCATGTCTAAACAAACAAAATCCTCTACCGTCGAAATGGCATCTAAAGCCAGTTTGTTTCACTATTTTTTTAACCCTATTTAATAATAATTTACTGTGCATGCAATACTGTTACGAGGTCAGAGCACGTAAGAGCAGTAAATTCTAATTTCTTCAACCAAAAGAACGGGGACAATTTGCATGAGAACACAACTTTCCAATTCTATAGGAAATAAAAAACTTAACCTCTATAAGATTGTTTTATAATGTTCAAATTTTGTTAAATAGGCTCATGGATCCAAATATAAATCATCCAAATGAGGTGATATGTACATGAATTCAGAGATGGAGAATACTTAAGCAAATATTCCATCACAAACGCAGCGCATTTAAGAAAGTTATACCCTTAACAAATAAAACCCAATGGAGTGAAAAAAGGAGGGGGGACGAACAAGCTTCAAAAGTACTCCTATGCAAAGAGTCTTAAGTAATTACAATAAGAAGACTTCAAACAAATTATTACAAAAGGCATGATATTTGTTTGATCTCTATTAGCTTCACTTGAATCCCAACCTTCATTAATTAAAATTTAATAGTGTCAATCCAAAATACCTGTACATGGGTTCAAATGTTTTGACATCTTTGCACTCATCAATATTAGGAAACAAAGGATGATGAGCAAGGGAATGGACCACGTATGGGAGTATGTATTCTGGATAAAGGGGTGGAGATATTCCGTCAGTCTGCGAAGAAATTTGGCGTCCCCTCAGTTGCTGACACATCTGGATGATGTCATTCAAATAGCGTTTATTCTGCGAAATAATTAAGAGAATAGGTAATCATCTTCATTTTCATAAACATATATATCCCAAACCTAATAGATAGAATAAAATAAACAGGGAATATACCTCCTCTAGATCTGACTGTGGAGATGAAATATCAAGCAGGAAAGCACAAGCATACTTGGGGTCTAGAATCCGGTCCTTTACATATTGATGAACCTTGTTTAGAAATAGTTTCTTTACCTCAGGAAAAGTATCCTACAAAACCCAATGGTGAGGGAATAAGAAATACTAAGTGAACTGTTTAAGGTAATGGGCATTAGAAAATTCACCCCACAAAAAACCACATACTCCCAGTACTCTACCTCTGAAATTCTCAATGTGAGGTAAAGGACATCAAGAGGAATCTTTTGCTCCCAGTGCTTTGATAGGCGAAGAATAGCTTTTGCTGCAGCAAGCTTCATATGAGCTCTATCGACTAAACTGAACATGAAAAAAGACCATTTCAGGGCAAATGAAGAAAATTCATACATGTAAATTCTTTAAAGAAGCTTCAGACAATATCCTGTCCAAATTACCTAGATTCAATCTCTCTTGAGATATCACCAAATAAGACTATATTCTTGAGGATTTCAATTAGGTCATCAATCCCAGAGCGGAGATGAGCATCTTTAACAGGTAAATAGCTCTTCACCAAAGCCTTAACCCCAAAAATCTGCAGGAAAAATTTTCAGGCTCATTTAGTGGACAAAGGTTTTCTAAGATGAGCACTAATCAACTGATGAAGGACGAGAAATACGCCATCGGAGAGACCTTTAAAGAACAAAGTTCACTTCTATCATCCCAACAACCAGTCGCTTGATCTCCTGTTATCTGAAAGTAAAGATGTTTATCAAAATACTGCAGCAACAAAGAAAAGAATGGATCAAAAGATCATGTGCATTTCTAAAGACATACATGTCGACGCTCCAGTATGTTTCCCTTAATGAATTTTTCAACCTCACTTTCTCTTGTTTCAAAGACTGGCATAGCAGCTTGTGCTATGCATCCAAGAGATTGTAGTACAGCTGGTAAATGTGAGTTCTCTTCAAGCATATCAACTAGCCTCTGTTTTTACAGAAACATCAAATTTTAACAAAAACAGAAGGTAAAAAAATATAAAACAGTATAATTGAAAATAAGACGAGAACAATAAAAATAATAAATCACAATGATAATGATAAAGATGACAATGACAATGACAATGACAATAATAGTAATAATAAAACAAAGAGAAACCTTGTAAAGAACAGAGAGTGACATGAGACCATCATCTTTTGTGATGGATGCTAGTGCATGAACAGCATACTTCGCCTGCCTTCGGCTACCCTCGATGCATATGCGCTCGAGAATAAGGTCTAATGACCTATAAGCAAAAGGATTACATTTCAGAGGGGGAGAGGGGCGGGGGACAACCAAGAAAAGGAAGAAGAAGAAAATTAAGGGATAGACATTTTTGAAATCTAACCTTGATGAAACACCCAGTTGTTCTCGGATAGTACCCCCAGCTTTCGCAAGAATATGCAAAGTACCTTCCTTTATTATTTCATTGTCATCCTCAAGAAGATGTACCAAATCTTCTTCAATCCCACCAAGCAGCAACGGACAAAATCGTGCAAGAATCTGAGAATTCACGGCATAACAAACGAGAAAGGGAGTTCAAATTTCTAGGTTACATGATATCAATCCCAAAGAAAGTTTCCTGTGGGGTGCAGAGTCATTAAGTGAATTGTTTTTTCCTCTGTGGTGATAAAGGAGATATGGCGTGATTAACAAGTTCCACTGTTTCAACAACAGACATTAAGAAATTATAGTACAAAAAAGTGGTACTCATTGTTTCTATATTCACAGAGTTCTAGAGCAAACACATTGTAGAACGTATATGGCAACTGAAATTCCATGCAGACACATATTGTACACCAAAGGCTTACCCATTCATGAAATGACAGTGATCACTCAAGACAAGGTATAAACATGCTTTTAAGTCTCCGCATCCATGATTAAATATTTAAACATTCGTCAGGGGAAACATAAAGTCATGAAATCATTACACCAGTAGTCATCAATAAGTATTTATACAGAATCAATATAAAAGTAAACATCATACCACAAGAATACTCATGCAGGACACAATTAACTCGTTGCTTCCAGAAGATTTATGTACACCAGCCTCCAGAAGAATTTCTCTGACATGATCCTTGTCAAAAAGTAGATAAGAACATTTCAAGGAAAGAGTGCTCAGAAACTCATAGAGACGATGCTTCTGACCAAGGATTTTTAGCAACTCATCCTACATTAAATTCAGAAAGTGTGAGAATCCCTCATCTATGATCATCAAAGAGTTGTAAATTACATTTCTAAAGAAAAGGACATAAGAAAAAAGAGAAGAAACGACAGTCAGTTCAATGTCAGTATAATATCTCACCCTTGAACTAGTGGCTTGAAGAGAGCTGGTATTTGGATCAAGTAGTTGTGTCAAAAATTTCCAAACATTGGAATCTTTTAACTGGTCGAGAATCTGAAAATTCTCCTCTGCCTTTCCAGGATCAGTAAAACAGTGCGACATAACACGAAAGCAGAACATTACTTTCTTTTGTATCTCAGTGCCATCACCTTCCTGCACGTGGACAAAGACGTAATATTTTCATCAAAAGCTCCTTTGTGATACTTTCAGTAGTCAAAGACTCAGAAATGTAAAACTCATTTAGCAAACCTGAGGCAATTGTCTGAGAGAAAGGTACTTCAGCATCTCCTGTTGTAACCTGCAGCACCGTAGTAAACTAATGAGACTTGCAATTATATAAATCATGCAGTTTGAAAGCAATATAACATTGATCTACAGAAATCACAAAAATCTTATATGTCAAAAGTCAAAACAAACACTCCACAAACCTTTGCTTCTGCTCTAGTATCTTCTCAAGAGCTTTAACTTCAACCTTGTCAAACCCAGAGAAAATGCTAACCCAATTTGTCACCTTATCTTTGACAGAAAAATCAGTTGGGAACAAGGATAGAGACAGAATAGGTTCAATTGTGTCTGATCTGCAAAGATAAACCAAGCCCTTCGGCAATCACAAACCAATAAGACTAAAGCATCTTAGGCCGCAAGTATTTTGTAGTTAATGCCCTGACTTCTTCTTTAGTAGCTTCCTTGGATACCACTTTCAAGAATTAATTTACCTTTTGATGAGCTTCTTAGTGGTGTTAGCTTTTAACTCGATGAAAATGTTTATTTGGATTCCTCATATATTTTCCATCCAGGACCAATTAAATAAAATAGCTGCAGCCAGAAATTCATTAAGTTACCTGAAATCTTTATCATAGAAGCATCTCAAAATTTTCCCGACGATCCAATCATATTCGTCATTCTTCGTTGAGCCACTAGACTGGTTCACGCGAGATACTCTATGAATGTCAGCTAACCTCTCCATTGTGTACCTCTTTACCAGGACCTGCATTTTTGGAGCAATAGTTGCCAGAAAATGAGTTAGGTGATGCCAAGAATGAATAATGGAAAAGCTGTAGAGATAGGTACACATACAGATTTGTCTCGGAGTCGTTCTGAGACCAGCTTGATAGTTTCAACAGGTATGGATGTGAGGGCATGACATGCCACATCACAAACCACAGAAACAACTTGTTTACGAACATTTTCATCGTAGTCCAACAGCCTTTCACAAAGCGCAGCTGGAAATTGAGTGAAATAATTAGGATTAAAGATCTTAGAGAAAGTTGGCGAAGATGAGCGCTGAAATTACTTACAGATTATTTGATGAGCTTCGGCTCTAGCAGGGTTCTCCAGAAGACAATTCTTAACATACTCGAGGACGGACAGCCTGACTTCCACTGCTCTATCAGTAAGCCTTTTCAGAAACTCCAAAAAGACTGGCTCAAATGCTTCAGAAATAGTAGATCCCGGCACAGCAAAGAGGTCACCGACTAAACCCACCGCTTTCAAACGAATGTCCACGTGATCACTCTGTTGATTTGAAAATTTGAAACTGATGAACCATCCAACATATCCAACTATGAAAAATAGAAACTACCGTAACTTTGAGAATTTATCAGAATCACCAACTTGGCCATGAAAATTCAGAGAATGAATGAAGAAATGAAGAGCTTTTTGAAGAAACTCTAAAGTGGGTGGCCTACCGCAATCCTCAAAACAAGGAAGCTGTTCTAGAATATGAATGCACATGACATCATGTCCACATATATCCAAAAAGAAAATCATACTTGACCTCGTCATATTTGAATCACAACATGAAGATCCTTTATGATGTCGGATAAAATAAATAAAGAAAGAAACTGATGATGATTACCAGTAGCTCTCCAGTAAGATGAGGAACAACCCCTGATAAAATTTGAGGAGCACAGCGATAGATATCATAAAGTACGCCATGGTAATTAATTTCAGGTTTCAAGGACCTGCTGTCTCCTGACATTGACGACACAAGAAATTGCTTTATGCCAGGTTCCAGCTTTGAAGCACAATTCTTTATCACATTCATAGCAAGCTTCCTTGCAGCCATAGACACATCCTAGCAGCAAAAGCTCCAAAGTCAATTCTTTTACGAGGAAGGCACTCAAGTCAACAAACATTGAACGAGGAGAGAAAGATGACGCTTACCTCCTTATCTCGGCCTAAAACGGACAATAAAATAAGCAAAAGGTTCTCTTGTACATCCTCACTTTCTTCTATGACAACCTCCATGATTGTTTGCATTGATGTCAAAACATTCTCAGGATGCTCGTCTCTGCGTGTGAAAAATTACAGGTGGTTACATCAAAAGAGTTGAGCATCCATACAGAATCCTTTTTGTCTAAGTACAATTATAGCGGGCGTCATCTTCAGAATTACCACCTCAAAGGTGGCAAATCATCGGGAAGTTCAATATAGAAAGATAAGGAAATGGTATCAACTCAGGATGAAAGAAAATTCACAAGCTATCAAGTAGCACAGCGCTTCATTTACTCAGAAGTATGAAGAACATAACAACTAAACATACTTGCTTAACAAGATAAAGTAGAGACAAAGAGAAGTTGGCGAGTACTGAAAATTAACTTGTATAGCAACTGATCAAAGAAAGCTCATCATCAAAAGCGCCATACCTGGCTACAGCCAAGAAAGTTTTGAACATTTCGTCTATGAGATCATCACATTCAAGATCAAGCATCACAACACATGATCTATATCTTGCCAAGGTTTCAAGAATAACAACCCTCCTTCCAAATGATGGGCCATTTATATCACTTAAGCCACTGAAAGTACTCACAATCACCTGGAAAATATCCTGGAATAGATTTAACAGAAGCAATCAGAACCTAAAACATAGATATTGGTGAAAAAGAAAGGCACACACTTAAGCTGTTATTTCCATTAGTCTAAAGAAGGAAAAAGTACCTTAAGAACATCATCATCATAAGGAGCCTCGGGTGCGGTAATTCGAGTTATTTCACAAACACAGGAAGCTACGAATAGCTTGACCTCCCGATCTTGATGTTTCAAAAGTTCTGGCTTAGAGATGGCGTTTAAGAGAGGCTGCATGGAGTCCATTATTGATTTTGGCGGTGACTGCTCTAATTCAGAAAGACATGTTGCACCTTGCTGCACGAGGTGAAAACACTTCAAATTACTATGGAGCAATCAGTTGAGAGTCCAGAAAACTTACGGCAAGCAACCTCAAAAACTTCCAGAGCTAATGTCCAGTTTATTTAAAATTTGAAGTCCACTATTTTCTGGCATGTGAAATGTATCATAAAGGTTATTTCTTAGCAACACATATCTCTAAACAGAAACCAACAGAGTAAGGCTCTGAGGAAACTCCTCAACCCCATGAGACAGGTACAGCCCTTGATCTAGAAGAAAGTGAATAATATTATAAGTATTGAAACTCACAATATTGAGTAACCATAATCCAATGAATATTGCTTTCAGAAGATAAAAAGATAATTTCTTGATTATGGATGGAAATGATAACAACAAAAGGGTTTTGATGGAGATAGCAAGGTTAAAATGCTAAAAATCAATTACATACATGCATTATGTCCTCTTTGTATGATAGGTACAGGGTGTAGGAAAAAGGTAGTACTGAACTTGGTTCTAATATAATTGTATACAAGTTTGTACTTCCTTCTCTCTTTTTCACCTATATATGCATAGGCACATAAATATATATACACATCTGAATGTGAATGCATGTATATAATCAAAGCTTATCATTGTGAGCTGAAAAGCGGCAAACTGCATAATCAAATGACTTTCCTCATATAACATCAAATGTTTTGATTATCTTCACGACACATTGGGACTGTGGAGGAGAGAGAAGAAAATTACTGATAAAATTTCCACAAAAAATAAAAAATAAATAAAAAGAATATTCTGGACTGCTTATGCTTGGAATTATAATTTTCAATAATTAAAAATGTATATATTGTTGATTTATTTTACTTCTTTTTAGTTCAATTTTTTGCAAAGTGGTCAAACTTTCTATTTTACCGCCTTAAGAACGAATACAATATACCAATTTGGGTAAAGATAAGAGTTTTAAAAGAAAATACTCAAATCTTCTCTTTTTCTCCCCTAAAAAATAAAGCACCCAAACCCAAACTAACCCTAATTATCCAAATTCCAGAATTCATGCAATGCAGAAGTATGCGCTTGTAAATTGAACTCATACAAAATCGAATATCACAACTCAACCGAATTTAAACAATTTTATCAAAAGTACTCGTCGGTTACAGGCAACAAAGCCAAACAGCACCTTTAATGAACCCTAATTCGACTCAATTTCATCACGTCGCCATAATTTTTCACTAATTACAACCATGCATCCACAGATGGAACTTCCAAACAAACACAGATTAATTACTACACCACAAAAATCACTTTTTTGCAGCGAAATTAGAACTTAAAAGAGATTTACAAAGGATGAGGCTCTCACCTTCAAGAGCTTAACGAGAGCGTCTTTCGAAGCTGGAGGACTCTCCAACTTCGATCCAAGTTCCGTCAGCTGCTGCTCGAGCTTTTCAGCCATGGCAACTGAAAATTTCACGGAAATTGTTCACAACTTCACGGAATTAGGGCTTTTCATACGCATTCGCAGCGTGTTCTTGAGTGTGTGTGTGTGTGTGTGTGTGTGTTTCTCAGGGTGTGTGTGTGTGTGTGAATTGGGGATTCTTTTTAATTTTATGTTTTTGGGTAGTTTCGAACAAGGAAGCGAGAATAACTCTTAATTTTGAAAATAGATATAGATATACAAATAGATACATATATGTGTGAAATATAAGCGCTCGTGCAGGACTTCGCCACGTCATATTTACTTTTTTTGCAATTAAGGTCTTCTACTTTTGAGTATTTCCGTGTTGACCCGTTCGGATGTTTGATTGTTTGGTTTTTTTAAATGACTGTTTGGCTTATCTGCATGTTGATATTGATTGTTGATCTGTCATTTGGACATGTGTAAGATTCATTTATTTCGAGAATCAGTGAATAAGATTCGATGAATTTAATGAGATTAGCTTCGATATAGTCGAGGAGTGCTCTATCTGATTAGTAAATTATGTTGATTTGAATTTGTTTGACTTTTCCAATCCTGGTTTGTGGTATTTGCATGTTGAGTCCATTGTTAAGTATTTTCATGTTTATATTGATGTAAGATTTGCCATTTGGAGATGTGTGGGATACATTTATTTTGAGATCAATGAATAAGATTTGATGAACTTGGTGATATTAACTTCAATATAATCTATGTATACTCAATCTAATTTGAAAATTATGTTGTTTTCATGTGAGTTTGACTGACTTTTTCAATCTTAATTTGTGGTACTTGCATGTTTAAATCAACGTTGATTTGTCATTTGGACATATGTGGGATACATTTATTTTAAGATCAATGAATAAGATTTGATGAATTTGGTGATATTAACTTCAACATAATTGATGTGTACTCAATCTGATTTGTAAATTATGTTGTTTTCCTTTGAATTTGCTTGCTTCCAATCCTAGTTCACATAGATTTGCATGTTGGGTCCGCGTGGTTGCTCTTTTTTGATAGATGTTCGAATTATCTGTATGTTGACACCGATGTCTATATGTCATTTGAACATGTGTGATATTTATTTTTTTGGAGAATCAATGAATAAGATTCTCTATTGAGGTTAGTTTTCATACATTCAATGTTTACTCAATCTTATTGTAAATTATGGTGTTTCCATTTGAATTTATTTGACTCGTCCAATCCAATTATAAATTATGTTGTTTCTACTTAATTATTCCTACATTATTCACACCAAGTCACTTAATAGTCAAGATTACGAAAACTTATATAGTATCTTTAACCCAACATAAATTGGAATATTATGTACAATTGCTCAAACATAATAGTCATTTAATTATCTACATGTTGATACTGATGTCTATACATCATTTGAACATGTGTGATATTTATTTATTTTGAGAATCAATGAATAAGATTTTTTAATGAGTTTAGTTTCGATACAATCAATGTTTACTCTCCTTATTGTAAATTATGTTGTTTCCATTTGAATTTATTTGACTTGCCCAATCCAATTATAAATTATGTTGTTTCTACTTAATTCTTCCTACATTATTCAAACCTAGTAATTTAATAGTCAAGATTACGAAAACTTATATAGTATTTGTAACCCAACATAAATTGGAATATTATGTACAACTACTCAGACATATATAGTATTTTTAACCCAACATAAATTGGAATATCATGTACAACTCAAACAGTGCAACTTTACTAGGCACAAATAAAAATCAGTAGGTCTCGCCACATTTTGTTATTAACTCTAAAATAAAATGAATTAATGGTGTATATTTTCACATGATCTAATCGAAACTAGTAAATCTAAATAGTTTCACTAAATCGATTTTTTTAGTGAAGCGGATACATGATACAAGTTTTAAATATCAAATGCGGCTAACAACTCTTACAATCAACTAATAACAATTATAGAAATAAAAAAATACTCACATGCCGTCGGTGGAAGTCAAACCTAAAACTTTTAATATCTTGAGGCTTGAGTTTTAACTAGTTCAATATCCCGATCTAAAAATACCATACCATACTACTCTCCATTAGTTATCGACCATGCGTGCGTAACTAGCTTGGACTTGTTCAGATTGATGGTTATAGTTCATAGCTTTAATTGCATAAATTTGTAACTTATGAAAGGAATATAATATTAGAAAACATATTGTAGTAACATCCTTACACATTTTGTGTCCAAGGGTCAAATTTACGACCTTAATGTTGCAAGTGAGAATGTAAGGTCTTGTTCGTTTATGTTTTTGAGATAGAATTCTGAAATTTTCTCAAGAAATGCGTTTTATGAAAATTCTTGTAAAAATGATATGTTGTGTATGGTGTTTGTTTATATTTCTAAATATGGTTGTAATTTATAAAATGTGTTAAATAAAAAATAATTGTTTGATATATGATATATTAAATATGAATTTAAAAACGATAAACTATGAAAGAGAAATAAAAAAATATTAGTTATAGTAAATAATTATTGATTGGTGATTGTGCGAAATGATGAATGTAATGATTGATAAATAGTTATACAGGAAAAATGAAAGGTTGAGAAACGTTGAATTTGGATGAAAATAATTTATTGCATGTCTTTTTAGTATTTCGTGATTCGGGATATAGAAAATGAAATTTAAATACATAAACAAAAAAGGACTAAATTAGTCGAGTCGAGTCAAATCAAACAAGTATTTGCAAACTTTCTTTGCACTATTAATAAACTTCAAATTTTATAATTGAATTTCATTTAATTGTTAATCGAACCGAATTTAAACAAGCCTTAATCAAACTAAACACAAACTGAGGTCGAGTATGATGTTTTTCACATACTTTATCACTTTTATTAATCAAGACGAACTCGAGTCAAACATGAAAACTTATCAAACAAAAAACAGCGTTCAAATATAATTTGTTAGCTTGACCAATCAAGCTTCAAAGAGTTTTTAATGATTGATCTCGAGTAGAGTATCAAACAATTTGCTTTGTTTTTCAAACTATTACAAGCTTATAGCAAGTCAAGAGTGGAGACAAGTCAATCGACTATTATACCATATTAAGAGTACCTTAAAACATTGCAAGTAAAATAGGATCATCAGCCCAAAACAAATCTGCAACATTCTGGGTATACACCCAAGAATATAAATTCTACAATAATACTTGTTTTACTAGGCAAGGCAACTGATACAGAATGCATCAATTCCAGTCATTACTATTACCAAAATCTGGAGGAAAAAAAAGGAAGATATTCTGGAAGTTATGAAGCAATGCCTACAACACTGATAACAGAGTGATTAGCATCTACGCCCCATCCGGCTGGACAAATGGATTGGCAATCTCATCTGTTCCATCAGTTGGGGAAACAAGCATCACAGCAGTCCCCCGACAAACCTGCAGTAGAAGGGTCACACGACGCTGACTAGACTGAGAAACATTGTATGATATCTGAAGAAGATTTTGAAAATCTTTTTAAGATTCAACTGTCTTCCATTAAATTCAACTCCAGAATGGACGACGTAACAAATTGCAATGACTAAATTAGAGCCGTTAATTATGTTCATTGAAAAGTCGATAAATGTACACAAAAGATGAGCATTGTACGTGTATGCAATGATAAAACGTACTATTAGGCCAAGACGACGGGTCTGATCAGTAGTTTTCAGTGGATCATCCGGATCTGCAAGTAAAATAAGGAAGTGTGTCAAAAGTAGCAATATTTCTTAAAGCAAGTCGTAGCAACCACTTCATACTTATGAGATGAAAGAGCAATTTATCACATCGTATGATATCCTTAAAAGTAAAGGATAGTGGCAGTTAAGTAGAATATTCGATAATAAATTAACAGAACGAAATTTTGACAACACGCATGCATACATGATTCTCAAAATTGTAAAATGTGTCTCATTAAATGATAACACTTTTGCTACTTTCATTGGTTTAAAATCCACAGGGCTCCCTTTTCTCTCCAACAGAAAATGCAACACGTGGCTATTTGTGTTAGGCATAAAGGAACAGATACAGAATTCGGAAACCTGTGGACATGTCAAAGCCATGTACATTGTAGGAGGATTTTTAGAACTGAGACCCCCCCCCCCCCCTCTCTCCTCTCAAGATTCTTTAACTGCATAAAGATAAATACAGTCAAAATTCCAATAATTGGCTTCTTGAGGTAATCAATCAACCTACCACCATGACACAACAATATGACCAAAGGATACACTTTTTGAATTTAAAAAAAGCACGTAATAATATAAAAACTGATAAATCCAGCATGAACTGGCCAATATATGGCACTTAACAATATATATAAGCAGATTAATCTTCTCTTCGGTGCTACAAGCATTGAAATTATAAAATCTAGGGCATATTGTCTATGGAGAATACAAGTGCCAGAACATAGACTACTTACCTCTAAGAAATTCTATAGCTTCATCCAAAACAAGGTTCAGCAACTGGTCATATCCTTTCAGCGTGCCAGTCACTGGAAGGAACAATCAAACGTCAACTTCTCTCTGGCAATCCAGTGAAAAAATGAGAAAATAAGGAAACAATCATAGTACAAACAGTTTCGGACCAAAAGTTTAGCATAAGTCCATTTTACAACTGGATAAAAGACATGGGCAGGATTTTAAGATATGCAAAAATATATACAAGTATATAACTAACCTTGTCTTCCACCAGTGAGCTTGACTTGGACACCCTTGTCGACAAACTTTGCCAAATCCAAAACTGTCTCTTTTCTGCCAGACTGAAACATAGAAACAACTGCATATGTTATACTACTCTGTACATTTGCATAACAATTAAAACCATGTTACTGCAAATTTACAGCCACGTGTGACTGTAAGTATAGATACATATAAATAAGTGAGGCATTCACACATTAAGATTAACATACCATGTTCAGCAAATCAGCCGGTAGAAAAAGTTGCTAAATAGCTGTAGCTTTGTTCAGACAAAATATTAACCTGCAATTATAAAAAAACGGAAGAAAACAATTAGAATAAAGTAAACTGTTGTTTATGCTATACATTGAATCAATTTACTATATTTTAGAATAAGAAACCTATAATTCACCTGAACTTGCAACCACTCATTTACATAAAGATCCCATCATATTCTCACACACGATTTAACATAAAGCAAAAGTACAAGGCACATTTACACCAACATACAACACTATCTCAACATATTTTCTTCTAAAATAAAATCAGATCCCTATCCAATTTGACCACTTCTTTTCTTTAAAGACAATCAAATTCGAGTTAATTATAGTCAAGCTTTTTGGTATAATTTTCTGTAAAGTTAATTGAAAGTTGTCCAAGCGCAGAACTTAGAACTTTAATCAACTAAGTTCACTGTTGAATTGAAAAACCAGTCTATGTTGACCACCGCTTAAAGAAAAGTGTCAAAGAGACCATAAAACTCTTTCAAAACCCTTACACTCCGTTTGGTTCAAGGAAATTGATAGGAAAAGAAAAAGAAAATACAAGAAAAATTATTTTCCTTTTCCCACCACTTTCCTTACTAACGCTCTCTTTGGCTCAAGGAAATTGCTAGGAAAAAGAAAAGAAAAAACAAGGAAAATCTTTTTTCATTATTTGATTACTAGAGAAAATAAAAAGCAAAAGAAAATAGAAGAGAAAATCTAATACTAACTTGAGACAATACTTTTTCCTCACCATTTGGTGAGGAAAAGAGTGGAAAAAAGAAAATGATTTTCGTTGTGGCTTTTTTTCTTTTTCCTAGCAATTTCCTTGAAACAAACAGAGTGCAAATGGGGAGGAAAATGTATGGTCTCAAATTATTATTAGATTTTCTCTCCTTTTTCCATTTCTTTTTCATTTTTTCTAGTAACCAAACAATTGAAACCGGTTTCCTTTTTTTTTTTTTTGATAACTAAAAAGAGGGTGTTAGTGATGGTGACCAAAGCATCCCCCGCTACTCCATGTTCGGGCTCTCGTGTTCACCAGCGAACATATCAGACCAACTGAACAACCAGCGCAAGCACTGGCCCTGTCAGAGTAGCACCACCAAAGGGCAAGTATAATTCCAGAAGCCGGCTGCGTCAGTCAAGATTCGAACTCATGACCTCGGCAATACCAAACCACTTGGGAGTAAGCTTGGAACCACTTGACCACCACCCTTGGTGGTATTGAAACCGGTTTCCTTGTATTTTCGTTTCCTTTCCCTACCAATTTCCTCGAACCGAACCAAACAGAGCGTTAGTAAGTAGGTGTCCATGTCTAGCTCACTGGTGAACCAATCCAGAAACATAACGAAGTGAAAATTCTCAGATCCAGTGCTAAAAAGTTAAAAATGAGCTTCAATTAAGTCTCTTAAGCCTTTAATTTTAATATCATCATTTTCCACAATTTTTTCAATTCAGCTGACACTCAATAATTCACCGAAACACACATACGCACATGAAAATCCGTCATAATCATAATGCATCACACAAAACAGTTCAAATTCACGAAATATCCAACAATATGTTCCGATAAAGGAAAAAAATCGAAATTCAGTATACAGGTAACAGTAAATCGACGAAGCAAAGTATGGCGGTGAAGAAATCCATAAAAAAGCGAAGAAAAGCTCGATATCGAACACAAAAATGGGCATACAGTTACTGAAATTGAACTTTCACAAACGCTGGCAATAATCATACCGCGAATTCATATAGAAAAATCGGAAATAACTTACCGATTGACAAGGAAATTGCTAGCGCGGCAGAAGGAAGGCACAAATGAAATGAAATCTTCAGGAAACGGGAATAGAAATTGAAAAAGGGGTTTTGGACGAAAAAGGCTTTTCGTAATGGGGACGGCGCGGGGTGGGGCAAACGAGGGCGTTTACTCCTCAGTCCCAAAATTATTGGTTAACTTGTGAAGTTGACCTGTAATTTATGATGTACTTGTCTTTACGATTAATTTTATGTCTGATCGAGTCTCATGGTTCGATTGTAAATTTTATTTTTATCTTTCTCACAAAAATATGGCCTTTGGCCTTGAGAATTCACTCAGGTTCAAACTTCAGGTGATGATTAGTAAGGGGAGTTTTCTCCCCTATCCTGCCCTAGAAGGGTGGTTTCAAAACCCAAGTGACGCTTGGTTTGGGTAGTTTACTCCTTCGTCCTGCCCTGGGGGCCCTACGCTTATCGAGCCCGTCGCCTATGGGTTACCTAAGGCGGCTTACCTCCATACATAGTTTGCGGGCTATTGCGTATGGACAAATTTGCTCTGTTGGGTGACCGACGAAAATTTACCCTAGGATTTCCAAAAAAAAAACATGTCTGTAAATATTGTATGTAATACAACTTATTGTGTATAGATAATAGGGTCGTTAGACTTGGTTTATCATGGATTCTTTCATCGGTACTTCATTGTCGTTGAATGTTAAAAAAAAAAAAAATAGTGTTCCCCCATTTGAATGGCATGTCCGTTCCATTCTTCTACTTTCTTTTTTGGTTAAGGTAAGGTCTACCCCGATTGCTTATGAGGGTCAAGGCATGCCTTTAAAATCAAAGATCTAGAGTTAGTTACACAAGCACAATAATCACATTAGTAGAGAGCATCTAACACAATTTTTTTGAAGAAGGTAAGTACCTACGAACTAAACCAACATGTGTTGGCCTTCTCTAGAGAAAAAGTCGGACTTGTGTTTTTAGATAGTAGAAAAATGGTATTTTAAAGTGCGTATAATTGAGTTACTTTTTATATAAAAAAAGTAGGGTTAAATGCATAAATCTTCCTTGTGTTATATCGAAAATGTCAAAAATAAAATAAAATTATGTTAACAAAATAGGCTAAACAACCTGCTTGCTTGTAAAAAGTCTGAGCCAAATTCATATTATGTTAAAAAGATATAAGGAAATATATGTGTTATGGGGTGAAATAATGCTATCTACATTCTATGTTGCATGGAGAGGGTATAAAGGGATAATAGTAGACACCCCCCTCAGTTATGGGGTGATGCGCACTTTGCCCACTAACTTATTGAAATGTGCGATTTACCCCCTCACTTATCAAAAATGTGCACTTCACTCCTTCGGGCAGCTCGAGCAGATTCAGGCACTTCATTTATCATAAAAATTGGACTTTTGCCCCCTGACTTATGTGTTTTTGTAGCACTTTGCCCCTGCCCGAGCTGCCCGAGGGAGTGAAGTACACATTTTTGATAAGTGATGGGGTAAATCGCACATTTCAATAAGTTAGGGGACAAAGTGCACATCACCCCATAATTGAGGGGGTGTCTGTTATTATCCCGGGTATAAATATCAATTGAGTATGTCAATAAAGATGAGAAACATGAAAAACACGTTTATTTTCTAACAGAATAGGGATTTCGCGCAGACTTTTTAACAACACATGGGGTGATTAGCCTATTTCGTTTTTTTTTTTTTTTTTTGCACTTTCGATGTAACACATGGGAGTTTTATGCATTTAACGCCAAACAGTATAATAATGAGGCATGATATGGTGTGATATGTTTTTTTTAAGAAAAAATGCTTTCTTTTTTTTTTTATCTGACGTGGATGAGTTTTTATTTTATAAGGAAATTTAGACATCCATAAATAGTCAAAGTGAACCTTCCTTTAAATTATTTGATGTCCATGTTGAGATATTAAATGATAAAGGATTTTTAGTTATTGTGGGCATCAGCTATGACTAATCATGAATAGTAAAAAATTAGAATTTCTTGAGAAAAAATCGAAAGAAATGTCATTCAAATCCATTTTTCAAATACATTTGATATTTTCCGGGGAATATCTATTGTAGTATTCTTTTTTAAAATAAGGTTAAATGCATAAAACTCCCCTGTGTTATATTGAAAATGCAAAAACAAAAATCATATGTTAACGAAATAGCCTAATCACCCTCTATGTTAGTAAAAAAGTCTGTGCAAAATTCAAATTTTTTTTTTTGGAAATCCCAGGGTAAATCTCCGCCGATCACCTAACAGAGCAAACTTATCCATACGCAATAGCCCGCAAACCACGTATGGAGGTAAGCCGCCCTAGGTAACCCATAGGCGACGGGCTCGATAAGCGCAGGGCCCCCCAGGGTAGGACGGAGGAGTAAACTCCCCAGACCAAGCATCACCTTGGTTTTGAAACCACCCCCCCAGGGCAGGATAGGGGAGAAAACTCCCCTTACCAAGCATCAGCTGGGGTTTGAACCTGGGTGGATTCACACGGCCAAAGCCCTTGTGACCGCTAGGCCACACCCCTTGCTTAAATCCAAATTTTGTTAAAAAGAATAAAAGGAAATATGTGTGTTTTTGAGAGAAATAACACTATCTACCTTTTATATTTGTAAGGATAGTGTATAAATGTCATATGAGCATATGTATAAAGGTCAAAAACATGAAATGCACGCCCATTTCTGATGGAATTTGGATTTTGAGGACTTTTTTAATAACTCAGGGGGTGATTAGGCTATTTCGTTAACACATGTTTTTTTTTTTTTTGCATTTTTGATATTATAATTTTTTTTTATGTATTTAACCCTTTAAAATATATTTTGAATAAAGCTTCAGAAATGCTATTCTGACGAAGAAAATTAAAAAAGAAAGAATCCATACAATCGGATCTTTTTTTTGAATAAATCGGTTACAAAATACATGTTATTAATATCAAATTGCGACAAGTTACAATCAAAATATAATTATTACAATCAACTAAATTACCATCTACTATAAAAGTAGAGAAAAGACCACACACTTTTGGTGGGAGTCGGATCCAAAGCGGTTTCCCATTTCTCGATTTTTAAGATATTTTTTTCATCAATAATGCATTTGTTTGGCATCTCCTAAAAATATCTCAAAGAAATGCTACACACAATTTCCCTAAAAAAATCTCAAATTTCTTTGAAAAATGAATTTAGTTGGCATTTCTCACTAATTTTTCTCACAAAGGCATAATTTTTACTATTTATGATTAGACGGTTCACCCAATAATTAAAAGTACTTTATACGCCAATATCTTAATATAATCATCAAAACAATCACATATCTTTATTTGAAATGATGTAAGCAACGAAATAAGTTCCACTTTGCATATTTTTTTATGCCTTAATCGATTAGTTAAAAAATTTTTTTTAATGAAACGGTTACATCATTACAAGTTTACAACATATATCGATTCAACAATCGTAATCAACAATTTTCTATTACAAACTAGTAACAACGAGCTATAAACTAGAAACAAATAACGACTATATAAGTAGAGAAATAACCCACACATCTGGTGAGATCGAACCCATGACCTTTAAGTCATAGGGCCTCAGTCTTACCACTAGGCTAAGACATTATTGGCCAATGAGTTTAACTTAAATATGTCTAAATCTATATATAATAAAATACAACCTTTGAGACTATCCATGTAAGCGCACACGTGGATAGTCTAATTGAACTCAATTGTGCCACATGAGTAGCTATTTAGTTTCTTGGAAAATTCTATGTTGGACCCGTTTCATTGGTCCTGGTGTGTTAAACACCACACATTTGAGTTGGGGTGAGTGATTTTTATCACCCACCACCTATGTTTTTACCACCCACCACCTATGTTTTTACCACCCACCCCAACACAAATATGTGGTATTTTAAGGCATTAGGACCAACGAGATGGGACTAATATAGAATTACCCTAGTTTCGTCAATTGAATATGGATAAATATAATTATCAATCTTGATTCAAATGCATCAATTTTAAAAATTCAAAATAAGTTAGTTACCAGCATAATTTGAATTCAAAATAAGGTTATCAGTATAATTCAAATTAAAAAAAAATCTATATCCATCAGACTTATAGTAATAGTTATTCTTTAATAACTATTAAATTAAATTTACTGATCCTGTATTATTATTATTATTATTATTATTGAATAAATAATAAGATCTACTACTCATTTAAATAAATTTTCCAATGATAACAAACAAAATTGAGTCAATTTTTTCATTAATAATAGTTACCTCTCATTCTAAAGAAGCAATTCAACATCATGGGGAGAAGGAATATTGAGTGCTTACTATTTTTGGAAAATCTTTTGTCTATGGATTTTTTTTTTTTTGAATGAATTTTGTCTATGGATTTGGAATTTAATAGATATCATAGTATGCAACATAGTAGTTGCCAAATATAAGTTATTTGTACAAACAATTTATCGTTTCTATTTATAGAATAAATGTTTTGATTTTATTCATATAAATCTAATGGCATTTGAGTGTGTTGAACAAATAAGTCCATGAGATTTGAAGATAGACTTTCCATCTCTTATGGAAAAGATAAGGCACTAGAAGAGTTAAGTACTTAATCTCTTAAACTGGGAGTTCGCGAGTTAAAGAATATTAATTGGGCATTAATATTCAACTCGTATGACACATTCTCTGACAAGGAAGTGTCATTCGTACACTGATTAGATAGTGGGAGCTGGTGTCATGAATATGATTAATGTAATTAACATATTTGAACTCGACTTGCATTAATCCAATCACATGGGTATTTACTCTTTGACAGTCAATGATTAGGATAAAAATTGCGATAGTATTTGTGAGCTTTAAACTTGAGGGGTAATTTATGATGTGCTTGTAGCATTGGATATATTATCAGAGTAATTAGACCCGTATCACCTGATAGAGGGGTCGACCTCGAAGTACGATCCACATGGTGCATTCGACATTATAAGATAATTGCCAATATGAGATTCACCGTCTCTATAGTAAACGAGTATGTGACTTGTACAATCATAAATACTAGAATTTACAAAGTCTTTGGCTAAAGCAAATAAACTAAACTAGTGATGGTCACTAGGGGTAGTTTGGTAATTTCACATTGTTATGATTACTGAGTACAACATCAAGTTATATGAGTTTGACGTACCATGGCTCTTACTTGATCAGGTCACGTCGGTGAAGAGTTTATATGTATATGGTAGTTGTAATCAAGGTTTGTGATGACATGTTCATCTCGTCATCAATTGGGTTACGATTTGGTTCCACGGTGTTGGCTAGGTGACAATATTATCCTTTGGAATCCTCTCATTGCCAATTGAATCTAGCCTAGAGAGTCGTGCTATGTGAAGAAAATTATTATTTCCATGCTAAGGGTATTTTGGTAAAATCACATTAGATGTGAATTGATTGACAAAATGGATGACATGATTTAATTAAAGATATTTAATTGGATTAAATTAATTAATTAAACCATATTAATTCATAAGTTAAGTTAATTGAAAATTAATTTATAAGTTGAATTAATTGGAAATCAATTTATAAGTTGAATTAAATTAATTAGATTAAAATAATTAATTAATTATCAATTGGATTGGATTTGGATTTAATTAATTGCACATGAGCTAAGTTGGAACAAAGCTCGGGAGCCCATCTGCATAAGGCCTAGCGGCCTCCCCCCTCACCGTAGACCTAGAGGTTCTGCTTATGTGAATAAGTATTCAGTTAGTGTCAGAACTTTATACACACAAATTATTGTTTTAGAATCTAACTGGGAGCTAAAAAAAACCTAGAGCAATAGGAAAGAAAATTCCCTCCCTCTCTCTCCAACTAGCCGCCGCTGCCATTGTTGCCGAGAGGAGATCGAAGCTTTTCTCAGAGAATTTTTCTTCCACGTGATTATCTAGAGGCAAGAGTTTGGGACTGCTGCTGGTAATTCAAAATTTAATTGTCAAGAGGTAATTCGATTACTCTCTGTCATAATTCTTTCCTATTGTGTTTATCACCAATATCATGAATATTCCCGAATTTGATTCTCGGTGTGATTCGGATTAAACTTTTTATCTGCTAGACCGAATCACTACACCAAACTCTTTCATGTATTATGCTGCCAAACTCTTTCCTATATGTTAAACTAAGTTTAACGGTTCAAAAAAAATAAAATAGTTACCTCATATTTTATTTTTTAATATTTATTTCATTAATATTGTTTTATTATTTTTAAACAAAATATATAATTTAATACTCATATAAAGAAGTTATTAGAAGATAATCATTTAACTTGAATCATTTTTTTTAAGAAATAAAAAAACATATAGATTATAAATAAATAAATTATGTAATGATAAATATATATTTTGGTTTTTTGTATCTACATATCCAGTTTCTTGTGCCATGGCACGGGGTAACGTCTAGTTTTCTTGTAAAAACAAAACTCATTCATACCAATTTTCTAAAAAAAAATATTTTTTCTTACAAAAAAGACATCACATTACACTTTTTTCTATTAAAAAAAAAAGTCATCCAAACACACTTCCTGAATTATATCTCTACTTCTTTAAATAATTTTTCTCTTACTTTATATATTAAAAATGAGAAATAGAAAATAGACTTCCATCCAATCGGACCCAAAATCTCAAATATCTTAGGGCTTCAACTTTGCCACTGGAACTAAGATTCATCGGCCATCCAATCGAGACTTTTTTACGCCTTTCCAGCAATTTATGTCCGGCTGATGATATAGCCAGAGCAATTATCCTCTTGCCAAAGCAATATTATTTAATTTTCGTTTGTGCCCTTCAAAGTCAAAGATTTACATTTTGTTATGCCCTTATGGGTTTCTTTCCAATTAGAAACTTGAAAAGATATCACAAATCACTCAATCTCTTCATACCACTTTCCTAATTGAAAAAAGAAGCCATTTTATCACTTTTGATTATTGGAAACAAACGGTTAGCCATATTTTACTATGATTTTTTTATGAATTTTCACTAATTTTATATTTCATTGTAACAAAAGAAAACTTATTAAAGAGTACTAATCTGTTCTATATAAATTTTGTTGTCTAAAATTTCTTTAATTTAAATTATATAATAATTTTGTTAATGTATTCATTTTAATATTTTAATATAATTTATTTTTTGAGTTTATTAAGTTAATTATATTTAAAATACTTTTTAATGTTTTAGAAGGTTCATTAAAATAATAAAAAACTAGTTGTCAATTTTAAAATTTTAAATAATAAATTTCTACTGGAAAAATACAATTGGCTAATTTTTAATCTAAAAGGCTAAAGACTGCGTTCATATATGTTAACCGTAATTATTGGGTTTTTTAATGAAAAAAATAGCAGAATGAGATTTTTGAATTGAAAGTATTATCACAAGATTTTTAAATATAAAAGTTTATCTTAACAGAGTTTTAGTAACTTTTTTTTATTTAATATTTTAACGCGGAATTTTATGGTATTTATTAAAACTATTCAAATAATCCTATTTACTGTTTTTATGATTATCATCATAATTTAAAATAATAAAGATGAAAAAGGAAAATGTTATTTACTCGAAGGAGAAATATATTCTAAGTAACTTTGGCAATTGAATCCCATATTCCTGTTTTCTTATACATAGCTTGTACTTTTGGATAGATTTTTTTTTTTTGTTGCCCACAGTATTTCAGATATTATCGGACTAATTTGTTGGTCGACCCGGGTCGCACATTTGGCCTGGTGGGTGAGTCTCCCAACGGGAATAACTGCGTACACAAGGAATTGAACCTGAAACCTTACTTAAGCGAAACCAAGCTGCTTACCACTTGGACCAATCCTGTTGATTTTTGGAAAGATTTATTCAAAGCATTAATCATTTAATTGTACTCCTTGACTTTGAAGGGCACAAAGGGAAATTTCATTATATTGCTTTGGCAATAATAGCTCTGGCTATAGCATCAGCCTTTATGTCCAGACCTAAGCACCTAACTCAACCAACCATTTATTTCATTATTTGTAGTTAAAATTTAGCAAACAAAAATTAACCAGCACCACTCTGTCTCTATCCAAAACAATATAGTCACAACTCACAGTCATATAAACCACCACTACATAGTACACACACACATATATATATATATATATATATATATATATATATACTAGTCGTGTGGGCACATTCGATGCGTGTGCTGAGTAAATAAAAAATTTAATGAAAAATTCATTAATATGTCAGCATTTTATGTGAATTTTTGTAAATAAATAGAAATAAGTTGAATAAACTATTAAAAATATTGGGTGAAAAAAAATATGACATAGGAGAGAGAGTGGGTAAGAGAGAGACTGTAGGAGAAGTTGAGGATACATGATATAAGAGAGAGAATATTGGAAAAAAATTATCTAAAAAATACGTTTTAAATGGAAGATAATTTAGTCATGATAATCCAAAATACAACAAAAGTAGTTATTTTAGGGTGCTACCAAAAGTAGTTATTTTAGGGTGTTGTTGTTTTATAAAAGAGTATATATATATATATATATATGCATGTGACATTACAAAGTGATGACATCGGTCAGATTTCTCTATCGACCCTGTATTCTCCGTCTCTCCAGTTGCACAACTCGTTCTCTCCATTACAACCACCTCTCATTCTCCACCTCAAACCCTTCCATTCCACCTCTAGGTCTCAACCATTCAAATCAAACTACATTATTGCTTTATCTTTAATCAGTAATTTCAAGATTTTCGATACATATATATATATGTATATATATAAGTAATTGTTTGTTGTTTTTGATTCTTCCAGGGAGATCGACCAGGAACCGATTAGGAATTTTCTTGAATATTAGGTCTTCGATGAGCAAGTCGGCGGCGAATCAAGTTCAACAAGTTGATAGAATACTGGACGGCGTAAACGATGATCATGGAGGAGTGATTGTGGAAATGACCAGTGGGCCCCTCGATCCTCTTGTTTTTGCTTCCTTGCTCAAAGCTTCGCTTTACCATTGGCGACAGCTGGTATTGATTCGTATTCGTAGTAATGTATTCTCTGCTGATTTTTGACTGGTCCTTGATAATTTAGGCGTGTTCATTGGTTCAGTTCGGTTCGGTTGAAAACCGAGCCGAAATCAAACCAACACCGAACGAAAAAATTCTTCTTCAGTTGGGTTCGGTTTAGGGTTAAACCGAATTTCCTAAAAAAAATTATAAAAAATAAATAAAAATAGAAAAAATTGGTCACCTTCTTTCTTTTTCCTATAAGTTGTCAGGAAACACACCTTTTTATAATTTTTTATTTTTATCATACTATATAAAAATAAAATTAAAAATAATAATAAAATAAATTCGGTTTTTGGTTAACCGAACCTCAAAACCGAAACCGAACCGAAAATCGAATTTTTGAAAAAAAAAACAAACCAAAAACCGAACCGGATCGGTTTCTGTTCGAACCGAATTTTCGGTTTTCGGTTCGGCCGATTAACCGAATTTTCGGTTTTTATGAACACCCCTACTAGTTGATATGATATGTTTAGATATGCATTTGTCAACGTAAACATAAATTAAGGAACTCAAATCAAGCTTTTTTTTTTTTTTGTCAAAATTAAAAGAAGTGACAAAACATTAGGTTTGTAAGTACAGGCTAGTCTAACAAGTTGTTGGTCAAGCATCGAGCTTTGGAATTTGTGCGAGTTTGGTTTGATTGTTAATCAAGCTGAGCTCAAACGAATTTTTGTCGAGTCGAACTCGAGTAACTTGATTTATTTGCACATATTTTATCATTTATATTAATCAAGTCAAGCTCGAGCCGAGCTTCAAACTTATCCAATACATTAATGTTGTTCAAGTTTGGTTTGATACGTTAACGAGCCGAGCTCAAACGAACTTTTGCCGAACGATCTCGAGTCAAATGTCGAGTTGTTTGGTTTGTCTTTCGCCCTTACTAAACAGTAGCATTACAAAACAGTGAAAAATAACCAGTGCTATAGAGTATCAATCTTAAGTTAATCAGGATACAAATATACAAGAACTGAAAGAAGAGACTATAGTTTAATATCAATTAGTGGAACTATTGTTTTGGTAAGACTCTTCTTTTTGCTCCAGTTGAATTTAATCCCTAGGGAACAAGAAACAAAATGAATCATAGTTTGTAATTTCTCCTTTATGTCTTAGCTGTGTCTTGGGAGATGTTATTTCTTATATATTGTAGTTGTCCTTTTGATGCACTAGGGAAATGAAGGGATGGATCTTAGGGAATATTTTCTTGTTGGGATATAGAGTAGAATTAAGGATATTATTCAAAAATGCAGTTGGATGTGTTATCAGGTGGCATGACCTCATATATAACTAGTTAGGTCGATTTGGACATAGTCGATAATTGTTACGTTTGATGTAACTTTTGTGCTTTTACAGATTTAATTTCAGCTACTCGCTGAACTGTAAGTGAATAATGTTGCAGGGAAAGAAAGGTATCTGGATTAAAGTGTCTATTGAGCTTGTGAACCTTGTCGAGCATGCTGTTAAGGTTGGTTATGTCATTTCTAAATTCAAGAGGAAAAAGAGAACAAAAAATTTTGGTCTTGCAAATAGGAAAGAGGTAATTATTGCCTACTCTCTTATCATCTGCATTCTTTGTTACAGGAGGGATTCTATTTTCACCATGCAGAACCTAGATATTTAATGCTTGTGCAATGGCTTCCAAGTACTGCAAATACTTTACCTGTTAATGCTACACATCGAGTGGGTATTGGTGCGTTCGTCTTAAATGAAAAAAATGAAGTATGTTCCCACATTTAGCTTTTGCTCTTTACAAGCATCTCATTTTTGGTTGATTTTATGGTCTTTATATGCTGCTAAAGGTTTAATTACATATACTATACTCCCGTACCTATGAATTGTGACAGCAGAGGAGAACCTTTTTTCTAGATGTTGTCTTTATACAAAACTTTGACACGCATTTCTGAAACACATTCTGTATTTACTGTCTTCCTCTAATAGCTTGTTTCTTCTACATGATTAATCCTGCCTTATTTGTTTCTCCACATTTGGTAATTTTTAAGACATTCATGGGATCATTAAAATGCAAAATACATTGTCCTCAATTGTCACCTGGCAATTTCTATATAGGTACTCGTAGTTCAGGAGAAGAGTGGAGCAACCCGGGGAACAGGTCTATGGAAGTTTCCTACGGGAGTTGTTGATGAGGTAGGTCCAGCTCGTAAAGGTCTTATAACATAATTCCAGAAAACTGATCAAGTAAAATACTGGTGCTCGACTTCTACTGTACCGCCATTTTTCTTTCACAGGGTGAAGATATATGTGATGCTGCAGTTAGGGAAGTAAAAGAAGAAACTGGAGTAAGTGCAAAGTTGACATATTTGTGATGAAATTTTAATCTTGATTATGTCTGCTTCATTCTCCTGTTCTTCTCTTTGGGCTGTTTCAGGTCGACTCAAAATTTGTAGAAATCCTAGCATTCAGGTACCAACACAGTATCATTTTTTTCCGGGTGAATTTTAGATACGGGATATGTTCTTAATTCAATGCATGAATATTATAGCTACTAGCTCGTACTTTATGAGTACGGTTGTGGGAAAAAGGGAAAATTACACACAGAGCCTCTGACTTGTTGTCTAATTACCAAAAACTCCCCTCACTTATTGAGAATTACTAACACCCCCTCAAAGAGTCTATGTGTAAGGTTTGCGGGGGTAAATTTGACAGAATTTTGAACACATAGGGGGTGTAATTTTCACATATCCTTAATATGAGGGGGTGTGTTTGTAATTTCCAATAAGTGAGGGGGGGTTTTGGTAATTACACAATAAGTGAGGTTGTCTGTGTGAAATTTTCCCTTTAGAAAAATTAAACAGTCCATCTTGCTATTTCCTTGTGTGTTTTTCATTCTTTAGCAAGTTATTTCGTTAGAGTAATCATCCCTGTCCTTAAATGACCTCGACCATTCTCTTATTGCCCAATTTCATATTACATTGCTAAAATGAGTAATTTTACAACATGAGTTTCAGGCAGAGTCATAAAGCATTTTTCGAGAAGTCGGATTTGTTCTTTGTGTGTATGCTGCAACCACTCTCCTCCGACATCCTGCCACAGGAAACAGAAATAGAGGCAGCTCAGGTTTGCTTTCAAGATTATTATCCTTAACGCCGGTTATAAAAAATTATTCTCTTTATGACCACACTAGATCGTCTATTGCAAAATATTGTTGCATCTCGTGTTACATATCATGCATTAAAAGAAATATTTTATACAAACGTCATTTATATGTGAAGACTGAAGTGCAATAAGAGATTGCAACAACGTTTGCAATAGAAGATCCGAACTGATGAATGACAAACATATTCAACTGGGGTTCATAAATTTGCTATTTTCTTTCCATGTTTTTCGATTTTATGTCTTTTTAGGGACATTCATCTTTTTCATTTTTTTTTAATAATTATGAATTATATTTGGGTTTTTTGTGTTAAATATATTTCGAACTCTGATATTACATTTTACATGTTTCCAGTGGATGCCATATGAAGAATATGCAGCCCAACCATTGGTGCAGAAACATGAACTTCTGAGGTACATTCTTGATATATGCACAGCTAAGAAAGACAAAGACTATTCTGGATTTTCACCTGTGCCAACCAGAACTGGTTTTTCTGAGACGTCGTCGACGAGCTACTTGTACCTCAACAAGCAAGGTCTCTGACTTCTCCCAAGACTTTGGCTTTGTATACCAATTCCACATTGTCTCGGGAACACGCACCATCAAAATTTAACTTGACCATGCCCCTCGACAGACAAGCCCACCGAACAGGGAGTGTTCGAGGAAGGTGAGGAACAACAGTAGCTCGGGTTCTATCGAAATGTTCCCAATAATTTCGAGCGAACTCCAATTTATTCCATTGAAACAATTGAGTTTTATCTTGTAGCATGCGTTTTCTTGCCTACCATATAGCCCATCAGAAGATGGGAAACAGGTTAAGCATACCTTTGTTGAATTCCTCTTCTACATATCGAACCCACTCCGAACTATTACCTAACGAGACAACATACCATGCAAATGGTTAGAGTCCGAAACATGTTGTGCAAATTGGCACTCACGAAACATATGTTTCAGGACCATAGGTAATACGTTTCGAGCCAATCGCCATGAAAATGCTTCGATTTGGCACCTTCGCATGCCAAATAAATTGCCAATCCTTCATGCTGAGAACTCGGCCCCCATCTAATATTGCTCAACTCCCATGAGAATTTAATAATGGAGTCTTGAACATTAAACGGCTAAAATGATGTCACATCATCAATAATATAGTCATTATACTGATATTGTTTTTTTATAATGCTCGGTATAAGAAGACACCGATACATATAAATAAGAAGATGCTGGAAAAAAAATTATATGCGGTTGAAACAATGAATAAAGAGAATCGAGCAAGTAAAAGGTATAGAGAAGAGATATCAATTGAGAAAATAAGATAAATTTTAGGAAAATTTGCAAAATTAGTTCTGTAATTGTAAGGGTGGTAAAATTGGTCCTATATTTTTTTAAACTGACAAAATTAGCCCTGCAACTATCAAAAATTTGCGAATTCAGGACAAATTAGCGGTAAAAGCCATAATTTGCCTAGAATTGATCATGTGTCATGCACATACGAATTCAATTTGGGGGGTTTTCCAACTTTGGGCCAATTTTACACACATGGATCCATGAGCCTGAAGACGTAACTCTTATTTAACACATGAGGTGCCACATGCACACACTTTTGGTCCAATCCAAAATAACAATTGAAAAACAAAAACAAATGTGTTAATACTTAATTGGAAAAAAAAATGTGTACATAAAAAATAAACAAATAAATTAGTTAATATTTTAAATTAATTTATTTAATAATTTGAATAAATAAAAAAATATAAAAGATGACCTTTCTTCTTCTTCCCCAGCCGTACCCCCACCCCCACCCCTAAAAAAAAAAATCTTACAACCCCACCAGTGGCCACCACCCCTGCATCGTCCTCCCCCCATCGCATCGTCACTCATCCACTGTTGGTCCCCAGTTGTCTATTTTTTTTATTAAATTCTGTTAATATGCTGATTTAAAATGTTAATTAATTTGTAATAATTTAAAATAGAAATTTTGTGATTTTTTTGTAGTTTTACACTTGGCATGTTTGGATTGTCCCGTCTGCCACTTTATTCCAAATTGGCAAGTAAATATATCCACATAGACAAAATTGGTCCGAAATTAAAAAGCTCCCAAATTAATTAGTCACCAGCGTGACACATGACCAATTTTGGCCAAATTAAGGCTTTCAAGGCAAATTTTTCCTCAATTTGTGAGTTTTTGATAGATACGTGACTAATTTTGCCAATTCTGAAAAAATATGGGATTAATTTTGCCACACCCAACTAACTTTGCAATTTTCCCTAAATTTTAGTATTGGTCATGTGCATGACACATGACCAATTTTGGCCACATTAGAGTTTTAAGGCAAATTTGTTCTCAATTTGAGATTTTTTAATAGATACGGGACTAATTTTGTCAATTTAAAAAAATATAGAACTAATTTTGCCACCCCATTATGAGCCAAATTTAACCCGACGGGCCTGGCTTAGTTGATCAAGGTTGATGTTCCATAACCAAAAGGTTGTGGGTTCGTCTCCCACTTGTGTATGTGAGTTATTTTCTCTACCTATATGGTAGCCTGTAATAATTTAGTATATAATTTGTTAATGGTGATTTTTTGTAATAGATATTCTCTTTCAATTGATATAATTCGATGATGTAATCGCTTCTTTTAAAAAAAAATATCAAATCCCCAGTAAATTAACCATTGTTGACAATGATAACTAGCGGTTATTTTTGGCAGGTACCAAATGAAATCTTCTGTTACAACATTCGTGTTATATTTTTTATTACATACATAGATGCGTGACAGGTGTATACACAGATGGTTAGGATGTGAAAAGAGAAAATTATGTAATATGGATAAAAATCTGAGATTTCTCTCCCCACATTCCAACCGCATGTGTATATACTTATCACGCATTTATGCGTGTAACAGAAAATGTAAAGATCCTGATTGGGTACCGGGACCTCAAATTCTGAATTATCTTCATCCCACATCTCAATACACATAAAGTGTTGGAAAAGCGTGTGATATTGTGTGTATGAAAAGTGTGTGAACACCACTTTTGCGTACGAAATTCGAACACCATACGCATTCGGGATACGTAATATTATTGGATAATATTAATCTATTCCGTGAGTAGATAAGTTTAGCATTTCGAATTTCTCGATTCGCAGTAGTAACGAATGAGAAATTAAGTGTTAAAGTGAGGTGTTTGAATGTGGATATCCCACATAGGATATAAATATAAGTTGAATGAGTTTATATATAATTGTCTTAAGGTAAAAGGTTGGCCTTTTGAATCATAAGATTTTTGTGGGCTTTGTGAGGGGGAAGGACCTAGCCATGGTCCGGTTCACCACACGCGCCGTCGTCCATCAGCCCGCTCAGACCATACCGTGATCGGGATCCGGGTCGTGGGCCTAGGCTTGGGCTTGTGGGCTTAAATGTATTATCTTTTTGGGTCAAATTTATTTAATTAATTTTGGGCTCCAAAAATTTTTCCCTTACAAAAAATTCCAACTACTGAAATTGCTAAAAGGTTTTTAAAGCATTTTTTAAATAAAAAGCTGGCCACTTTTTATTTAATTTTTGAACCTGCTTCTAAAATGAATCTGTAACAGGCAAATTTATTTGTGCGGTTACAGATTCATTTTAATGCAGATTCAATTCGTTGTCTGAATTTCAAATCTATAAATAGGCTCCTCCATCATACTAAAATTCACATCGAAATCAAAAACATTTCATACACTCTGAATTACGAACCACTCCCAATTCAGAATTACAAACGAACAAGATCAGCTCTTAAATATTTAGAAAGAAAATTTTTAGAGTGTATGAAATATTTTTGATTTTGATGTGAATTTTAGTATGATGGAGGAGCCTATTTAAAGATTTGAAATTTTTTTTCTAAATATTTAAGAGCTGATCTTGTTCGTTTGTAATTCTGAATTAGGAGTGATTCATAATTCAGAATTTGTAATCATTGTATCTTGAAACGCTATTACATAAATTCATACCACCAGTGGAATAATTTTGCGATAAGATAGAGAGTTCTCTCTATCATTCTACTATTTTGCTTTAAGGATAGAGAGGCTCTCCCTTCGATTATCATTCTACTATTTTCAGTTGTTCATTCGTGAAGAAGTTAGTTTGGTAGAAATTTGTACAAGATAAAGAACCCATATACTGATATACACGAGTTGTGGAGATCAACCCGGGAGACCTCCGTCCATAACCAGCGGCACTCTATATCACACAACAACAAAATAATCACAATCATATGGAGACCACTATATATATATACACATATATATTTCTCCATCGACACTGTTCTCCGTTTCACCACCACTTGCAGAACTCTCTCTTTCCAACACTCCAACAAACTCTCCTCCTCCACTTCCATCCATTCTATCTCAAGGTCCAAAAATGATTCAAAATTACTATTTAATATGTTCGCTTAATCAGGAATTTCAGCTATGTATGTAAGCAATTGTTGTTGTTTGATGATTATTTTTCCAGGGAGATTGGCCAAGGCTAGATTCGGAAATTTCTTGAATATTAGGTCTTCAATGAGCTCACCGGCGAAGCAAATTGATTGAATACTGGACGGCGTACACGATGACCATGGAGGAGTGACAGTTGAAATGACCAGTGAGCCCCTCGATCCTCTTGTTTTTGCTTCCTTACTCAAAGCTTCGCTTTCCCAGTGGCGACAGATGGTAATGATTCACATTCATCTTGTTTTTTAGGTAAAACACCACCCTATGCTATAATATGTAATTAGACAGACTTACCAACTTATAATTAAAATTATAAATACCTAACTTAATATAATTGAAAATTATATTTACCCCTAAATCAATTTTTATAATTAAAAAGTACATTTACCCGAGATCAGACTTTTTGATGACATAACCATGTAAATTTTTAAAAATGTTTATGTCGAAATGTCATTTAGGTAAAAATTACACCAACCTCCCAAAATTACACAAACCTTTCCTTACACAACCTCCCCTGTTACAATGCATTTTTATGATCACCCCCTATGTATTTAAAATTTTTACAATTTAACCCCTAAAAATTTTACAATTAGCCCCTGTAGGAGGGTATTGGTAATTTCAAAAATAAGAAGTTTTTTTTTCGGTAATTACACATTATAGGAGGGGTATGACCATAACAAAAATATTATTTCAATTTATTTTTAGGGGTAAAAACAGTAACCTACCTAAATTTTTCGAGTTTTGACACCTTTTTATACAAACTTTTTTTTTTTACACTTATTTATCTAAACTAATCGATTTTTACACAATTTTATCTTTTGGCATTTTTCGGCGGAATATTCCGCCGGAATTCTGTCACATGCAACTCATGTGACCAATTTATGGGTAAAAATGGAATTTCACACAAAATTTGAAGATTATCTTAGTCATTTGCCATTTTACCCTCTCTTTTTTCTCACTCTAACCTATCTTCTTCAACCCCCCCCCCCCCCCCCCCCCCAACACACACACCAGACGCACACACACACTCACTGACTCACATACACACACTCACTCACATATATATATGTGTGTATATCTATATATAACACAAAAATTTGAATCACACACACATATATACGCACAACACACAAATATATATATATATATATATATATATATACACACACACGCAGACACACACACACATTTATATACACACACGCAGACACACACACACACATATTTATATACACACACGCAGACACACACACACACATATTTATATACACACACACGTAGACACACACACACACACACATATTTATATACACACACGCAGACACACACACACACATATTTTATTTTATTTTGGGTTACTATGCGTGTATATATGTGTGTGTATATATGTGTAAATGTGTGCGTGAGAGTTGAAGTCTGCGTGTGTGTATATAAATATGTGTGTGCGCCTGCGTGTGTGTGTGTATATATATATATATATATATATATTTGTGTGTGTGTATATATATATATATATTTGTGTGTGTGTGTCTGCGTGTGTGTGTATATATATACACAGTGAGTGTGTGTCTATAATATATATATATATATATATATTTGTGTGTGTATATATATATATATGTACACAGTGTGTGTGTGCGCGTCTGGTGTGTGTGTTGGGGTGGGGGGTTGAAGAAGTGGGGCTCACCAATTTAAGTAAGGGCAAAAAAGACTTTTAGCCAAAAATTGGATTCCGCCGGAAAATGCCAAAAGATAAAATTGTGTAAAAATCGATTAGTTTAGATAAATAAGTGTAAAAAAAAAAAAATTTGTATAAAAAAGTGTCAAAACTCGTAAAATTTAGGTAGGATGCTGTTTTTACCCCTTATTTTTAAAATGACTTAAGTGAACAGCAAAAATGTCATTTAGTACTGGTGAGACCAAGGGTTTCCCGGGGTAAATGTAAGGGTTAGTTATTTGTAATTTCAATTATATTACCTATTATAGTGGTGGGTGTTGGTGTAATTTACCCTATTTTATAATATTGAGTATTAGTTAGTTAGATCTACAGTTAAGGAAAATGCAATATTAGTCTCATATGATTTGTCCAATTGTTTACATACTTGCAAAATTCATCTCATATGATGCATTTTTAGTCCCAACAGTTGAAAAATGAACGGAAACCGTTAGTTCGGTCACCTGAAGATTCCGTCCAGCTTTTAACGGTTGGGAACTAAATTGCAACAAAATGCTTTCCATGTGACTAATTTTGAAAGTTTGTAAACAGTGCGACTAAAATTGCAACAAGCCCTATCCTACGCGACTAATATTGCTATTCTCTCTTAGTTAATCAGGATATAAGAACTGTAAGAAGTTATAGTTTCATATCAGTAAGTGGAATGATTGTTTTGGTAAGCCTCAACTTTTTGCTTCGGTTGAATTTATTCCCTTTTCTGTTAAAGAGAAAGAAAGAAAAAAAGGAACAAGAAACAATGGATCATATTTTGTAATCTGTCCTTTATGTAATTAGCTGTCTTTTGGGATCGGTGTGATGATTTAGCGAGTAACGCTAGTATATGTTCATTTGGATGCACTAGGGATATGATGGGATGGAGTTTGGGGGATTCTTATTGTAATATATAGAGTAGAATAAATGATACTATTCAAAAAGGCATTTGGAGGCATTATAATGACTACTTAGGTCGATTAAGACTCGATGATGGCCAGGATTAAGAAATTTCTGTAGTGATTCTATAAATTTAACTTCAGTTATGCAATGTATGTTCTCGCTGAACTGTAAGTGGATAATGTTGTAGGGAAAGAAAGGTATTTGGATTAAAGTGCCTATCGAGCGTGTGAACCTTGTCGAGCATGCTGTTAAGGTTGGTTATGTCATTTCTAAATTTGAGAGGATTAAAAGAACAAAAAAATTTGGTCTTGCAAATAGGAAAGAGGTTATTATCGCCTACTCTCTTTTATCATCTGCATTCTTCGTTACAGGAGGGATTCTATTTTCACCATGCAGAACCTAGATATATAATGCTTGTGCAATGGCTTCCAAGTACTGCAAATACTCTACCTGTTAATGCTACACATCGAGTGGGTATTGGCGCTGTTGTGGAACTCAGAGTCATATTCCACCAAATATAGAAATAGCGAGAGAAATATTGTACTAGAAAACCACACTAGATTTAATTCCCAGGAAAGATTGGAGGCGTCACAACGGTCGCGCTTAAAACCCAACCTCCTAGACAGAATTAACTAGACGAATTTAATAGCACAATATAACACTACAACTATAACTAACAATGGCTACTTGAAGAATAACACAAAATAAAGAACACCAAATTTAACGAGGTTCGGCTAATTTAGCCTACGTCCTCGGACCCCACCAAAATATTTCACTAAAGGACTAAAGTGAAACTATTACAAACTATAGAGGAAGAAAGAAGAAATTGCTAAAAGACTTAGGCAATTTGGGATGTTTTTCAAAGTGAAGAGGTGGGCTCCTTTTATACAACAAATGAGCCCATCACTTCTAATGTTTTCCTATGTGGGATTCTTTGCTCTTCTTTTGAAAGAGCCATTCTTCAACAAATCTCCACCTTGGCGAATTTCAAAATCTTCAATCTCCTCGTCAAACGGGGTCACCAAAACCAATCTTCAAACTTTGACAATGTTGATCAAGTCCAAACAAAATTTGAACTTGATTGCAGTCACAACTTTTGTCAACATATCAGCAGGATTCTCAGTAGTATGGATCTTCTCGATTCTGACTCCACCTTCTTCGAGTATCTCTCTTATGAAATGATACCGAACATCAATGTGCTTCGTCCTTGCATGATAAACTTGGTTCTTTGCTAAATGGATAGCACTTTGACTATCACAATGAATTTTGACATACTTTTGTCCATTCCCTAGTTCACCAAGCAACCCTTGAAGCCAAATTGCTTCCTTTACAGCCTCTGAAATTGCCATATACTCTGCTTCCGTAGTAGACAGAGCAACCGTTGACTGTAAGGTAGACTTCCAACTGACTGGTGCTTTAGCAAGAGTAAATACGTAGCCTGTAGTTGATCTACGCTTATCTAAATCACCAGCATAGTCTGAATCGCAATATCCGACTACACACTGACTATGTTCCCGCTCAAATATCAAACCAACATCAGCTGTGTCATGGATGTATCGCAAAATCCATTTCACAGCTTGCCAATGTTCCTTTCCAGGATCATGCATATACCTGCTCACAACCCCCACTGCTTGGGAAATATCAGGCCTCGTACACACCATAGCATACATCAAGCTACCAACAGCATTTGCATACGGTACTTTTGACATGTATTCCCGTTCTGCATCAGATTTCGGTGACAAAGCGGCGCTAAGCTTAAAATGAGGAGCAAGCGGAGTACTAACTGGTTTTGACTTTTCATCAATGCCAAAACGCCTCAACATCCTACTCAGATATTGTTTCTGAGTCAAACAAAGCCTCCTCAATTTTCTATCTCTGAAAATCTCCATGCCGAGAATCTTCTTCGCCTCACCTAGATCCTTCATCTCGAACTCCCTTTTCAAATGAGTCTTCAACTTCTCAATTCTTATTAGACTCGGGGAGGCAATCAACATATCATCAACATACAGAAGAAGATATATGAAGGATCCATCTTGTAACTTGTGCAAATACACACAATGATCGTATTTGCTTCTTGTGTACCCAATTCCCATCATAAACTTGTCAAATCGCTTGTACCACTGCCTCGGAGATTGCTTCAATCCGTACAACGATTTTTGAAGTTTACAAACCAAATTTTCATTTTCAGCAACTTTGAATCCCTCTGGCTGAGTCATATAGATTTCCTCTTCCAAGTCTCCATGTAAAAATGCAGTTTTTACATCCAACTGAACTAGTTCAAAATCCAACTGTGCTACCAAAGCCAACAAAATTCTAATGGAGGAGTGTTTTACAACTGGAGAAAACACCTCATTATAATCAATGCCCTCCTTCTGAGCGTAACCTTTGGCCACCAATCTGGCTTTGTAGCGAACATCACCTTGGCTAGGAAATCCATCTTTCTTTGCAAATACCCATTTGCATCCAATTGCCTCCTTTCCCTTCGGGAGACTGGCCAGTTCCCATGTTTGATTCTTATGAAGGGACTGCATTTCTTCACTCATGGCAATCCTCCACTTATCTTTCTCTGGTCCTTTGACTGCTTCAATATAAGTGGTAGGAACATCATCAGCGGCAATTGCAGATGCACAAGCCACCATATCATCAAAGCGAGCAGGCTTTCTGATTATCCTCTTTGGCTTGCTAGTTGCAATTGATTCAAGTTGCTGTGGAAGTTCTTGGGGTTGAACTTCCTCTTCTTCAAAATCTCCTTCTACCGTAGGAGAATGATCAAGAGTTTCTTGATCTGCTGGGACAACAAACTTTTCAAACTCCACCTGTTTGGGAGTACCATCCCGCTGTTCTGCATTCACCTTTTCCAACACGGTAGATTCATCAAAGGTGACATCCCTGCTAAAGATTATTTTCTTTGTCTCTGGACACCAAAGGCGATAGCCTTTTATACCAGAGGTGATCCCCATGAACACTGCTTTCTTTGCTCTAGGATCCAACTTTGATTCCTTAACATGATAATATGCAACGGAACCAAACACATGTAAGGAATCATAATCAGCAGCAGGCTTTCCAAACCATTTCTCAAATGGTGTTTTTCCATCAATAGCAGTAGATGGTAGACGATTAACGAGATGACACGCATATGTCACAGCCTCAGCCCAAAATTCTTTACCCAACCCAGCATTGGATAACAAACACCGAACTTTCTCCAGCAAAGTCCGGTTCATGCGTTCTGCCACTCCGTTCTGTTGTGGTGTATGTCTAACAGTGAAGTGTCTGACAATGCCTTCATCCTCACAAAGTTTTTGAAATGGACCACTCCTAAATTCTCCACCATTGTCTGTACGGAGACGTTTGACCTTTTTATCAGTCTGAGTTTCCACCATCTTTTTCCATTTGAGGAATACCTCAAACACTTCATCCTTCGTCTTCATCGTATACACCCAAACTCTCCGGGAAAAATCATCAACAAAGGTTACAAAATAGTGTTTCCCTCCCAAAGAACTCGTTTTTGAGGGACCCCATACATCCGAATGAACATAATCCAAGATACCCTCAGTATTATGGATTGCTGTTCCAAATTTAACCCTTGTTTGTTTCCCACGAACACAATGTTCACAAAACTCCAATTTGGAGTATTTCACTCCTTTCAACAATCCTTGATTTATAAGGAGATTCAAGGATTTTCCACCTGCATGTCCCAAGCGCATATGCCATAGCCTAACTGCTTCTGAATTCCGATCATCAACAGTAACTGCTGCTACTGCACCCACAACTGTACCACCCATGTAGTGATAAGTATTGTTGTTCTTCCGAATTCCCTTTATTACCACGAGTGCACCAGAGATGATCTTCATCACCCCATCCTTAGCTCTTACTTCAAAACCTTTCGATTCTAAAGTTCCAACGGAAATAAGGTTTTTCCTCACTTCTGGTGCATACCGAACACCCTTTAGGGTTATGATTGATCCATCGTGATTCTTCAAGCGAACTGAACCAATCCCAAGTGTAGTAAGAGGAGCTTCATTTGCTGTGAAGACAACGTCATTTTGTTCTTTGAAATCAAAGAACCAATCCAAATGTGGTGTCATATGATGACTACATGCTGAATCCAGCATCCATACTTCAGAAGCACCGCTGGATGATGTCGCCAATGAGAAGTCCGATTCGGCATCATCACACGCGGTTACATTTGATTCCGCCACGGCCTTAGAATTGCCCTTAGTTGTCAGCTTTGGGCAATCTCTCTTCCAGTGTCCTATTTCTCGACAGTAGGCACACTCGTCTTTGCTTAGTTTATGCCTAGACTTGGATCTCCCTTTCTTTCCTTTGTTTTTGTTTTGTGAACGACCTCTGACGAACAAAACCTCTGCATCTCCGCCTGAACTAACTTGCTTGTCCTTCTTTCTCAGTTCATAACTGTACAGGGCAGCACAAACTTCGCTAAGAGATACAGCAGCCTTCCCGTGAAGTAGAGTTGTTTCAAGAAACTCAAACTCCTCAGGAAGGGATCCCAGCAACATCAGAGCCAAATCCTCGTCATCCAAATTTCCGTTCTTTTTCCTCTATATCATTTGGTTTCTTTTCTTCAATAGCTAAGTATAGACCTTGTTGAAAGAGTGCGTCTACAACTTCGCTTTGCCACATACCAAAATGGCCTGTGCCATCAAAAGACTCCACTGCCAATCGCGTATTCGCCACAGTGGTTCTCGCCCAAATGGACGACGACGATGCTTTTGAGGTGTCTTCCATTTTTGGTTTACAAATTATTCTTCAATAGCCCTCCAAATGCGAAAGCCAAATAGCCCGGGAAAACTTTTCTGATGTGGAAGATCAGATTAAACTGCGACCACAGAGCATACTCAGAATACCCGAGCTCTGATACCACTTGTTGTGGAACTCAGAGTCATATTCCACCAAATATAGAAATAGCGAGAGAAATATTGTACTAGAAAACCACACTAGATTTAATTCCCAGGAAAGATTGGAGGCGTCACAACGGTCGCGCTTAAAACCCAACCTCCTAGACAGAATTAACTAGACGAATTTAATAGCACAATATAACACTACAACTATAACTAACAATGGCTACTTGAAGAATAACACAAAATAAAGAACACCAAATTTAACGAGGTTCGGCTAATTTAGCCTACGTCCTCGGACCCCACCAAAATATTTCACTAAAGGACTAAAGTGAAACTATTACAAACTATAGAGGAAGAAAGAAGAAATTGCTAAAAGACTTAGGCAATTTGGGATGTTTTTCAAAGTGAAGAGGTGGGCTCCTTTTATACAACAAATGAGCCCATCACTTCTAATGTTTTCCTATGTGGGATTCTTTGCTCTTCTTTTGAAAGAGCCATTCTTCAACAGGCGCGTTCGTCTTAAATGAAAAAAATGAAGTATGTTCCCACATTTAGCTCTCGCTCTTTATGTGTCTCTCGTTTTAGTTTGATTTTTATTGTCTTTATATGCTGCTGAAGGTTTAATTTACTCCTCCTACCTCTGAATTGTGACAGCAGAGGAGAACCCTTTTTGTATACGTTGTCTTTATACATATGTAACTTAGATACACTTTTCTACTGTCTTCCTCTAATAGCTTGTTTCTTGTAAATGATTAATCCTGCCTTATTTCTTTTGTCTCTGATTGTGTTTGGTGGATAATGAAACCTGCACATACAAGAACAGAACTATATATGTATAAGCATATAATAGATTAAGATTAATCCTACCTCAAGATCGAGATTATTAATTTAGCAGCAAGCTTCCTTCACATACAATGAATAGAAACATATTCTAAGACATTCATGGGATCATTAAAATGCAAAATACATTGTTCCATTTGTCACGCAATTTCTATATAGGTACTCGTAGTTCAGGAGAAGAGTGGAACAACCCGGGGAACAGGTCTGTGGAAGTTTCCTACCGGAGTTATTGAAGAGGTATGTCCGGTTTGTAAAGGTCTTACAACATAATTCCAGAAAAATGATCAAGTAAGATGCTGGTGCTCGCCTTCTACTGTACCGCCATTTTTTTTTCACAGGGTGAAGATATATGTGATGCTGCAGTTAGAGAAGTAAAAGAAGAAACCGGAGTAAGCGCAAAGTTGACTTATTTGTGATGAAATTTTAATCTTGAGTATGTCTGATTAATTTTGCTGTTCTTCTCTGAACGCTGTTTCAGGTCGACTCTAAATTTGTAGAAATCCTAGCATTCAGGTACCAACGCAATATCGTGTTTTTCCTTGGTGAATTTTTTCCCAACTTTATATTGTATTTGCTAAAATGAGTAATTTTACAATATGAATTTCAGACACTGTATTAAAGCATTTTTCGAGAAGTCGGATTTGTTTACCACTCTCCTCGGACATCCAGCCACAGGAAACAGAAATAGAGGCAGCTCAGGTTTGCTTTCATGATCATCATCCTTAAAGAATTCATTATTTTTTTGTTAGAACAGTCTCCATGCAAATTAACGAAAAACGTTGTAAAAACTTTCTTATGACGGTACAAATACTTTCAAGTGGAGTCCATAAATATGCTATTTTATTTGTCTCTCTCTCTGTCATTCTTTTTAGTGTAAATTACATAGTCACTCTATTATGACAATTCACGAAATAAGAGCATAAAGATTAAAGACACAAGAATTTACGTGGATCGGCAATTGCCTACATCCTCGGGAAAGGAGAGAGTATTTTACTATTGATAAAAGAGGTACAAAATTACAATGAATGCTAAAAGCACTGAACTAAAACTTAGTCCCTGATTTTTTCCTAAAATACACGTGTACCGTACCGCGGGGCAATCCTTTGTCGAAGCGGGCTCAACGTGTGTTGCTGCAGGCCAGTTCTAAGGGCTTCGCCCTCTTCAGAACTGGCCCTTTTGATAATGAGCTTGCTGCATAATTTTGGACTTGAGACTTTAAGACATATCACAACACACTCCCAGTGAGACCTAATTACGAAAAACACACCTAGGTTTGAAAAAATACTATAACTTCCCCCGTGAGATCCTGACAACCCAAAAAATAAGGGTGAAATTGTAATTTGTTTTGTATTACTGGTCGAGATTCTCTCTATATGTCACTCATTGTGTTTAGTGTAAATTACATAGACACCCCAATTACAAAAGCACCCCAAGTTTGAGAAATTACCGTAAATTCCCCAGTTAGTGAAAACATATTATAATCTCACGCCCTATCAGTAAAAAATAAATTACAATTTCACCCTCTGTTTTTCCGTTGTCAGAATCTGGTAGGAGCATCTTGGTAATTTGCTGAACTTTAGGGGGGCTCGACGTAGTTATCCAATAAATGAGTTAGTGTGCATGTAACTATTCCTTGTTTTAATGAATTATATTTGGGTTTTTTTCATGTTAATAAATTTCGAACTCTGATATTACATTTTACATGTTTCCAGTGGATGCCATTGGAAGAATATGCAGCCCAACCATTGGTGCAGAAACATGAATTTTCGAAGTACATTCTTGATATATGCACAGCTAAGAAAGACGAAGTCTATTCTGGATTTTCACCGGTGCCAACCAAAACTGTTTTTGCTGAGACGACGAGCTACTTGTACCTCAACAAGCGAGGTCTGTGACTTCTCATAAGACCTTGTCTTTGTACCAACGTTGAAAAGATTGTTTAATTATTTGATTTCTTGATGAATCGAATGTTAATTGAATCATTTAAGATCTTTTTGTATTCTTTTGTGTAGCCTAATCATACAGTGTCTTGATAGCTGCTGCAAGTATGAATGAATTCTCATCCTCTTAAAGCACCTAAAGATTGTTACACCAAGTTCCAAAAGTGATTCTTGGGGAGTTTCTGTACACTCACCCCCTTCGCTTATTGTGTAATTACCAACACGCCTCCTGTCTAGGGTGAAGTTGTAATAAATTTATGTCGATGGGGGTGAAATTGTGATCTGATGGGGTTGGCATTGTAATCTTCTTTTATTGGCAGGGGAAGTTATGGTAATTTATCAAAAATAATGGGGTTTTGGTAATTCGGCTTAAAGTGAAGAGTAGTTGTGTAATTATCCCTTTTATCTAATGTTTATGTATAATCACAATCATCTAGCTATAACAAACTCTGGGCGGGTTTCACCATATCGATGGTAGTGATCATCCTGCTTAATTTTCGAGTCATGATTGACAACTAAGATTACCGAGTTCGAACCCTAAATGGAAAAATTCAAACTTATCGTATGCATTGCATAGGCTGCCTCAAGTGGTGTTACAAGAAAGAACAATATTTCATGATAAAAAGTGGAGTGACAACATCGATATTATCACTAATAATATATAGTAAGTTACAATAATTTTTCAATTTAACACATCATCAATAATTTTTACTAGAAACAAGAGAATGGTGTGTAAGAGTGTAAGTACTAAATTATCACTATCGACAATTAATAATATACGTATAGTGACAACGATACAAATGTAACCACATAATTATAGTGACATTATTATTGTCACTGATAGTCTATAACGATGAATTTAGTTCAATAATTGCCATTTATATACAATTTTATTAAATTTAAAAATAAAATAAAAATCGTAACTATATAATTACAGTTTTACTGTAACCCGACATCTTGATGATCTAATTCCGGTTGATATACGCAAGAAAATATTGGTAATCTATAGCTTCTACTAATTTTTGTACAACAAATTGGACAATCTTAATTATAAATTTTGGTTTAGTTTATATGAAATATTTATTGATGATAATGGCGTATGTGTAGATAGAAATAGTTGGGGCAGGCTTGACCAAAAAATTTGCTTGTTTACCAAAGGGCATAGACGTGGACAAATTTTAATTAAGGCTTCGTTTTGCTATTTCAAGAATATATGTAGGAGAAAAGGTTAGGCTACCAACCTAAATAGTTGCCCTTCAATTTCCCAGCTTCCAAATTTTTCTATACGAACAAATGACGTCTTGGTTTAATGGTAAGATTGAAATCTCAAAAATATTAAAAGAATAATTGTTATTTGGTCGTTTGTTGCTAATTAGCCATCTATGAATTCATAATCCCGATGTAAATGTATGTCATTTCCTCAAAATACTTTCTTCTTATGCTATGAAATCGAACAAGTAGTAAAAAATGAGTGATATTCACTAGGGAACCCTCTTTATGTCCTAGATGGAAAGTATGGATTGAAAATTCTTGTTCTTATCAGGTTTAATCACACTAAATCAATCACAAGTCAAATGTTATAACTTGAAAGAATATATATATATATGTACTAGTCATGTTTGGTTCATGTCGACTTTCATACTGGTATCAGACTGTGTCCATGAACCACTTGATGTGTATGTTATGTCGTAAAGTGAAAATATAACATCGTCTTGTATCATTTAACGGTTTGCAACCCACTCGAACAAGTAATCACATAATCACGCAATTCACTTAAGTTGCATTCTCTTTATATTTGAAGGATGATGAATAGCGAAACAATATTATAAGTTGAAATGCAAACTTCAATTTTGGTCGAGGGCAGAATTGTAATTTGAAACATTCTAGCCATGCAAAGATAGCCTTATAAAAAGCCCAAAGAGGTGCGAGTAGCTTTAACTTCATTGGCTTTTCATTCATTCATCTTGTTTTTATCTAAAGAGAAGTGAAGTTCAAATCAACCAACACAAAGATGAGAATTAGCCGTTTTCTCGGACACAACGCACTCGTGAACATGATTTTCTTCGTATTCATCATCTTCGTTCTCCAAACTCCGGCCGTCGCCAACGGAAACGAGGATAAGCTGGCTGAATTATCCAGCAAGGAAGAAGAGTTGGTGAGGTGGGCTAGTTATGGAGAGGAGAAGCTCTCCACAGTTGTAATTAGTGGCAAACTTCTCTGTCATTCCGCTGCAAAGGACAAACTTTCCAGCCATCCGCATCCAGTCTCAGGTTATTGCAATTAATTTTGTCTCATGATTTTTTCTCAAGCAGAGTTGCACGGTTTTATTCTGAAAAAGTGTCTTGTAAAGGAGGGGCGAGCTTGTATGTCTCTCAAGTCCCTCACCTCTATCCGATGCGGGATGGTAGTAGCATACTTATCATCAACACCTAGATGAGGGCCTGAGAACAGCCCATGGTCTCGTTCCCACAGACAACGCCAGAATCATGGGATGCACTCCCCTTCTTGTGCACAAGACAACTTTACGCGATGTATTGTTCGCTTAGAATGGATTAGCATGATTTTGTCATGAGAAGACGCCTCGCTATGGAGACGGGAGCTTAAGCTCCTCTCAAGTCCCAAGTTCCCCTCCCCTAGTGGGGCACCTTTTCAGGCCAAATCGTGTTGCTCCGAGCAAAACGGACAATATCTCGTGCAAGGAGTTCGGCGTGCAAGAAGACAAGTGCTTACAGCTTACCACATCATGCATCTTTACTAAATATGTTTTACAAATCTCTTCCTATTTCTATTCACCTTTGAAAACACTGAATCAAATGATAATCACAACTAAGAAATCCGACTTAATAAGAAGAGTCGAAAGCCAAAAATATTAGCTCGCATGCTACATAGGATTAAAGAACCTGAGGAACAAACATTAAAGAAATGTACCATAAATTTTTGCAGGAGCGTCGGTAGCTGTTTTTTGCGGCACAAGTGGGAGGAAAAAGAAATCATGGGCAAGAGGGAGTACGAGTAGTTATGGAGAATTCTTAATCGATCTTCCATCTCACCTCCATGCAATTCCCAACTTGGAAAAAATATGTCTTGTTAAAGTGCTTCATCTTCCAAAGAGTTCTCCTTGCCGACGAGCTTTTACTGGAAAACATAAAGCAATAAAGCTGACATCCATAGGCGAAGGTGTCCGTATCTACACTACACAAAAAATACATCTGCTGCCAAAACCTTCACAAGAGCACATGAGACAAGGAGGCAAGACAGAACAAGCAATATCTATCTTGTAATAAAATGGAGTGTACCCAGTTACTTGCAGCTCGTGTTGGTGGCGCTTTAGTCACATTGAGTTGCAGGCTTTATTTGGCTTGATGTTTTCTATATAAAAATTAAAAGTGTTTGTGTGTTTGTGTGTGTGTGTGTGTGTGAGAGAGAGAGAGAGAGAGAAAGAGACGAGCGGTGTAAATTATCAAACAGGATTTTCTATTGCAGATTGTGCCTTGCAGTAAGAGATACAATAGGAAGCTGCAATAGAAGATCCCATTTGGTAAACTATACCGATGTACAATGTGTTCTATTTGGTGTAAGATAAAAACTTGATGGAACTTCTTCAAACATTCATATAATTAGTGTTACAAATTAATTTAAACTTCAACCAAAAATGAAATTCATTCAACTTTTGCATATGAAAAAGAATATCCGGACATCATCCCCAACGAAGCACATAAACACAACCATAGGAAGCGACAATCGCAAACTTCGAAGTACTAAGAACTCTCAGAAACTTTATCATTGGAACCAGAAATAACATATTTAGCAACATCAGCACAACATTTAAGCTTATCTGCTTCTGCATCTGGTATCTCAACAGAGAATTCTTCCTCAAAAGCCATGACAAGTTCCACACGATCTAGGCTGTCGAGGCTCAAGTCCTTCTGGAAATCAGCCGTTTCTGTAACCTGTTATGCATAATGCATCGAAAATTACTTATGCATGAGAAAACGTGATCGTTTTAAGCTGGTGGGCTTTTGAGAAATGAATTACTATGCCAAAAAAAAAAAAAGGCTCAACATCTTTAAAATTGAGAGATGCAATTGTTTAAGACAAAAGTCACAAAACATATATCATCACAACAGAACAAAGGCTAATTACCTTAGCAGCATCAATTTTGGTAAATTTCTTCACCAGCTTAACGATTCGATCCATCACCTGGTCCTGGTTGACACTTGCAGCAGTGCTGCACGCACGCACAAGTTGTACATGTGTATACATTCCGTTCATGTCTTCTGTAATAAACTGCCCTCTGATGGGGACCCTGATCCTCATGTGATTCAGAATTGTAGTACGCAGACTTTGCATTTTCACACTGTAAATATTAGTGGAACAGTAAAAAAAGTTAGGTCACCAGATAAAGCGCATAAGCGCGCACACACACAAAAACACAATGAAATTAAGATAATGAAGGCATAATCATGGTTGCTTCCCAAGAAATTAGACAGGATAAAATCAAAATCTCTTGGTAAACTATAGTTATACATTTTTCAGAAATAAAATTCAACATTGATGCAGGAAGCATCTCGTTTCACACGTACAAGTTTCCATTTTTCCATACCTAGTAAAAACCTGTCATACTTAGGGCTGAAAAGCAAACCAAGCTACTTGATACTCGACTCGAGATGGATCGCTAAAGAAACTCATTTGAGCTTAGTTCATTAACATATCAAACCAAGTTTGAACAACCTTTTGTGTTCGGTAAGTTTTGAAGCTCGGTTCGAGCTCGACTCGATTAGTAAAAAAGGATAAAATATGTGCAAAAAAGTTCAAGCGACTAGAGCTCGACTCGTGTTCGGCTCAATTAAACCTCATTTAAGCTCAACTAAATTAACAATCAAACCAAACTCAAACACAATTTTTAAAGCTCGATAATAATTCAAACAAGCTTGAATAACCACTTGTTCGGTTTGACTGGACTCGTTTACAGCCCTAGTCATGCTCTTAAATTGTGAGAAGAAATTCAGAAGCATTCAAATAGAAATCATGGTTTTTTGGCATTTAATCCAGGGACTAAGTTCCAAAACTAATCTTATTTTCTAATCTGTATTTTCCATTGAGATCTCTCCAAGAGTCTGAACAAATGCAGGTGGACTGACTACCCGAAAGTTGAAGAAGACAATAACGAAAATGCATCATTTTTGTTCCCTGCAAAATATTACTGCCATTTTGTTCCAATCAGAGCCGGAGCCAGGGGCTGGTGGGGCACCCCCTCAACTTTGAGAAAAAAGCTTTGGCCCCTAAACTTTTGATGTTTGCAAATCCCCCCGCCCCCAAAAAATCTAAAAATATCAAGTTTTTTTCCTCTGTTTTTATATTCGCCCCGGAACCCCAAATCGTGGCTACGTCCCCTATTCCAATCCAATCCTATTGTAGCTCTAAATCATAACATCGTAACATTACATTCAGAAGCTCATGCCCACAAGTACTATAGATGACCATGCATATGTAAGTAAAAAACATACAAAATCACACATTTAGACCAACATATTTAAGCCAATACATTACTAAAAACAAGGATTGTGGGTTTCAAATATCTGCTATAAAGTTAAACTAAATCATCTAAACACGTGAAATACAAGAAAAATAAAATAAAAACAAAGACCCATCAAAAATTATTATCCATATATAGTTACCTGCTATCTGTTTGCTTAAATGTCTCAAAGAAATAGATTGAAAGACGATAGGTACAGACCAAAAACGAAGGAGAAAACGCAAGGAGGAAAGAAACGGGGCGGAAAAGAATGACGACTTTTATCAGTGACTGACAACTTTTAACAACAAGGTGAAAATCGAAATCAACTTTGACATCAATCGGTCGGGCAGCTAAGCCTTTTGCCTTAGGAGCAGGGCACGGGTTCGATTCATTTGAGGGAATGTCTAATGGCCTCCTCTATGTTGTGAACTTGTCATTATGGACAATTTAGACTGACTTATCTCTCTTGTATAGTTTGTAAACTATTACACAGGAGCGCGGGATTTATCCAATGCGCACTAGAGGAAGCATCCAAAAAAAATAAATTAATATTAAATGAATTATTTTTAAGTAACGTTATTAGTCTGCGACGTTTTCTTATTATATTGTTACCATATAATTTTTTATTTTGTTATGCAATTATCGTAATCAAATTGATAGTGTTATTATTATCATCATCATCTTTATTAGTCAAAGTATTTATTATCACCATCTTTATTTGTCAACTATGTTGACTCAATTGGTAAGGAACGAATCACTTTCTGTCAGAAGTTTGTGAGTTCGATTCTCTCTGCCGATGTAAGGACGGCATTGGTAGCGATATATAAGTACATCTGTAGGTGACCTTTTGACTCTGGATCTATACACTAACTCTTGGTAGATGACCGAGGTTGATCCTACCCAATCTTTTGTTGAATTTTTTTTTTAATCATCATTACCTTTGTAAATGAAAATGATATTTTCATTGTTGTTCTTACTGTTATCTTGTCCAGATTAGAGAGTAGTTTAATTATAAGGGCAACCCCTAAAATATTCACTTTATTTTATTTAGGTTCTTGAACTATCAAATATAACAAAATAGTCCCTAAACTATCAAACGTAACAAAATAGTCCCTCAAATTGATGAACGTGTTTGACTTGCCATGACATGTTGCTAATGTGGCACTGAGTTTGACCATATCAATATGGTTATTGAAAAAGTTTATCTTGCTTTCAATAAAATAAGTATTTTATGTACTTATAGTTTTAATATTTTTTAGTCATTTGGTTACCATTTTTTGCGTACTTTTGTGCAGAAAATAATATATCGATTTTTTACTAATTTCTTAAGGAAAATTTACTAAAACCTCCTTAAAATAAAATTTATATCCCAAAAATCTTTTATGATATTTTAGAGTGCAATATGCTTTTTAACCCAAAAAAGCGTGTGTTTTAATATTTGAAGGTAGAAAATGCAGAAGACCCAATTTTATAGAGTGCATTATGGTTTTTACTCTCAAACTCTAAGAATAAACAAAATAAATTAAATCTTGATGTTGAAACGTGAAAGGGTGGTTAAATGTCTTTGTCTATCAATAGAAAAATAGTAATTAAATAGGAGCAGTCTTTTTTCTGCTAAAAGAATAAAAAGTCTAATGTGGGTTAGGGTCCACAATTTGATTAAGCAATACTGTTAAATCGCTTTTATGCTAATGCTATAATTAATGATGATGGCGAAGTTTGTCTTTTTTAAGGTAAAAATCAATTTAAGTTTCACCATTAATGTTAATTTAATATTCAAATGTTCACAAATAGCTTGATATATACCCAAGTTCTGCTATAATTATCAAATTGGTACCTTTTCATAACTTTCGTCCATCATTCAGTCTACTTTAAGGGTGTTTCCGGAAAATTAGATTTTAAATTTGTTTAAAAAATTAAATTTGGCATAAATTGGAATCCATCCAATTGGATACCAATTTAACAACTATGGCAAAACTCGGGTATCAATCAAGTCATTTGTCAATACTCGGATACCAAATTGACATTAATTGTAAAACTCGGATACCAAAATAATTATCACCCCTTTTTGAATTGTTCTATTCGAATGTGATATATTATATTAATTATATTCCTCTTCCTATATGCACAACACGTATAATATATATATGTAAAATATGCAACAAGTTGACTTGGAGAGAAAAACAAAGTATTATTTATTATAGTTCAAAATCTCTACTTATAATTCAATCACCAAATATACTCCCAAGTAAAATGGCTTGAGTGTTTGGTGGAATCAATTATATAACCATGGTATTAATGTTAATTAGAGAAAATAAAATGCTTAAATCTACTCATATATTTAACTACGAATATGATGATTATATTAAACCAAAAAAAATAGGTAGATATAGGATTTGTGCCAAATTACATATCTATTTGGAATTTATTTGAAATCATGGTTGCAATATAGATGAATACGATACATACATTAGGGTAAGTGAATCGAATTGGACCTATCCAAACAAGATTGTTCGATCCATTTATATTAGGAGCAAGCTTTTAAAATAAGCATGATTGTATTTGAGTATTTTGAGCTCGATAAATTTATGAATTGAACTTGAGTTTGATCAAGTTTATACTTTATATTAAGATAAGTTCTTTAATTATTAGCAAAGGTTCAAATTATTGATAGTCAAACTATTGATAGATCATCCATAAATCTAAGAAATTATTAAGTGATACAATTTGTCAATTTTTAAACTCCGTTAATTATTAAAATCATCCATATTCCCACAAACTATTGATAGTCACCCATGACTAACAATTATGCCAAGTTGAATACACAATTCTAGTGTGTGAAAAGTACTTTATTCTAAAAAAATTCCACTTCCACAATATTCCTCAATCCAAGCATAAATAAATAAAATCAAGAGAATTGAAATTTACACTCCTAAGTTTGATAATATCACTCCAATATCCTTTTCGGGTTGAGCAATGGACCAAAACGTCCTTATAACTTTTTTAACACAATTTATATCAATTGTAAAATAAAATATATTCTCCATATACTGTTCTTTTTTGAACTTTATAATCTCAAATTTTACTATGTTATGATTTTCATTATTTTGTTGCATTCTTCGATTTATTTACTTAATATTATACATATGTAGTTAATTAGTTTACATTATAACATAAATTGACAATCATGACGCAGAATTGCAGCTTTTTTCTGGTTGAACTCGAATTCAAATATAGATACCCGCATATATGCTTGCGAATCAATAAATAAATAGTAGTAAAATTATTATTTATTACATTTTTAGCAAATACATAAATTATTATTATTTATTTATTGGTTTGTGAACCTATACGTGAGCAGAAATATTTGCGATCGAGCTCTAATGAGTAGGTTTGGCCTAAAAAATTTTAAATGTCAATTCCAATTGCTTTATTTAATTTTAATATTGTTAACGTGCATTGCTTTATTTCTAATTTTTTTATATATTAAAGTTTATTTTCAAAATATCAACTCTACATCATGATTGTCAGTATATGTTATATTGTAACTTTAGTTATTTCATATATATACATATTTTAATTAACTACATATGTATAAATTATAATATTAAGTAAATACGTAGAAGAAAGCAATAAAAAGAAAGAATGAAAGTGCTAACTTGGTAAAATATTGGATTATAAAGTTAAAAAAGATGAATAATATATGGATAGTATATTTTGTTTTACAATTGATGTAAATTGTGTTATAAATTATAAGAACCTTTTGGTCCATTGTTGCTCTTTTTGTACCCAAAAATAAAAATAAAAATTGGTCTATTGCTTAATACATTAAACAAAATTTGGAGCACCATTATCAAATTTCGGCGTGCAAATATCAATTCCCTGAAATATATCAGTTTTGATGAAAATTTCCAAAAATAATAATAATATTAGCATCTAGAAGAATAATTAAGATTAGCCAAAAATAATGAAACAAAGTGGTTTTGACAATGATGTGACTTGCCTCCACCCCCCCTACCCCCCACCCCACCCCAACCCACCCCCCAAATTTTGGGCCCTTTTCTCCCTACCACCCACAACTCATCATTCATCAAAACCCACATCAAATTCATCATAAACACACACTTCCAAACTCACAGGATTACATATATATATATATATACATATATAATGTATCACTCCCACTCCACTTCCCACTAATCAACAATCAAACCCCATCTTAATCCCATCAAACATTCATTCATGTTTCAAAAAGGGATTTGTAATTTTGTTCTTTAAATCAATCTGAATGATTCTTTTTTTTTTTTTTTTGGTAATGGCCTGAAAGATTCTAATCTATCCAACACCTTCATAAATTAAACCCCCTTTCCTTTCTTTTCTTTTTGTTCCCCACTTTTTAGCATGTTGGAATCTGTACGTATAGATTCATAGACAGATTCTGTTATATCTGTTTGTTTGTCTTTTGGGTAAAATGGGGAATGCAAATGGAAGGGAAGAGGGCGGCGGCGATAGCCCATCTGGGGTGGAGGATGGCGGCGGCGCGCATGTTAGCATGGCTGATCGAGATGGTGCGCATGTTAGCGAGTATATGGGGGGGCAGTCGCCCCCTTCAAGTCCTAGGGCTTCTCACACTCCTTTGATGTTCAGACCTCAGGTTATTTTTGTTGTTTTATTTTTAATTTTTTTTTTATGTATTTTTGAAACTTTCCCTTTTCTTTTGTTGTTTGAAGTGTTGGGTATATATAAATATGTACATATATATATATATGTGTGTGTGTGTGTGTGATTGTAAAGATGGGATCTTTTGTTTCAATTTAGTGAAAATTGTGGCAATGAGTAGTTATTGAACTGTACTATCATAAGGGCTTTTGATTAATATATGCATGAGTCATTGGCATATAATAATTAGGCTAGATCTGAAGACTTTGATGTTTGGATTCATTCAGGATAGTTAATTTATTGTTGTTGTGATCAAGGACGGAGCTAGGATTTTATATATGGGCGAATACGAAAAAAAATGGGAGAAACTTGATATTTTTTGGTTTTTATGGCATTAAAAAATTAATAAAATTTGTAGGATAAAAAAATAATTTTTCATATTTTTTTTTTTTGGGGGGGGGGGGGGTTCCCCCTACCAGCTCCCCTGCTCCGCCCCTGGTTGTGATGTAGTTATAAGCATTTTTCTTTGGATTTTTTGTTTAATTCTGCCATGCACTGTATTTCTAATGATTTTTTGAAGGAAAAGTAGTTGGGAATTTAGGGGATTTATGTTAAAGATCTCGTAATCATGTAATGTTATTATTCGGAGTAAGAAAAACCGTGGTTTGGAAGGGATGATCAGTTGATTAACGTTTTCTGCTAAATATCAGATTGAAATTTGCAAACAGAGATATGTGTGGTTGTATATAATTTTGTGTAACATTTGTAACGGCTGTGTCGATTGCATGATTTTGTCTGTGTTTTAGGATGGTTTGTTGGCATTTGTTTGTAATAAATGTCACCAACAAGTGTGCAAGCGGTTGCGATATCTGGTCCTTGTCTACTTTAGAGTTAGTGTGCAATAGATTAAATGGAATTCCATCCCTTGTTATCTGTTCAGATGCCGGTGGTTCCTTTACAAAGACCCGAAGAGTTGCATATTCCGAACCCGTCATGGATGCAAACTAGCTCGGGTAATGAAGACACATATGACGAGCAAGGTATTCCAACTATGATCACATGGAGCTATGGCGGCAAGGAAGTTGCTGTGGAGGGGTCATGGGATGATTGGAAAACGAGGTTATTATTTTTATTTATATATTCATATCTTTATTAAGCTTCTAAGGTTAATAAGCATATCTTGGAGGGTCTTGGGAAAAACAAGGTTATTATTTTGATTTATATATCTTTTTCAAGGTTCAAAGGTTATAAGCATTTTCTAACATTTTATAGGAAGCCCTTGCAAAAATCAGGGAAAGACTTCACCATCATGAAAGTACTTCCTTCGGGAGTTTATCAATATAGGTTTATTGTTGATGGACAGTGGAGGTACTCGCCCGATCAGCCGTCAGACCAGGATGAATCGGGAAATGCTTATAACGTTTTAGACTTGCAGGTACCTTTTGTTTATCCTCTAAATTTTTGTCGTCATTGGTGTTTTTCTTTTCCTTCTCTTGAAAGCTCTCAATTTTTGTATTAGTTTACATGAATTCTTAGGAATGAGCAAGAGAAATCTTTAAGTTGATGCTATGTTCAAGGTAATTTCGTTTATATTTTCATGTAGTATTTCACTTTCTGTTGTTTGTCTCTGGATCAGATCTTTTAGTCTTACGAATTTATCTTTATTGGTTAATACCTTCCCCTTTCCCTTTTCTTGGGGAAAAACGGAAAAGGAAACATCTAGCAAATTGTGTTTATTTCTTGCTTTTTTATATCACCAGAGGTATATAGAGTATGTGAGTGCTATGAAAGTCAGAGCTATCAGGTTCTGCAAATGTACGGACTCATTTTGAAAACCTTAAAACCACTTAGGATGTGTTTGGATTGAAGGATTTGAAAGTCATGGATTTCAAATTCATCAACAAATCCTTGTTTGGATGATTTCAAGTTACATTGGATTCCAAACCCCTTGGTACTCATTTTGAGCTATTTTTTCAATCAGAACGGTGGATTTCAAATGACACCAATTTGGAGTCATTTGAAAATCTTCTCCATATCCATCAATCCAAACACACCCTTAGGCATTTCCGAAATGATTTTGGCAGGCTAGCCATGCAAGACATGTGGTTTGGTATTACCTATAATAACGAACCCCTTAGTTAATCTTGAAAGTTTTGAGAACTTGTTCAATGATTGTGAAAATGCCACCACCAATAGTAGGTTTGTTTAGATTTCACGGAGAATGAATGTTGGGAGAATCGGTTTGTTTAGATCTTTTGAGGGAAAATGTGTAATTCTGTATGCCATGTGAGGGACTCTTGATCAATTCAGTTTGTTACGTGGATGATGAGGATGGTTGGAAATGGACCATTTCGTGTCTCCAGCCCGCTTGAGGGAACTTTCTTCCATTTTGAGTCTGAGTCGTTTTATTCAGCAAAACTAAAAGGCGTGAACGGTTTAAATAATTCAACTGAAAGTTTCAGGACGCAATTGGTGAATGAGGCATAGTTTGAGTAGTAAAACTGTGTTTATCCTAAAATAACGAGCTTTTCGTTGGATTTTAAGATGTCTAGTTATTTTAGAGCTGCTAAAAACCGTACAATTGTCTTTTTTTTTTTGGAACAATTGAGCATATTATTTCAACCAAACTGTCTTACAACTCCCACAGGCATACATGGGATGACCTTTTGCACACCTGCAACAAAATAAGCTATCTTCTATACATGATCAAACCTATATTGTATTGAGGCCCAAATCCTCTCTATCATCTATCTATTTGTACTATAATTGGAGGTAAATATTCTTCTACTTCTTTCAATCCACACATGATAAACAATAGCTGCAAAAAGAGCCCGCTTTTTGCAACTTAGTTCTGATTTTCCTTTGCTCACTTTGATACCCCATATCACATACTCAATCCACCTGCATTTGTTAGTTGTTAAGCCCAATTTGAACCAACACTGTTTCATAACATCTCTTGTGAAATCACATTCAAAAAATAAGTGATTCCTGTTTTCCTCTTTTCTGGCACAAAAGATACAGCTCTGGTCTTCTATATTCTGGCACCTTGATAGCCGATCCCTTGTCTTGAGTTTATCCAAAATTGCTAACCTTAAGAACACTCTATGTCTCGCCACAGACCCTTTGCCCCATACAAGATTGGCCCATTCAACTTCTTCATGATGCTCCAGTACATGTACAATTGTCTTTGTATATAGATGAAATATCGTGACTCAGTTTACTTTTAAAATCGATTTAAGTTTCTGGACGACTTGAAATTTGCAAGACTTTTATTTATTTGTTTCCTGTACATATATTTGCTCCAGTGTTTTACTTTCTCGGTCATCTGCTTACAGAAATAAGGATAGAAGTAAAAATAAACACGTCTAAATATTTGAAATTTGGATTTTTATTATTTTACTTCTACTACAAAACAAAAATCATATTCTTCAAAACTGCTTTCCAAATACACTGCAGGATTACGTTCCAGAAGATCTCGACAGCATTTCTGGTTTCGAACCGCCTCAATCCCCAGAGTCAAGCTACAACAACTTGCAACTCGGTCAAGAAGACTTTTCAAAGGAACCACCAATGGTTCCTCCACATCTTAATTTGACTTTGCTCAATGCTCCGTCGCCTCACATGGAGATCCCGCCACCTCACTCGAGGCCTCAGCATGTGGTGCTAAACCATCTGTACATGCACAGAGATAGGGCCCGCCCCTCAGTTGTAGCGCTCGGTTCTACCAACCGGTTCCTTTCTAAGTATGTGACCGTCGTGCTTTACAAGTCCATACAGAGGTAAAAGAAGTTTTGCCCGTGGATAGTAGTAGTCTTAATCTTAATCTCTTCATGTAATTCTTCGGTATAATCATAAAACATACACGTCGCTTGAGTTGCTTATGTTCACTTGCGGGAAAGGCATACCACAACGATCATTTTTAAGAATTCTTCTTTGATTGTTAGTAATTTTTTCTTGTTGCCGTTTAGTTTCTAGTCCTTCATTGGGTAGGTGCTAGAGTTTGTTTTGTTTTTTTGATAAGGGGGACGTAGGGCGACTATTGCCATTGGGCCTGTCACCTCGACCCTGATAAATAGTCGCCATTGAGCCTGTCACCTCGACCCCGATAAAATGCACAGTAGTCTGAATCCATTTACTAGTACTTATTGTCAAATATGCTATTGCTAATGGGTTCGTATTTTTGGTTGTGATAGTAGTACTTGTAAGCATTTTAAAACAGATTTAAGTGTATTATCTCCTTTTTGATTGATAACGCTTGTAAATGGACTTTTTTAGTTACGAAAATTAACCCATTTTCCAAGACCTTAGTGCATTTTGTTTAGAGGTGGACGAATATGAGCCCATTGGACCCAAGTTGAGTTATTTTCTAAATATCAAATAATTATTTAAAACTGTGTAAATATTCTGTAATTTTAGAAACAAATGGGACGAAGAGTTCACTGTGATTCCCTATTCACTTTTTTGTTAGGGTAGATAAGGATAGTAGATTAACGGAGAAATTATTCGGTGATTGTGGAATGCATTTGCCTTCTTGTGTATCGAAGGCTTTTCAACGAGGTATTGTCCGTTTAGCTGGAATTACACGATTTTGTGTGGAAAAACGTCCCTCTACTGAGAATGGAGCTTTGGGTTATATGTTGAAAAATAACCATTATTTTGGGCTAAATCTGTTATTTATTGTGTGTTAGGCTATCATAATGGTTTAGCCCAATCAAAATGATCATTTGGGCTTAAGTGGTATTGGTTTTATTATGTGATCTAACAGACTCAAATTTAGTTCTATCATCTAGAATGGGTCAGAGCAGAAAATAAAACCCTATAAATTTAACCAAAGACCTATTGGTCTAGTGATATTCACTTCTCATTTTATGTAAAAGGTCCCGAGTTCGAATTCAGGTTGTCACAAGTTGTGGCTCTCCCCTCCTTCACGGAGCTAGATAGAATCTTTATGGTTCAGGATTATAACTATCAACCCGGGTCTGTCGGATTAGATATTTAAGGTATCTCCCTTCGTCTTGAATTAAAAAAAAAAAAAAACCCTATAAATTTAACATAAATATTGGGTAATAGTCTTCAAGTCATATACCAAGGTCATTTGCCATTAAAATCCTGGAGAAATCTAAAACCAGAAATAGAGATCACAATATTTTGATTTCAAAGGGACTTGATCATAAAGTGGTGTAATTACCATTAATCTTATACTTTAATATATTTCGATTCATTATTTACGACATACCTTTGCTGATTAGTTCCAATATTCATGTAGATTAAGTATGAATTGAATGTTGAATGGATCATATTGACCATAGGATGTGGATTGAAGAAATTAAAAGCAGTACGTCCTCTATGAATTGGGAAGCCCTCATTTTACAGATATATTAATTAATTCTTACTAATCTATATCACTAATTATAATTAAATCATGATAAATCAATCTCTTTTCTGTTTATAAAACTTGCTTCTTATTATTATTTAACCAGATTATCTTGCCTTGACCACAAGAGGAAAGAATTTCCGAAACACGTTTTCATGGATGATACATCATCTAAGTCGTACAAGAGTATACACTTGTCTTGCATGAAAGTGTTTCAGATGTTTTTCAACTCGACTATGCTTCTTGACGCCAATCTTGCAAATATCCAGACAACGCAAGTCATGTTAACAAACAAAGATTTGTCAAGAATTTTTCTGCTGCTAGCGCCATGATCATATTTAATATATATGTGTTTCGTCTGATTGAATAATCTTTTACTTAAACTAGTAAAATAAATCTTCTTGATACATGTTCTCATAGACACTACTTATATCAGATGTTTTTGTTGTATTTTCCTTTTTAACTAATGTGGTCAACTAAAAGTTTTAATCGTCTCCAAAAAGAATAATGCTATATATCATTGATTTCATGACACCAATTTTTCACCTTCCATTGATTTAGAAAGTAATTAATATATTAAATTCATTAAAAACCAATCAACTCCAATAATTTCTTATCAAATCAAGAGAGTGTCAAAAATTGGGTATATAGCGTTACTCAAAAAAATCTAGTCCACTTTGTCTCTCTAAAAATAAATATATCCCTTGTTTTCAAAAATCCTAGTCGTCTTCTCATCTTTTCACTCTCTATGATGAAACAAGCATAGCCCGAAGAAGGTTGGGTTTATTCAAGTTTTGTACCCAAATTAGTGATGGAGGACGTCTTAATTAAGTTCATATTTTGACTTTTTAAATTCACTTTTTTTGTTACCTGTTATTTTATTTTATATCGTGTAAGAAATTCAATCTCTCGTGTAAGTGTCACCCTCGATGTACCATAGAATTTCCCCTCACGCTTTGTCCTTGAAATAATTGTCTTAATTTAGTAATTCAATTTATTTTAGCTAAGAAATAATTCTACCCACCTAATTGATGAATACTAGTCACGATCTCATTATGAAGAAATAGTAATAGTACTCCCACTTGATTCCCACTTCGCGGAAACGGCTAAATAAGTACGTAATTCAAAACGCATGGACAATAAAACGAAGTAATTACAGTTAAAACAATTGTCATGGCCAAGATATATTTTGGATTTTTTATTCTAATCGGCTTATAATATTCTCGAAACTACTATAAATTTTCGAATCTATCAAACATAATATTTGTCCAAACTCACTCGACAAACAAGAATGAATCAAATGCATATCTAAACACTTAATATACAAGACTATTATTAAAATATTTTAAAAATATTTATGAATATTCAAAGTATTCGAATTATTACTAACTATTGAGAATAAGAGAAAGATGAGAAATCTGATGATGGTGCGTTAATTTCGAAAATACAAGTCTATTTAAATAGAGAATGAAGTGTTTTGGGCTAAAATATACAATTTGTTGGATATTTGTAGAAGGGCCCAACAGTTGTGGCTTTTGGACAAAAAGCCCCCAAAAGCAGCTTTTTGAAATGTGCAAAACAGCCCCATAAGTTGCAGTTGTTGCAAAACACACCCTGTCGTGAGCGGCGATCTGGTGTGCGTGGGTGCACCATGCACCCAATCAACAACCAATGGAGCGATCGGTCAAAAGGGAGCTAATCTGGTGCGGGCGGGTGCGCGCCTTGCTATGAATTTCAGCCCCTACCTTTCCAGAAATTACAACACAACCCTAAATCTTTTGAATCTTGATCGATTAGATCATTTCAAATTGGCCCCTGAATTTTTTGATTTGAACACTTTTATTCCTATACTAAATGAACCATTTAGCATACGATCACGACTGTCGATTGTATGATTGTGATCATTTAATCACGTATATTTATATCAATTCATTGATTCCAATTACAAACCAAGTTTTTAGCCACACACTTTGTCAATTAATTTCTCAATTTCTATAAATTGAATTTGAGTAATAAATACTCTAAATTTATCTACTCGAAACGTGGATTAATTAAGATCTAGAGTCCTAATTACGGCTCCATATATGGATGCAGTCCAATTAGAATAGAAAAGTCTACTCTCAGGAGGCTTATAAGCTTGCCAAAATCCATTAAATTATAAGATATAATGAAAGGATAATCACTTCTATAGTCCCCTGGTTACGATTTGTGTCACTTTGATCCCTCAATTAATAAAAGTGGCACATTCGTCCTTATACTACAAAATACGTATCACTATGGTCCCTAAATTTAATTTCCGGCCAATTTCTTCCGGCCAACTAACACGTGACTTACACATGCCATTTACCAAGGGGTATTTTTGTCCATTACGAGCATCTTTTCACCCCAACTCACAAAAACGATCAAACCCTATTCATAAAGGGGTTAAAAGAGGGATAAAGTTAGGTCTGATATCTCAGTAAAATTCTTCACCAAAATCCATCCTTAATCTCACAGAAAGGTGTGTGTTGATCATTTTCTATGTAGAATGGTATTTTGTATCATTTATGGGTATAGAATAGTATCTCAGTGGAAGTGAAATTATGGTTCCATTATTGATGTTGGGTTGTTGGAATAATGTGGGGATGTATTTGGCCTTTGATTGTTGTATTTTGTTTAATATGCATCATACTACACTGTGTGATGGTGGTCTTGTTGTTTCATTATTTTATTCTTTTCTTGCATTGAATATGTGTAGTGTGTAGGGTCTCATTGTCTTTTGCTTTATAATATGTGTTGCATTATATGAAAGTTTTTTTTTTTTTTGATAAGATTATATGAAAGATTCATTTTCTAATACTTTTTGTATTATACTTAACTAAACTCATTAGATTCTTTAAAAAAAAAGGAAAAGATAACACGAGGAAAATCATTTTACTTTCCCCACTCTTTTCTTTACCAAATGGTGGGAAAAATATATAGTCTCAAATTAGTATTAGATTTTCTCTCCATTTCTTTTCTTTTTATTTTCTCCAGTAACCAAACAATGGTAAATAGTTTTTCTTGTATTTTCTTTTCCTTTCCCTATCAATTTTCTTGAACAAAAACAAATCGTAAATTTTCATATGACTTGAGGTGAAACCACATTGGAAAACTGCGTAATTCACCTTACACTCTGTTTGGTCCAAATAAATTGCTAAGAAAAGAAAAAGAAAAAAAAAAATAAGGAAACCATTTTCCTTTTCCCACCATTTTCCTCATTATTGTCTCAAATTGGTATTAAATTTTCTATTATTTTCTCTAGTAATCAAATAATGAAAAATAGTTTTTCTTGTATTTCTTTTAATTTTCCTGACAATTTTTTTGAACCAAACATAGCGCTAAAATTGTCTTTTATGTTTTGCATTCAAAGATGTGGATAATGTTTGCTAAGCTTTCGAAATCCGTGATATTGAGATAATCTCTACCATCACATTTGTAAGTGATGGTAGATTGCCTACATGTGTCTATATATATATATATATGCGAGGTGGAAATCATTCGGGACCTGAGATTCTGAAAGTCACTAAATATCACCCAAAAAGAAAAATTTTAATTCACTCTCAACTCGTTCACACCTAAGTATATTTTACAAAATAAGTGATCAATTGACAAGTGTAATACAACCTTTTTATAAATGCACTTGAATGTGAACAAATCGCGATTAAAATATATTTTTTCTTCGTGTTTCACATTTCTCATGAATCAAACTGAAATAGATTAAAATAAACTATTTCTTTTTTTGAACGAATCAAACTACTTCAGATAGGTTATCTGTTGAGACACGTGATCACCATTGGTCATTAATAATGACTCATGACTACCTTAATGAAAATAAGGAGGAGAAGAGGCCCAAGTGGATAGAAGAGAGAAATTTCGACAGAAAAACCCATCGTGGGACTCGTGGTCCCATACAACGTGGTAAACGTGCGTAGTCTAGAGAGAATGCATGAAACTATACATATATATATATATATATATGTAGTTCTTCGGGGCCTACTTTATTTTTTGGATCACAATATAAAAGAAAATCACATTATAGATTATTTTCACTCCAAAACATGGGAAATTTTCACCCGCTCTCGGCTCGGTCAAATCTGTATGTATTTTATAAAATAACTTACCAAATATATAATAAGTATAATATATTTTTCTTGTGAAATACAATTGGGTGCGGCCAAGCTGGTTTGGGCTAGAATTTTCCCAAAAACATTGGCTATGTTTGGTTATGTTTTGGAATGGTATTTTGGTGAGAATTATTGATGAGAAATTTATGGGGACACAAACATATTTGATGAGATTGTGTTTTATTTTATTTTGGGAGTTGATTTTTTGGTGTTTTTTTTTTATAAGATAGTGTTTGGTTTTGTATCCAGAAGGAACAAAAGTTATTGTAGCAGTTAAATCATGAAACTTTTGTCTGTTAATAATTAGTTAATGATTGAAAGTTAAGAGAGGGGAAAATCAAAAGTAGGGGAGAATACATGAGTTGTAGATTTTTAAATAAATAATCATTGTGTTTTTTTTTCCCAACAAAGTAATATATTTTTGGACCAAAATTGTGTTAACCAAACACAAGTGGGCCAAAATTCTGGACCAAATTGGGTTTGGAAACTTATCCAAACATAGCCATTCATTTTCAATTTTTTATTCCCTATATAACTAATTATCAATCACTATATTCATCATTTCACACGTCTCTCGTAAATAATATAATTATCTACTTCAATTATTTTTTTCTTTTTTTTTCTTAGCTTACTATTTTCCTAAATCACATAATATTTACCAAAATAACTAATTCAATCATTTTACACATCGTACATTAACCAATTATTTTTTATTTAACATATTTTACAATTTTCAACACATTTTAAAAAAATTATACAAACATACCACACATCACATTATTTTCACGAATACTCATATACACGGGAAAATTACACTTTTTCCCATAAATTTGTCCTAATTCAATTTGGTCCCATTCGTTACAAACTTTTCACATTTAGTCCTATAACTTTCAAAATATCTCACATTTAGTCCCTTTCATCCAAAATTTAACAGTCAACTCCGTCAGTCAACCTTTTGACTATTTTTTCGGAGAGTTTTTGTGTGCGAGTGACACGTGATATTGATTAGAAATATCGTCATAATGAAAATAATATGTGTGAGCAGGGACAGAGTCAGGAATTATATTGAGGGGGGGCGAGATTTTTGTGAGTTTCATTTACCCGGTAGCGAAGGATTGTTGGAGGTGCGGGGGGCTCACCCGCCGCGGTACGGTACGCTATATGTATGCGAAAAAGTTGAGGATTAGGTTTAGTGATAACACTTTTGACATACTTTGTACTGCATACCTCTTTTGTTAATAGTGAAATTCTCTTATCCTCTCCCGTGGACGTAGGCAATTGCCGAACCACATAGAAATAATATTTGATAAATTAAAAATTGAGGGGGGGTTGTGGCACCCACCAGCCCCCCTCCCTCCGTTCCTGTGTGTGAGTGCATTCATGCACAAATTCTCCACCAACAAACTGGTCAAAATATTGACTAAAGGAGTTGACAGTCAATTTTTGGATAGAAACTTCGATTTGGACTAAATGTGAAATATTTTGAAAGTTATAGGACTAAATGTGAGATACTCGTAACGAATGAGACCAAAATTAAATTAAGGCAAAGTTATGGAACGAAAAATACAATTACTCTCTAAAGATACCAGTGAAATTCTTGTGTAGAGGGTAGATAATGATTTATAATTACCCTCATAAGGTATTTATAGGGTTGATTATGGGTCATGGACTAAAGACTTTTTACCAGCCCAATTAGAATATATATCAAACTCAATAAATATGTATTTCATACTTATTTACTCAATCATTATTAATGTCTCTTTGATAGTGTGGGCTCGCTTTGAAATGAGCCACTAGCCATGCGGGCTCATTATTTGGGGTTTGACTCAGGTGATGACCCGAAACAACATGGGGATAGCTTAATTACCATTATGCTCCTAAATATTTTTGGTGCACATTAGGTGGTTTCATTAAATTGAACGTCAATTTTCATTTAAATAAGTGCTCTCACACCACTCTCTTTACTTAGTTCTCACTTTCTTTTTTCTCTCTCTAGAAGTATGTCTTATATCTCGCAACTTACTTACTTATGTGTAGCTAGCTGCATTCAGATCAACATATCAACTGAGTGATCATGGCTGTAGAGAAGGTAATTAATTATAATTACTTTTGGCATTGGCCGCCCTTTTAATACTTTTAGTCCTTTTCAATATATAATCATTTAAATATGTTTTTATCGTTCCATTAATTAAATATTACTCTGTGAAATATTTATATTAATTGTTTTAATTTGCCTTGGACGTCTCATTCATGATGATGATGAAATTAACAGGAGACAAAAATGGTGCTTAAGGTTGATCTACAGTGTTCTAGTTGCTACAAAAAGGTCAAGAAAACTCGTCGCAAATTTCCCCGTGAGTCTCCACCTTTTATATCTCTCATTCCATGCTTAATCCCATTTTAGATTTTCTTTTTGTTAAAATGATTTATTGTTGTATATTTGTGTTTATGAAAAGTGTGTTGGACATGATTTTTGCATAAGAAATTCGAACACCGTAAGTATCCGGAATACTAAATATTATTGGATAATATTAATCTACGTTCCGAGTAGATGAGTTTAGCATTTCGAATTTCTCAAATCGGATTAAAAACGAATGAGAAATTAAGTGCTAAAGTTGGGTGTTTGAAGTGGGTTATCCCACATAGGATATGGATCAAAGTTTGGAATGGTTTATAAACCATTGCCTTAAGACAAAGGGTTGACCCTTTGAGTCATAAGATTTTTGTGGGCTTTGTGAGGGGGAAGGACCTAGCCATGGTCCGGTTCACCACACGCGCCCGCCCCGGGCCGTGGGCTTGTAAGATAATTAATTCCACAAAGAACCTCTTGATCCATCAACCAAAATTGCTAGCCACTTTTTTATTCAAATCTGAATAAACCTTTGGCTTCAGACTGCTGTTACAGGCCAATGTTCGAACTTTAAGGGTGTAACGTTCAAACGTTGACAGCAGAAACAATCTGCTGTTACAAGGTCTGAATTAAAGGTAATTCAATGTCCGTATTTAACTTTGACTGATTTTGGAGGCTATATATAGCCCCCTCCAGCTGAATGGAAAAACACACCAAGCATTCTAAGCTTCTCTTTTCTCTCATTCTCTCAAGAGTTCAAAGTAGCGAAAGTTCGTTCGGTTCTGAATTTGAAGTGGTTTTGAATTCAGAACGTATATCGTTATATCTTGGGACACTTGTTGCAATAACCCGTACCACCTAGGCGGAGCAATTTAGTGTTAAGGATAGAGAGTTCTCTTTCGGCTCGATATAATCATCCTTTGTCGTTAGCATTTTGATACATTAGTGAAGTTTTGATCAACATTTTAAACTCATATAATTCATGTTAAGTATTACATTTTATGAAAAATTTATGCGATGTGCATAAATAAAAAATACAAAATAAAATATGGTTTTACATAAAAAAAATCCACATGATTTAATCTATGCACCTCCACACATGCTTCCGTAGTGATGTGGCACGTACTTGTTATCTCGCAGCGAATGCTCTTGCATGAGTAGTGTTCATTTTGGCCAGAGCCTTAAGATCCTGAAAAGGTGTCTCGCTTGGGGCTTATAAGCCTCCGAAGCCCCTCGTCTTAACTGTCTATGGGAACAAGACCATGTGCTCTACCCAACTACTCATCTGAGGAGGGTTGATGATGTGTATGTATTACTACCATTCCATATTGGATCGAGACGAGAAACTTGAAAGACTTGTAAGTCTAAAGTTCCTCTCTCCCTGGTGAAACACCTTTAAGGACAAACGCGTGCGACTCCTGCCAAAGCGGACAATGTCTTGTGTAAGTGTGTCTGATGTTCGAAAAGACAAGTACATGCCACATCACATAGTAAATTATCACTTTTTTATATCAATTTTAATCCTCTTTTCTGATGGTGTTTCATCCTTATTTTATTTCGTATATAAACGTCATGTATATAAATTTTTTTCTTAAATATATAAGTGAAGTAAATTCTATATACATGATGTATGTATATAAAATAACATACCAGATGGAATACAATTTTGAAATTAAAGATCCAATGTGATTTCCTATGTCAAAAGTACGGTAGATTTCATGTTACATACTTGGTATTATTTGAAACGGAATTGTGAGTCATTAAATGAAAATACATTAAATACAATTCCGTTCATTAAATGAAAGTAAATCAAATATCACAAACGTAATTAAAAAATCCAAGATCCCATAACTTAAAGATTACTATTTCTCCACCTTTCGAGGTACCTACAAATCAACGAAAGGATTAGTCACTGCGATCGGTGGTAGAAACCCTGGTTATCAACCAACAAAACAAAAGAAGATTACTATTTCTCATCAGTTATTGCTTCTCCTATTTTTAGTGACAAGTCTTCTATTATGCACCGCCCGTTGATGCATCATCACAAACCTTAGATAGATAGATAGATGGCCATGCATTTCCTAGTTATATATTTTTACATTAAAATCTTAGCTAGTACATATATTACAGGCACCACATTTAGGTCCCTGACTCCCACTCATTTATCGAGATTGTGACTAGTCTAGAGGGGTGATATAATGGTTTTTGGGAGTCCAACTCCCGGAATATTCATAATGTGTTAAAACATAATAACATATATACTTTCTCCGTCTCAAAAAGGATGTCTACTATTTCACTTTTGTCTATCCCAAAAAAATTGTCTTTTACTTTAAAAAGTAAATATGTATTAGTTAAGTATCTATTATGTCATTGACTTTATATTTAATGTTTTAGTCTTAATTCCTTTTATATATATCCTCATTAATTTTTGGTAATAGAACCAAAAAAGTCCTGAATTGCTGTAACAAAAAAAGTAGGCATGGAATTCGGTAATATATAACCTCCCAATTTATACTATATTTCTATGTATATTGTGCTTTAATTTCGGAGAAGTTAGTAGGTATGTAGTGCCATTTAGGAAAGCTTGATTATAATATAAAAATAATAAATATTTTATTTATTCGCATAGGGGATAATTTGGGGATAGATGGCTAAATAATTGACTTTTCTTAATTCCTACAAAAAGTCAAATGAGACATCCTTTTTTAGACGGGGGAGTATATTTTTTAGTGGGCCCCACATATGTTTTGACACATTATAAGGTGTATATTTTCTGGGAATCCACCACCAAGTATCACCCAGTCGAGAGATATCTCACATCTTACACGTAGATAATTGAAATGTCTCAATAACTCGACAATCCAAATACTAGCGAAGAAATTTTCGTTTTTATTTTTTGTCTCGTCCTAATATAGAGGCTACATCTTTTATTCTTTGGTGACAATAAACTAAGTTAATTTTATATTTTGGTGTAATTTTATTTCCAAAAAAAGAAATAAGAGACCAGGTATATGATGATAAGGCAAACACTGTCACAATCACTGTATTCTGCTGCAGCCCGGAGAAAATTCGTGACAAATTGTGCTGTAAAGGTGGCAAGACTATCAAAAACATTGAAATTAAAAAGCCCAAACCAGAAGAGAATGCGCCAAAAAAAGAGGAAGACAAGAAGTCGGAGAAGGGGCCCGAACCGGTACTGTATTGCTTGCTAATCTACAATGGTTATTACTGGCCGATCTATGATGGTTATTACGGGCCGATCTACGATGGGTATAATGTCGGCCCGTATTATTACTCTACGCCGCCGACGCCGCAGCCGTGTTATGATGGGATTATTCAAGTTATAATATGTTCTTTTTTGTTATTTGTATTAATAAAATTTTATCATTAAAAATTGAGGCCTTTTTGTATTCGTTTTCGTTCTTTATTTTCTTGATTCTAAATAATGTTTTCAATTTATGAAACTCTATTTAATTAAATCCAATTATAATTAATGAGGTGAATACAAAATACACTTTGTACCCCTGAACTATTCAGTTTGTCTTATTTAGGTCTCTGAACTATCAAATGTAACAAAATGATTCCTGAACTATCAAACGTAACAAATTAGTCCCTCACTTTTTATGGACATGTTTGACTACTTTTTAAAATTGATAAATGATATAATATGAATGTTATTTTTGAATATTAAGTACTTTAAACCTTTTTATATAATTTATTTTATTTTTAATTTGGTAATTAAATCATATTTGTTTAAAATATCTAGGCCGTACCGTACCGTACCTCGGGGAGCTCGCACCCCCCTTAAATCCTTCGTCTATTTGGCAAAAAACAAATTATATAGCTATATCACAACAATTTCGCCCCCCTCAGTAAAATTTCTGACTCCGTCCTTGGTGCCCCTACTGACCCAAATTTCTAGATCCGTCACTGTACGAAAGATATATTGGTTTATTGGTTAGACCTACTTAATTTTAATATTTCCTATTAATATGTAGATGAAAAGGCTTTCTTCTTTCTCGGGTTTCCAAGATATGCTTAAAGGTTGAGAAGTAATTTTTCGAATTACTGTTGGACGAGATTGTAGAATTATTCACAAATATATTATTTGCGTATACTATATCTCAAACGAATACCTTTTAGTCAGCAGCCAATCGATCTATTAGCCCTGTTTGCAAAGAGTGGAGAAAAGAAAAGGCAAAAATAAACACATCCGAGTCTTTTTGCTGAATTTAAGTTGTTTTTGTTGTTTGGTCTCATTCATTATGTTTCTCCTTCTTAAGAAAAAAGTAAAAAACATTTCTAAAGGTACTTTATCAATTTCTTCTACCTTTTAACAAATTTTTTTGCCAAATTTTATTTTATTGGTACTTTTTTAAAAGCACAAGTTTTTGAAAATGGGCTTAGTGTATTTTTTTTTTTTGGTTTTCCACAGGTTTCCCCACACCATATTGGGTATGGAACTAATCCCGCTTCGCGGTACTGAGCCTGCCGCTGGCCTAAGGAAATTTGTCACTGGAAGGAGTCGAACCCGCTCCCCACTCAGGAGTGTAATGGTGGATAAGCCACTACACCAACCCTTCAGGTTCATGGGCTTAGTGTATAATTTTACATATTATTGTGTTAAAATCACTTGCACTAGACCAGAGATGGACCATGTAACCATGGACAGACACATAGGCCTTGAAGGGGCCCAGGGCCCAAAATCTTGGACTATTTAATATGAAATTTCTTAGAAGCCCAAGGGAAATTTTTAGAAGCCCAAAGAGTTCACTGTGATTCCCTTTTCACTTTTATGTTAGGGTAAATAAGGATAGTAGATTAAAGGAAAAATTATTCGGTGATTGTGGAATGCATTTGCCTTCCTGCATATCGAAAGCTTTTCAATAAGGTATTGTCCTTTTAGTTGGAATTACACGATTTTGTCTGGAAAAGCATCCTCTACTGTGTATGGAGCTTTGGGTTTATATGTTCAAAAATAACCATTATTTTGTGTAAGGCTATCATAATGGTTTAGCCCAATCAAAGTAATCTAATAGAATTTAAGTCATTTGGGCTTAAATGGTATTGGTTTGATTAAGTGATTTAATAGACTCAAATCTTTTATTTCTACCATAGAATGGGTCAGAGCAGAAAATAAAACCCTATAATTTTATTAGAAATATTGGGTTGTAGTTTTTTTTTTTTTTTTCCAAGGGTTTCCTCGCACCACATTGGGTATGGGACTAATCTCGCTTCGCGATATTGAGCATGTCGCTGGCCTGAGGGAATTCGTCACTGGGGCGGAGTCGAGCATGCTCCCCACTCAGGAGCGTAATGGTGGACAAGCCACTACGCCAACCCTTCAGGTCATATAACAAAAGGGTTTCACTCATTCTGTCATCCCATTAACAGAGAGAATACAATGAAATTTCAGTATAACCTTGAGAGAATTCTTGAAGATCCATAACCACATTCGTGACAATTATTATGATATGGATTCAAGAATGCTTTTGATGTAGCGTATATTTTGGGGTTACATTTCACGTTATATTCCTTTGAGTCATTCATCATCATTTGATGTGGGACTCTAGTAGCATCTTCATTATCAATCCCTCTAGATGAGGGACTTAGGAAGGACACACGGTAGTTTTTGCGGACCGCACTGGAATAACGTGACATGCACTTACTACGATCTCACATGAGATAGATGGAGACGAGGGACTTGAAATGCATACAAGTTCTAAGATCCTCTCCTCCCATACATTACACCTTTTCTGGACAAGATTGTGCAACTCCAGTCAAAACAAACAATATGTTGTTCAAGTGTCTCCGTTATACGAGAAGATAAGTGCATGTCTCACTCGAAAATCCTGTAAATAAATTTTTATAGCCATTCATTATAGTATTTTCCAGTCTGTAATACACATTTACAAATTCGTTAAAAATCCCAATTAAGTGTTATGAATTTTTTGGCATAGTTATCATTAGCTTTTAGACTAGGAACTATTCATTTATATTGTATAGATTTATCTAGAACTCTCAGCTTGATAAATTGTATCAAGTATTTGGTATAACCCCAAATAAGATATTTCTATAAAAAGAACCAATTTCATATTTATATACTCCCTTTGTAAAAATTAAAAATTATGTTGCCTTTAACTTTTTTTAGGAATTATTAAAAATATACTATTTTCCAAAAAATATCCTTTTCATAACACAAGACAACAAATAATATTATCTTTTAAAACATGTCATGATTTTAATTTAATTTATGAGTATTGTCTATTATCTGTGTATGAAATTATCTTTCTTTAAAGTGATTGCAGATATAGTAAAAATGAATTAGTTATATATTTTTCAATTAGAATAGAGGGTAATATAATCATATTAAACAATAAATATATATACATATTTAATTGTTTTTAATAATAAGGGACAAACATTTTGATACGAACGAAAATGAAATACTGGACATTCGGTTTTTAGGGACGAATGGAGTATCAGATTGTATAGATAATTGAGACTAGCCATTTCAACCGATTTTTCTATGGTGGACCATAGATTTTTCCCATTTTCAACAACGAAATTTTCTAATAATTAATAGTAATAAAATTTGAAGATGCATGATTGGATTTAGACCTCGGATACCTAGGGCGAAGCCCTATATATGATGTTACTTGCGTATAAAATTTTGCCAACAAATTGGTTGGTAAAAAAAATTCGTTAGTTAGGTGCAATACTCATAGTCTTAGATGCATTTATTTTTATAGTTGAAAACAAAGGTCTATTTTCTTCTTTTTCATTTTTTTATTATTATATTCTACTATTTTTCTTCACATGTATTCATTGCATCAAGACCAACATATTTATGAAATAGTATCCCTTTATTTATGACTCGATTGCCCCCTATTGAACTAATTAACAGTGCAAAATTAATTTTGGATTAGAGTAAAAAAAGTATATATGTTAATCTATGATGCACGGATACGGATATGACGAATACGAGTACGGGACACATGATTTTCCAAAATTTTAGGATACGATACGCCGGGGATACGACGATATATATATATATATATATATATACTTGAATTTTTTACAATTTACTAAATGAAATCACATGACCATTCATATTTATAGATGAAGATGCTATTATAATAATTAGTTAATTATTGAAAGTATAAAATTTCTATAATCGATAATCATAACTATTGAAACTTTATTCTACACACCAATTAAGTGACTATAAAACTTTATCAACCTTTTTCTCGAACAACATTAGAAGATAAAAATACAAACCTCAATCTATATTATTGCATGTTACTAAAAGAGTAAAAGTAGAAGAGTGTTTATTGTTTATATTCAGCACAACAACAAAATATTTAGCAAAATTGAAAACTATAAACAAAATCTCAAAATCCTAATTAATTTATTTGAAGAGTTCTCGAAGAACTGAAGGGTGGAATTCGAAAGGAGTTTAGAAGACAGAATACTCTAGTTATAAGACGAAAACGGATTTCTATCGCATATTGGGTATTGCAGTTGTAGAGCAGAAGACGGATGAGGGTTTTTTTCTCCATTCTCGTTTTTATTTTTTTTCAATTAATCGTGGATTTTTTTGTTAAATTATTATAGTAACAACTTTTTACCTTTGAATTTTGAGTTTTGACCCAAAAAATATTTCATAATATCAAAAAATACCCTTGCCGTATTGGATACTTCGCGGATACTTCGAATTGCCGTATCGGATACAGTATCCGATTTTTTTTTATTTTTAGATACTTCAAAACCATATCCGGTACGTATCCACCTCGTATCCATATTCGGTACGAGTACGATACTGCATTGGGTCATTTTTAGGAGTATCTGTGCATCCTAGATGTTAATTTACCCTAGAGTAAATATTGTAAAGAATAAGTGGTGTTGATCACATCAATATAATTTAAAATGAGATGAGATTTTTATAAATAAGATTTATGTTATAAGAATTATCAAATCTAAAAACGTTAAGAGCGTTCAATTGTAATTGAAAAAGTAAAATTTGGATGGTAGTTATAATAAAAGTATATTAATAGTTTATAATAATATTAGTTTAAAATTTCTATACAAAGAACTCTGAATTGGAACTTTATGAGAATCGATGCCAAACGGTGTGAGTGAGACCGTGTTTGAAGATTCATTATTAATCTTTTTTGCATACATATTGAAACGCGTTTATGTCGGCCATGCCCATGTGGGGTGCATGCCACATTATTACGAATTTAATTGCTAATTACTAAAACTAATTCTTGGTTTGTGTACTGATTAATTAATGAATTGAAATCTTCAACCGACCTCTCTTCAAAAACCTTAACCGTCTTATTCTACTCTTCTTCTCCACCGACTTTGATTTGGTAAAACAGTCACCTCCATCACCACTGTTGTTGTTACCATCGTCGGTCGATTGGGATGGAACACTCTCCTTCAAATTGCGGATCCCAGCTTCAAATATGACACCTCAAAATGAATCTAACGAGACAACGATGAATTAGACGAGACGAAAACAAACGATTAATTTTATATGGATTTTTAGTATAGTACTTTGTTTATCTCTCGAAAGAGAGTTTATTTTTTCTCTCGAATAAAAGTTTTTTTTTTGCATAAGAGTTTTTTTGTGCTCATTTATTATTTATTAAGACTTGTTATCTTGAAAAATCTTGACAATCTAAGTTATATAATTCTTAACGTTATAAATTTTTTTGAATAAAATAAAATGATCGAATTAAAAAAAAAAGAAATTAAGGAATTGAAAGTATTTAAGAAGAAGATTATTATGAGAATAAAGGAATGGTGAGTTGTGCCTATCAAAGCCAGCACATGCAAACAGACTAACAGAGTGAAGAGTGGACAATTGCTTTTTTTGTACCATTTTATTTGGCCATTTGTACTTTTGGTACCATGGTATTCAAAAAATACAAATTTGATATCACAATACCACTTTCTATTGCAAAAGTGATACCGACGTTAAAAAAACAGATGGAAAAAGTCATGTGCTTCGCATATGATAGTTATCTCTACGTTTTGGAGGGATAATTTTGCACTTTTGGTACCAAATTTTCAAATAATACAAATTTGATACCATAGTAACACTTTTTATTGCAAAAGTATACCAAAGTTATAAAACAGATGCAAAAAGCGATGTGCGGTCAACTTTACGTTTAGGAGGGTTATTATTCACGTGAGAGGCACATGCTTTAACATTAGCCTAAAATATCTAAAAAAAGAAAGCGGGCTTCACTTAGCAAATTCTCAAACTCAGAAAAATCCTCTTTCAAAAACCCTAACCCCCCAAAAACAATTTCTTCACCCAATCTTTTTCGATTTACCCTTTAAATCAGAAGCCACATAAATAATTGAGATCAAGTATTATGGGAAGGGTGATTTTGCAAAGAAAATGCTAAGAACTGATCATTTAAACCATGTTTCGGTCCCTGTATATGGTATGACTCACACCTTTTTTTTGGATAATGTGTTTTTTACTGTTTGTGGTTCTTTTTTTTTTTTTTGTCTATTTTGTCTTGGTGTTTGTGGAGGAATAATTTTAGGTTTTAAATGCACTTATTTGGCTTGCTTTGACAGAATTGTGATTATAAGAGACTTGTTGTCTTGAGAACTCTTAACTATCAATCCTCTTTCATCGTTCTTAGTCGGTTTAGGAATTAGTTCATTAATTGGTTTAAATCGAGTACTGACCAATTTCTAAACCGACTAAGAACGACGAAAGATAAGTGATTGTTAAGAGTTCATAGGACAACTAGTTTTTGTAATCACAGCTCTGTCAAAGTAAGCCAAATAAGTACATTTAAAACCTAAACAATTCATCCACAAACACCAACACAAAATAAACCAAAAAAAAAAAAAAACAAGAATAAAGAACTCTAAACAATAAAAACAACACACTGTCCAAAAAAATGTGCAAGTCATACCATATACAGGAGCCGAAACATTGGCATGAACACGGTTTAAATGAGCAGGTTTTAGCATTTTCTTGGCAAAATCACCCATCCCATAAATATTTGATGTGGATTTTGATTTGGAGGGTAAATCAAAGAAGATTAAGAAACTGTTTACACTAAAAATAAAATAGGTTGAAAGACCTAAGAAGGCCCAAAGTGAAAGACCTAAAACAGGCCCAACAACGATTAATGGGCCCAAAAGTTTAAAAGGCTAAGCCCATCGTAATAAGAATAAACCAGGTATGATGAAGCTATAGTCAAAGGCCCGACAATAATATCCCGCCAAAACAAAAGAATTTTAAAAAGAGAAGTTGGAAGCAGTTCTCGACGGTTGAAGAACCAGGCCCACGACGCAGAAGTACAAAAGCGGGAAAGAAGAGAGAAAATAGTATCATCAAATCAAAGAATAACTTATTTTTCTCTCTTATCATAGGAGTAGGCGTAAATATAATTAGGAGTAGTTTGTAGTGTAGATTTGTTCAAGAATTGCTGGATCCAGTCCCGGAGTTATACCAGTGTTTCATTCATCTGTAACTAGCACGAATTGAAGACTTTTATGGAGGTATAGATTACATGCTTTCATTATTTGTCAGTAATTTGTATCTTGATCTGAGTTTTCTATTCATTTTCATCGTTTTAAGAAAAGAAGATTCTCATGTAGGTATAGAATTATTTTGTGTCAGATTTAAGTATCAGAGAGATAATTCTTACCTGTACTTGAATTGTTCTTTTATAGTATTATCGTGTCATTCGAAGACAAAATATATATATATTTCAGTCAGTTGCGGTCCGAATAATTAGTTTAAACAAAACGGCGAAGTGTCAAATTCTGAACCACTGCCTAGCGTATCGAATTTGAGCGCGGGGGTTGAAAGATAATTCTAAGATAAGAATTATCGCGGAGCTTGGAACACGCAGTTGGATCCACCCTAATCTAGATTGTTTTTTTTTACGAAACAAAAACTATTTATGGGAGTTGGGGTTTTGGAAAAAGATTTTATGAGTTTACAAATTGATAAATGAAGCCCGTTTTTGATGTTTTAGTCTAATGCTAAAGCACATGCTTCTCATGTGAACAGTTACCCTCCTAAACGTAAAGTTAACCGCACGTGGCTTTTTTCTTCTGTTTTATAACTTCAATATAATATTAGTTTTGCAATAGAAAGTGTTACGATGGTACCTAATTTGCACTTTCTGAAAACTATGGTACGAAAATGCAAAATTATCCCTCCAAAACGTAAAGTTAAAGTCCATATGCGAAGCACATCACTCTTTCCGTCTGTTTTTTAACGTCGGTATCACTTTTGCAAGAAAAAATAGTAACGTGGTATCAAATTTGCATTTTTTAAAAACCATGGTACCAAAAGTGCAAATGCAAATAGTATGGTACCAAAAAAGCAATTTTGTCTCGAGTAAAGAGTCAGCAATAATAATTCTCTCTTTCTATCTCTACATATATATATATATATATATATATATTTTTTTTTTTTGGTGAAATATCTCTACATATATTTATATTTATATTATATAGAGATAGAGATATATACAGCGAGCGAGAGAGACAATTTTGATGATTTCATGACATTGAATGTCAATTTTCATATAAAGAGGTGCTCTCACATTACTCCCTTTACTTAGTTCTCACATTCTTCTCTCTCTCTCTAGATTCTCTCTCTAGAAGTATATATTATATCTATCAACTTAGTTATTTGTAGCAAGCTGCATTCAGATCTATATATCAACTGAGTGATCATGGGAGTAGAGAAGGTAATTATAATTACTTTTGGCATTGGCCCTTTTAATTCTTTTAATCTTTTTCAATAATCATTTATATATGTTTTTAACGTGCCATTAATTAGAAATTATTCCGTGAAATATATATATTACTTGTTTTAATTTGGCTTGGACCTCTCATTCATTCATAATGATGATGATGAAATTAACAGGAGACAGTAATGGTGCTTAAGGTTGATCTACAATGTTCTTGTTGCTACAAGAAGGTCAAGAAAACCCTTTGCAAGTTTCCCCGTGAGTCTCCACCTTTTATATCTCTCATTTCATACTTAATCCCATTTTAGATTTTCTTTTTGTTAAAATGATTTTAAATGCATATAATCCATGTAAGTATTACATTTTATAAAAAAATTATGCGATGTGCATAGATAAAAAATACAAAATAAAATATTGTTTTACAGAAAAAAAAAAAAAACCATATGATTTGATCTGCACCTCCACATATGTGATGTGGCATGGATTTGTCATCTCGCAATGGCCACTGTTGCGTGAGAATTGTTCGCTTTGGTCGGAGCTTTAGGTTCTAAAATTGTGTCTCCCTTGGGGCTTTCTAAGCCTCTCGAGCTCTTCGTCTCAACTGTCTATGGAAACGAGGCCATGTGTCCTACCCAACTACTTTTTTGAGGGGTTGATGATGTGTATGTGTAACTATCATTCCATATTAGACAGAGACGAGAGACTTAGAAGACTTATAAGCTTAAAGATCCAACTAAAGCAGATAATACCTCGTGTAGGTGCATCCAATGTTCGAGAAAAGAAGTGCATGTCACTTTTTTATATCAATTTTGATCCTCTTTTCTTATGGTGTTTCATCCTTATTTTATTTTTTATATAAATGTCATGTATATAAAAAAAAAAATTTAATGCATAAGTGAAGTAAATTCAATATATATATATATATATGACGTTTGCATACGAAATAACATGCCAAATGGAACTCAATTCTGCAATTAAAGATCCAATGCGATTTCCTACGTCAAAAGTAAAGTAAATTTCACGTTACATACTTGGTATTATTTGAAACGAAATTGTGAGTCATTAAATGAAAAATTGAAAATACATTAAAAACAATTACGTTCGTTAAATGAAAGTAAATCAAATATCAGAAATGCAATTTATAATCCCACAACTTAAAGTTAAAGATTACTATTTCTCATCAATTATTGCTTCTCCTATTTTTAGTGATAAGTCTTGTATTATGGACCGCACGTTGATGCACATCACAAACCTTAGATGGATAGATAGATGGCTATGCATTTCCTAGTCATACATTTCTGCATGAAATTCTTAACTACTACATGTAGGTCCCTCACTCCCACTCAATTATCGAGATAGTGACGAGTCTCGAGTCATTTCACATCTTACACATTGATAATTGAGATCTCTTAATAATCCAAATACTAGCGAAGAATTTTTCGTTTTTATTTTTTGTCTCGTCCTAATATAGAGGCTACATTTTTATCCTTTGGTGAAAATAAACTAAGTTAATTTTATATTTTGATGTAAATTTATTTCGAAAAAAAGAAATAAGAGATCAGGTATATGATGAGAAGGCAAACACTGTCACAATCACTGTATTCTGCTGCAGCCCGGAGAAAATTCGTGACAAATTATGCAGTAAAGGTGGCAAAACTATCAAAAGCATTGAAATTAAAGAGCCCAAAAAGCCCGAAAAGCCCAAAGAAGCGGAAAAGCCCAAACAACCCGAAAAGCCCAAAGAAGCTGAGAAGCCCAAACAGCCCGAAAAGCCCAAAGAAGCTGAGAAGCCCAAACAGCCCGAAAAACCCAAAGAAGCTGAGAAGCCCAAGCAGCCCGAAAAGCCCAAAGAGGCGGAAAAGCCCAAATCAAGTGGAGCTCCGCCAGCCGAGAAGCCAGCAGAAAAGCCGAAAGAAGCTCCAAAGCCGGATGCGGCTAAACCGGCTGTGCAGCCGGCGAAGGGGCCCGAACCGGTACCGGTCGGGGTCCCATCAGTTTTTCCTTATTGTGGGCCGAGCTACGATGGGTATAATGCCGGCCCGTATTACTACGGCACGCCCGCCCAGCCACAGCCGTGTTATGAAGGGTATTATGGGTATGGGCATGGGTATGGTAGGGGTGGCCAGGTCAGCAGATGTGACACATACTTTTGTGAAGAAAATCCTCAAGGATGCTCCATCATGTAATTGGTCGTGGGTTGTGGGTCGTGGGCATGATGATGGTGGTTGCTATGGTCGTGTGATTTTAAATCGTTTTGGTAATAAAAAGTAAACTGTGTTTTTTTATTTAATTTACTTTTTATATAAATACATAATATAGAGAATTATCGGGGGATGAAAAGAAATAAATTACTGTATTGTCGGTGGGTGGATTGGTTGTTATTTGTTAATGATGGAATTATTAAAGTTATAATATGTTTTGTTTTTTTGTATTAATAAAAGTTGTCATTAATCATTGACAGGGCGGATCTACATATGCTTGAGGGGCAGTGCCCCCACTGAAAAAAAAATTTCTTTTATAATATATACATATTTTTTAATTTTTAATTGTAAATTACATTTGTGCCCCCTCAAATTATTAAGTGCCCCTCAATTTTGAAAGTATTAAATGCCCCCCTCAATTTTGAAAAATCATTTTTTTACCTTACAAATCTTTTATATTTGAATTTCGCCCCTCTCAAGATCGAAAAATATCACGTTTTCTACCTTTACTTTGAGCTCACCCCCAAAATCCAAAATTCTGTCTATAACAAACAAGGTATAAAAGTATAAATTATATCAAAAGTTGTAATTGAATCTAATTAGTTATTATATTTTCCCCCATAAATATAGCGTACCGTACCGCGGGGGGCCACCCCCCTCGGTAAAATTCCTAGTGCCCCCACTGAACTCAAATCCTGGATCCGCCACTGATTCATTGATGCCTTTTTGTATTCTTTTGTTTGTTTTCGTTCTTTATTTTCTTGATTCTTAATAATACTTTCGATTTATCCATGTCGGTGGAATATAATTAAGGAGTCGAATGATAATTTAAGTATAATTCACAAATTATAAAAAATAATCTTATTGTAAGATTAATTATATTTTGAATTATACTGGAGTTCGTCCAACTCAAATTCGGCTCAATTTCTCCAATCCAAACTGATACTGACGGATTTTGCATCATAGATATTTAAGTTCTCCTCCATGAGTTTTTTCTATGAATTTTCTAGTCCTGCAAACAAGAAAGCGTTAGAAGGCTCATCGAGGGTTTCCCTGCATTAACCTTTCGACACTCAAGTCAGAAATATTTTAGAGAAATCATATACGATTGTTCAAAAATATCTCTCTCCCCACTTCTGATACTATAAGGAAATATAGTTATAGTTGTTCATAGTAGCGCACCACGTACTCTAATTATCATAAATTTGTTGGGCATGAACCATAACTCAGTCCATGGAATGTCATAATACGTATGTCATTGGTCCAAGTATTGATCAACCCGGTTCAATAAAATAACTATATTTAAATTTGATGTCTCATGTGTTCTTTTTCTTTAAAACATGATATGATGAATTATGCATATAAAGCCTATATCGACATCATATTATATCTATGAAAATATTACGTAACCCGAATTTTGGTGACAGCGATTTGGATACTAGTTTTTGTTATGTCCTAGCTGTTTTGACTTTTGATTTCATAGTTTCTGTTTAAATCGAAATGAACTGTACCAAAGTTTCACATGTATAAGTCCTACTCCTATGCTCTAGATTCGTAGGTCACAAGATAAAATAATTTTAGGTGTAGTACTATTTTAATCAAATCTAACTATTGTCCCTTTACACAGCAACAAAATATTATTTCGGGTGTACCAAACAATATTCTTTTGCTTATTTCCGAAGTATCTCGAATATTACATAGTTCTATTCCCAATAAAAAATAATTTCGAATATTGAAGTTTCATGTTAATTTCTCGAGTACCGTTGGATCCTAATGCAGAAACTTCTTATGATGAAGATTTTTGTATGCACTGGGACCTGAACTTGAGATTTCTTGTTTGAGCAACCCGAACATTATGTTTGGTTTAAGGAAATTAGTAGAGAAAGGAAAAAAAATACATAGAAGGAAAGTATTTTCCTTTTCACACCATTTTCTTTATCAAATGGCGAGAAAAAGGTATTGACTCAAATTAGTATTAGATTTTCTCTCCTATTTTTTTTTCTTTTATTTTCTCTAGTAACCAAACAATGGAAAATAATTTTTCTTGTGTTTTCTTTTTCTTTTTGATGTGCACCAATTTTGCTAAGGGCATAATTGTAATTAGCCCACCTATGGATTTGGGACGGATAATCCCCCGGTAGCAACGCCTGGTATAGCTGGGTACAATTAATGTGGTTGAGCCCAAGAGACCAAAGGTCTATTATCAAATGAGCTTAATCTGACAAGTGGACTACAATAATAATTGGACCGATAAGCACATAACATATATTCAGTAATTTAATAAATAAGCAAATGGGCCGATAGTTGAGCCCTGACCCATAACCTACCATTAGCTCTATATATATCTCAAAAGAGCTGATGATAGATCATTATCTACTCTTTCCACAAAAGATCACTAGAGAGATCTGTTGGCATCCTTTGAGGGCAATCCCACTATTGAACTACGAAAGAGTTGATCCCATCGTAGCGGGTACATAAGCAACTCGCCTATAACAAGTGCAGTCTAAACGTTAACCAATCCATAGCTTAATTTGTTATGTGTTGGGTCGGATTCCCTCCTCACGTGGCAATCACGTGACGTTTCACATACTTACAATTTTACCCCACATCACTTTTCCTATCAATTTTATTGAACCAAACAGAGTGAAAAATTTTCACTCAAAGAAACCTTATTTAGTGTACCAAAAGATATTATGACTTATTAGTTAACCTACTAAATTATAGTTTTACAACTAATATGTAGAGGAAAAAGTTTTCTCTTTTCTCGGGTTTCCAAGATAGCTCAAGCTTAAAGGTTCAAAAGTAATTTTCTGAATTACTGTAAGACGAGATTGCAAAAGCCTTCACAATTGATATTTTTTGGATACAGTATAGTTCGAACTAAAACCTTTTACTAAAATCAGCAGCCAATCCACGTATAACCCCTATTTGCAAAAATTGAAAAAAAGCACTTTTGATCTTTCTATCGAATTTGGTCGGATTTTTTTTCCTCTAAAAAAGAGCAGACAAACATGCTCAAAGGTACTTCAACCAGCTTCTTCTGCGTTTTTGTAAGTTTTGCAATAAATTTCGATTTTAAAAACACAAGTTTTTGCAAACAAGTTTTATATTAGTATATAACTTTACATATTGTGATAAAATCACTTTCACTAGACCGGAGATGGATCATGTAAACATAGACATTCACATGGGCCATGAAGGAGCTCAAGGCCCAAGAACTTGGGCTATTTAATATGATATTTCACAGAAGCCCATGAGAGATTTAGAAGGCATTTTTTTCTAAGCTCCATCTAGTAGACTGGTAGCCCAAAGTACTTCATCGAATCATCCTGAACTTATCCAAGTCATTTTCAACATAATTTAATTAATTTAAATAATTCGCAAATTCTTTTCTTCAATGAAAATATATCTCCGAGAAAGAAAAGGTGAATACAAATTAAAGACAAGGGTACAATTCGTTAGATTTTAAGATTCGTGATTCGATGACTATTTAGGACTGTTTAGTAAAAATTCGATAAAATCTAGCGTGCATAACAAAATTCATCATAAAAATTCATAATTAATTCAGATCTATATCAATACTGGTGCATACGAATTTTGCATCATAAATGTTTAAGATCTCTTTCGTGAGTTTTTCATGAAAGCAGTAGAAGGCACGTCGTGGTGTTCTCAGTGTTGACCTTTCGAAGCTCAAGCCTACTAAGTCACGTAGTCCCCCTCAATTCCTTTCATACAAGAATATTTATGAATTTCTTCTCGCTATAACAAAATAAACCCTAATTGTCATAAGCTACTTGAGCATTCCTCTAGATATAACAAAATAAACCTTAATTGTCATAAGCTACTTGGTCCTAGGCCATTGCCCAAACATCTAGTATTATAATAATGCGATCCATTAAATACAAAAATCAGTCTGGATGATCAAATCCTAATTTGAACTTACATACCAGTCTAGCTCCTGAAAGCAATCTCGTATATTTAATTATGTATATCATCGGTCCAATTATTGTCTTAGCCCATTTTAATATTTTATCTACATCAAATACATATTTATTTTACTATTGGAAGGTCTTATATTCAATTTCAAGTTGTCGCAAAATGTAATTTTGCTACCTCCTTATTTGGACCCTTATAGGGTCTGTGTGACCATGATTAAAAAATTATTAGCCCGATTTGTCGGGTCAGGCTATCCCATTTGTCTATAATTAAAAAAATAAAATAAAAAGGGAAAATTTCCACCTCCCACTTTATGTGAGAGGTTCTGGGTTCGAATCCAGGCTGCCACAAGTTGTAGCTCTCCCCTCCTTTATGAAGCTAGATAGAGTCTTTATGACTCAGGATTATAACTATCAACCCGAATTTGTCGGACTAGATATGTAGGGTATCCCCTCTCTTTTGAATTAAAAAAAAAAAAACTTACAAAACAAAAGGGCAATTCCGGTAATTACTTTTTTCTCGCAACAAAGGGAAAGTTTTGATAAGGTCTCCTTGAACCCCATAACCAAAACCCAAACCCTCATTTTACACACTAACAGAGAGTGAAATTTGAGGTTACATTACGACAATGGCGTACAATCTGATCAGTTCATCTCCATCATCTTCACTCTCCCATGAAACCCATCTCTTCTGCACCTCTCTCTCTCCTCCAATTCTCTCTCATCTCAGAACCCCTAAAAATCTTAATTTCCCTCTCAAAATTCACCCCACAAAACCCTCATTTCATTTCACATCCAAAGTATCGTACCAAGAATTAGCCCTCAACACAGTCGCAATAGTTTCTGAAAACCCAGATGAAAAAAATGTGTCTTTACCGAAGTCGCATGTGTGGGTCAATCCGAAGAGCCCCAGAGCGTCGAAATTAAGGCAAAAATCGTATGATGTAAGGTACGCTTCATTAGTTAAACTTGCAGAGTCTTTGAATTCATGTAGTGCGGTAGAGGAGGATGTTTGTAGTGTGTTGGGTATTTTAGGGGATAAGATTGTAGAACAGGATGCTGTGATAATTTTGAATAATCTATCGAATAGCGAAACGGCGTCGATAGCGCTTAGTTACTTTCAGAAACGATTGAAAACGATTAGGGAAGTTATTTTGTATAATGTGACTTTGAAAGTGTTTAGGAAGTGTAAGGATTTGAGTGGGGCAGAGAATCTGTTTGAGAAAATGCTTGAAAGAGGAGTTAAGCCGGATAACGTTACTTTCTCGACTATAATTAGTTGCGCTAGGCAGTGTTCGATGCCTGAGAAGGCGGTCGAGTGGTTTGAGAAGATGCCGTCTTTTGGGTTGGAGCCGGATGAGGTGACTTGCTCGGTGATGGTTGATGCGTATGGGAGAGTGGGCAATGTGGATGTTGCTTTGAGTTTGTATGATCGGGCGAGGAGCGAGAAATGGCGTCTTGATGCTGTGACTTTCTCCACGATGATTAGGATTTACGGGTCGATGGGGAATTTTGATGGATGCTTGAATTTGTATGAGGAAATGAAGGCGTTAGGGGTTAAACCTAATGCATCTGTGTATAACTCTTTGTTGGATGGTATGGGAAGAGCGAGAAGGCCATGGCAAGCTAAAAATATTTATAGGGATATGTTGAATAATGGGACCGAGCCGACTTGGGGTACTTATGCTGCATTAATGAGGGCTTATGGTAGGGCTCGTTACGGTGAAGATGCACTTGCTGTGTATAGAGAGATGAAGGAGAAGGGATTAGAGTTGAGTGTTGTTTTATATAATACTCTTTTGTCCACTTGTGCTGATGTAGGGTATACCGATGAAGCTTTGGAGATTTTTCAAGAAATGAAAAATTCCGGGACGTGTACACCGGACAGTTGGACATTTGCTTCGATGCTTACTATATATTCATGCAGTGGGAAAGTTGAAGAGGCGGAGGCGATATTGAGTGAAATGTCGGAAGCCGGTTTTGGTCCTAACATCTTTGTCTTAACTTCACTCATTCAGTGTTATGGAAAAGCGGGTCGTGTAGATGATGTTGTGAAAACGTTTGATCGGTTGTTAGAGTTAGGCATAGCTCCCGATGAGCGGTTTGTGGGTTGTATTCTTAATGTAATAACTCAAGCACCAAAGGAAGAACTTGGTAAGTTGACTAATTGCATTGAGAAGGCTAATCCAAAGCTTGGTTACATTGTGAAACTTCTCGTTGAACGAGAAAACATTGAAGGAGAAATTTTCAAAAAAGAAGCCGGTGAACTCCTCGAGTCTATTGGAGGTGATGTTAAAAAAGCTTATTGTAATTGCTTGATTGATCTCTGTGTTAAGTTAGATGACTTAGAGAGAGCTTGTGAGCTGTTAGCCCTTGGGCTTGGACTTGAAATTTACACTGATATAATGTCTAAAACTCCAACACAATGGTCTTTGCACTTGAAGAGCCTATCTTTAGGGGCAGCTTTGACCGCGTTACATATATGGATGAATGACTTGTCTAAAGCTCTTGAAAATGGTGAGGAATTGCCATCTTTGCTCGGAATCAACACGGGACATGGGAAACACAAATTTTCTGAGAAAGGGTTGGCAGGTGTATTTGAGTCGCATCTAAAGGAACTTAATGCTCCGTTCCATGAGGCACCCGATAAAGTTGGCTGGTTTTTGACAACAAAGGTCGCAGCGACGTCGTGGCTGGAGTCGAGGCGTGCTCACGAGGTAGTTGCTGCCTAGTCAAATCATAGGTTGTGTTTGGGTTGATGAATTTGGATTTGCGGAAGGATTTTAATGATTCCAGATTAGGTGGATTTGAGATCCACCGGAATGATTGAAAAAATAGTTCAAGATGAGTTGCAAGGGATTTGAAATCCATTGAAACTTGAAATAGTCCAGACGAGCAGCATGATATGAATGTGAAATTCGTCGAGTTCAAATTCATTCAGTCCAAACACAACTTTAAAGATTGGTGTTTGCTAATTCAAGTCTACTAAAACAATGGTATGGGCCTTTCTCAAATCCTTTTGTTGTCTCGGCTTATTCGGTGTTTTCTAATTGAGGAAGTTTTGGTTTGTTACGTTATACGTGATTATAGTTTATAGCCAACTATTCTTGTTTGTAATTCTATTCTGTTACCAGTGAAGTTTTATAAATTGTTGACTCCTACTTTTAGCCATGAATAGACTTCTAAATATAGCTTTCATGCCATGCTGCTCAATGAAGCTTGTTTTTGAGGGATTATCTTCTTATATCCGAAGATGAGAATTGTGAACCAAGCAATCCGGCTTATTACTATGCAATGTTATATGTATTTATCTCTCTCATGCAAGTCGGTCATTCTTCGGAGCTCGTGGGGCTCCGTGTTCCCGGATCAATTACAACCATAAATGTGGCGCCATCCACGATTGGTTATACTGAAATGTAGAGTCTCATAAATCTCCAAGTATCCTCCACGGAAGCCTTTCTGTGTGAGAGAGACATAGGCTTTAATATATTTGCTTGTGTTTATAGATATAATTTTCCATGATGGGAACGCGTGTTCTTGATTTTGTGTTTTCGAAGAAAAGCTCTTGCTCTGGATGGATGTGAGGCATTCACACCAATGTTTATTCCAAGATAAGACTTTTGAAAAATGTGTTTGTTTGTGGGTTTAGGAGATATTTTCCCAGGAATTTCTCACCTCTAGTTCACTACTCTTGAAAAAGGTTATCAATTCCTTAAATCCCTAAAAATGTCGTGTATTATCGATATTCAATAAGGGCCACTTCAAACCTTAATTCTATCACACTCTCGTCTGAGAATAAATATTTTCCGGCAATGCTGGTGATACTACGATGAAACAATATTCAGATTCTCGAGACACAACGGGGAAGGTATCATTTGAGATTCATATCACGCATATTTGAATATAGCCAGCCATCTGCTCAGCTCAACTTCAGCATTTATGAGCCCTTTGGGGCTCTTGGGACCGGGGTCTCGACAAATTTTCACTCCACATGTATAAATATACATGGGGTCCAACATCACATACACATGATATGGTGGTGATCATCCCAGGACCTTAGTCACGGGAACCCCAAGTATGATCGGTGAATAATTGTATAGTATTATGAAGAGTTGACTTCATGTTTCAAGGTTCCAGTGCCCTTTGGATGCAGCAAGGTACAAAGAATGTTGCTTCAAGAGTTTTGACTTTATAAAAATTTATAATAAAACAGTTTAAGAGTCACAAGAAGTAGAGGAAATGATAATTTAAGGTGATAGTTTACTTATTATTGCAGTGCGCTTTAGCATAACAATCTAAAACTTGCAATTTATTTATTTGCTTTCCCACTAAACCCCTTTAAACCTCCATTAAGATGGAGAATATGTGCCTGCACGTTTGCTACCCCGTCTGAGACGTGATGTCGGTATATACAACACTATATCTATATATACACACACACATATACATATATAGAAATATGCATTCCAGTTATCCCAACTGCTACTCATCCAAAAATGGGGAACTGCATTTGCATTTGTAAGAAAATTTGCCCTGATGAAAGAGATCAAGAGTCGACGGCGAAAAAGTTCGGTTCAGGGCCCAACACTGGTTATGAAATGACTCAATTGCCCTCGGCTATGATGATGAAGAAATCTGAAGAGATTTATCGCCTAGTCCCGAGCCTGCGGACAGTGGCCGAGGATTGTAATGGCCAGAGAGTGAAGATTGTGGTGACTAAGAAGCAGTTGGAGATGCTAATCAGAAGTAAAGAAGAGTTGCAAAAGAAATGGAGGCCATCTTTAGCTACAATTCCAGAACTCTAGCCTTTTCTTTTGCTTTTTTTTTTTTTTGTTTTTTACTAGAAATGATGAGATTTTTGGCCAAAAAGAGCTTTGCTACCCCAATTTTCCTTAATTAAATGGTTGTAAAGGGAGGGGGGAATGAGGAAAATTGTGTGGTGTTCATAACTATTGTAATGTTGCTTTACATTTTATTGATGCTCTAGGTTAAATGACGAAACTACCCTTTTCGATTTAGGAGTCTCAGTCAAAAGAATCTTCATATACCTACCTGATTGTGATTGTCCCGAAATTTTCGAGTCCCAAAAATAATTATACCTTACCCAAATCTAGATTTCCTGTGCACCTTAATTTGGAGAGTTTATAAGCAACCAAAACACCAATCTAGGTGGTAAAGCATATCCACATGCAAACATACAAGGCTTCATTAGTGACAAAATTACTATTCCACCCTCTCAAATGACATATCCATACACCTAAAGGATGCCAATAAGGTCATTTCTCAACATAAAGACTTCTAAAAAACACAAGAATATTGGAATATTTAGTTGAGGAAACAAAGATCCATACATAAAAGGCAAACTTTTTAAACAAAGAATCTCTTTCAAATAGCTATATATTATCATGTTAAAAAGCCTCTAGAAATTGAATTTTGAACTTGCAATCTCAAGAAGCCATGGAAATATATGCAACGCTTTTGCAGTACAGATACTTCTTTGCTGCAGCATTATCTGTATCATTAGGGCTGGTATTTTTCTTGGCAGTAATACCTAAGTTTACTAGTATTCTCTTATATTTCTGGCCTCTTTTCCTCTCCACAGCTTTAGTTTTGGCGACGATTGTTATTATTGGCCAAATGTCGCCTATACCTAGTGACTTTTCAGGTGATAGAGAAGGCGAAGCGTTCTTGGATTATATCGCGGGGCATCCGGAGAATTACTAATGAAGAATCAAAGTCTTCAAGGGGTTTATAGTGCTCCTAATTTGAAGATGAATATTAGACTTGATATCTTGATGCAATATCATTTGTTCATGTGATTCAAACTGTATATGTATTTGTTGCAACTCTTATATGTCACAAACCATTTCTAGTTTCAATTCTCCTATGGAAAGCGAGTTATTGAGCAATTTAAACAACGTTACGATAGGTTGTTCAAGAAATGAATTTGATGATACTGTCTATTTGGTAGAGGTAGTTTGCATAGAGGATCATTTGGCTTTGAGGGTATGTAGTGATTCTTTGCTAATCGACGTAATTCACTTGTCATGTGATTTGCTTAGGCTTCGGGGAACTCGTTACTATTAGGAATCAATCACTGAGAGAAGAATAGTTAAAGATTAATCACACACACACATAAAGTATGTTATATGTGGTTGATTCAACGAATAACGCCTACGATGCAGACCTCACTAGAAAATCTTACTAATTTGTCTGCGAACCATTTTGTATAATACAATCCGAAAGAGAGAGGCTATCTACTTATGGATAGAATCCAAGGCTATAATCATGGATGTAAAAAGACCAAAATACCTTTGTAGAAATCTTGGCTTGAGGCCCCTTTTTCACGTACCTCATTCTCATTTTTATCAGACTTCACAACTCTCCATGTGATAAATGCATGTGGATATGAATATGCATTTAATTGTTTCATCCATATTCATATTTAATTGTTTCATGTGTCCTAAAATGCATTGCAATTCATTAAATTGCTCACTCACAGATTTTCCATCAACCATATGATAAATCCATTAGAGACAATTACTTTATCAAATTTTTCATGCGTTGTTCATATTTTGATTGACATGAACAAAAAGTATGTAAACTAATTAAGTCTTTATATAGCTTAAAGCAAGCTCCTAAACAATGGCATGAAAAATTTGATAAAGTAATTGTCTCTAATGGATTTATGATATACAAATCTGATAATGTGTTTATAGTAAATTCCATGGTAGTAGAGGTGTTATTATTTGTTTATATGTTGATGATATGTTAATTTTTGAAACTGATTTAGAATCCGTTGAGCATACTAAGCAATTTTTATCTTCTAATTTTGATATGAAAGATATGGGTATTGCTGATGTGATTCTTGATATTAAGATCATTAGAGATAATGATGGCTTAATTCTTTCTCAATCTTATTATATTGAAAAAGTGTTAAAGAAATTAAATCAATACCATTGTAATCCCGTTAATACTCCTTTTGATTCTAGTATTAAGTTGGTAAGAAATACCGGTAGGGCTATAAATCAACTTGAATATGCTAGAGTTATTGATTGTCTCATGTATGCTATGACTAGTACTAGACCAGACATTGTTTTTGCTGTTGGTAAGTTAAGTAGATACACGAGTAACCCGAGTCTTGAACATTGGAATGCTATTAATAGGATTTTGAAATATTTAAAGAAAACTATGAACTTTGGAATTTGTTTCAAAGGATATCCTCCGGTTTTTGAAGGATTTACTGATACCAGTTGGATAACTGAGCGGGAAGATCATATGTCCACAAGTGGATGGATTTTTACTCTTGGTGGGGGAGCTATTTCATGGAGCTCCAAGAAGCAAACATGTATAACTGATTCAACCATGATGGCTGAATTTGTTGCACTTGCTTCAAGTAGTAAAGAGGCGGAATGGCTAAGGAATTTGTTAATTGAAATTCCGGTATGGCCAAAGCCGATGCCACCAATATCAATTCACTGTGACAGTGAGGCCACATTGTCAAGGACCTATAGTAAGGTGCATAATGGAAAGTCCAGACATATTGGACTAAGACATAGCTATGTGAGACAATTACTCACCGATGGAGTAATTACAATTGATTTTGTACGGTCTTGTGAAAATTTAGCGGATCCTTTGACGAAAGGATTGACAAGGGACTTAGTACAAAAGACTGCTAAAAGGATGGGACTTAAGCCCATATTTTTGGACCACCAATGATAGAAACTCAACTCCATCTCAAAATATCGAGAATCGGAGTTCAATGAGCAAAGTACATCATATGAAGTGGTTGAAGCACTAAAACTATTATTCATCCCAAGGAAAATAGTGCTTGTGCCTGGAATGTTAAGGGTAGGTTGAGTTTTATACTTTTAATAGATTTATAACACATGTGTGTTAAAGTACTTTTATTACGGGGGCGCTTTCGATAAATCTACCTATGAGAGTGTCGAAGGTGGTGCCGCCTTCTATGCGTTAAGGGCTTAACTCTAGAGCACTCATGAACATGATATAGACACAAGGCCAATCCACGTGTCGGTTTTTAGAATACTCAAAATTATTGGATCTATGTGTGTGTTAGCGTTTCCGATTTTTTCATATAAAAAGTTGGTTCAAAGACAAGTCTACCATTTTTTTTGATTAACTTTGAAATGCTTTCACTAAGTAATGGTTCAAGTCGTGAGACACCATTATCTATGCACATATTCTAGGCCTATCTATTTAATTTTGAAAATGGTGTAGGATTGTTAGATATTTTCAAATTAAATCTTGACCATTTATTTTAATAATAATCTAATGGCTGTGATTTAATTGAGTTCCCAAAAAATTGTGTCTCTTCATTAGTCCCATTCTTCAGATAATTATTAACGTTGTTCTCATAAGAATTTTAACGGTTCCTTTTTTGAATAAACATGTATCTGTTCGTAAGAGTTGTGAAATTTCTTTATATATGCAGTGAAGTTTTACCGTGAGAGACATTCTGGAATTCCTATTTTGCAGAAACAAAATTCTCTCCTACAAACCCATTATTCAATAGTTAAACATTTTATTTTTGTTTCTTTCTCAAAATGAAAAGAATTTGGTTGGTGTTCTGCCATTATTAACTTTTGTGCAGAACACTTTTCCATCGAATAATCAATCCAAACTCGCGTACACTCAGGCTTATCAATTTTGAGTATTGAGTTTGTCTTCGGAAGTGCAATTCGCAGTCAAATAACAGTTCTTGAAATTGGGCTCCATTGTATCCTGGGACAAATTCGCTATTAAATCAATTGCACTCGGTAGGGGGCGAATATTATCTTGAGGAGAGCGTAAATTTTGTGTGACTTGGAGGTTATACGAAATCAATCATACGAGTTGGTCATTATATTTTTCTAACACTAATTACAACCTCCTCCCCTCAACTATACATAATTACAAACACCTCCCTTGCCGTCAACATCCGTCTTACAATTTCCCCCATCCGTTAAGTTTTTTGAAGGAAAAAATTGACGTCATTGTCACAAAATACCTTACATTAACTTCATTTGAGAGTAGACTATTTCATAAAAGCTGACTTCATTTCATACATTCCGTTAGGTTTTTGAATGATAATTTTTTTTTTTATGACAAATGAGATTTTTGTAATTACGCATAGTTGAAGGGAAGGGACTATAACTAGCCCATTCAGTGTAATCATCCCATCCCAAACCATTATGAATAGAAGGAATTCATCATATATATAACGACAGATGCTTTGAAGTTTGTGTTGAACAAACTTCTGTCAAAACACGAACGATCTTGAATATGAACGAAGAATGATAATCGAGGCGACAGAACACTCTCTTTTCTTAATGCAAAATTGCCCCGCTACTGGTGGTACGGGTTTATGAAATATCGTCCCAAGATACAACGATTACAAATTCTGAATTGCGAACCACTTCCAATTCAGAATCACTAACGAACAAGAACAACTCTTGAATACTTAGAGAGAAGATTTTAGAGTGTATGAAATGCTTTTGATTTCTGGTGTGAAAAATCTGAAGTGTGGAGTAGCTTATTTAGAGGCTTGAAATTTAGACAAAATATTAAAATCGAATTAATTCTGATCATAAAGTTATATCTGTAACAGCAGAATTAATCTGGCTGTTATGGATATGTGACTATTTGAATTCAGAATTCAAACAGTCCTTTCAGAAGCTGAATTAAAACTGGAGAAAAAATTGGCCAACTTTTTTCTTCAAACACGATTTTAATAATTTGTCTAGCAATTTCAGTTGGATTTTTGTTATGGGGAAGACTTTTTGGAGCCCAAAATTAATCAAATAAAATTGGCCCAAAAAGATAATACATATGAGCCCATAAGCCCAAACCACACAACCCCAGGCCCATGGTCCGGGCGGACGGCGGCAGCGCGTGGTGAACCGGACCATGGCTAGGTCCTTCCCCCTCACAAAGGCCACAAAAATCTTATGACCCAAAGGGCCAACCCTTTACCTTAAGACAATTGTATATAAACTCATTCATCTTATGGTTTATATCCTATGTGGGATTTTCACATTCAAACACCTCACTTTAACACTTAATTTCTCATTCGTTACTACTCCGAATCGAGAAATTCGAAATGTTAAACTTATCTACTCATGGAGTAGAGTAATATTATTCAATAATATTACGTATCTCGGATACGTATAGTGTTCGAATTTTGTACACAAAAGTGGTGTTCACATACTTTTTGTACACACAATATCCAACAGTTTGAACCAAGGTCACAATCTCATGATCTCTTGCATATTGAAACACTTGTCTTGATTTAGTAAATGCCCAACCGTACAATAATGGATCCACTTTACACACTTCTGGCTTGCTGAAGTTGTGAGGTTTTTATCATGGCTGCCTGCCACCTTGGGGGCCCTTCACTTCTAGAATTCTCTCTCTCTCTCTCTGCCATGATTCACTCATTTTGAACTTGATCCCAAACAAGGGCCCCCTTCAGGGAGTGCCCTGATTGATTTACTGTATCTGAAACTAATCATAGACAAGATTATTACATAGATAGCCACTTTTGAACCACAAAATTTAGGGAACATCTCATTGTTAGGTCAGCTTCTCAGGTACTGTGAAGTTTAATGAGGACAATAGGTTAAACCCGTGTGTCTTCCTCTTCTTTTTTTTTTTTTTTTTCTTTTAGTTTTTTTAAATATAAATATAGAAAAAAAAGGTATAATGACCCAACGAACTCATGCCAATATTTTTTTTTTTAATTATGAGTTACATAGATACTATATAATTTCAAATAAGAAGAGAAAAATTACAATTTGTGACAGTTTGGAATTGAACTCAGACAACCTGGAATTGAACTGAAAATCTCCAACATAAAAGTGAAAGTTGATACCACTAGCCTAACAAATTTTGGGTGTATGTCTTCCTTTATTTACACCTTGTAAGAGGATAATTTTTGTTGTTGAGCTCTAGCCTTATAGGCAATGTTGAAGCCCATAGAGGTCTCCCGAAAATTCTAAGTTGATCCTAAATCAATGGTTCTGGTTAACTTAACACCACACATTTGTCTCGGGGTGGGTGGTTTTTAGCACCCACCACCCATGTAAAAACCACCCACCCCAGTTCAAATGTGTGGTATTAAAGCAACCGAGACCAATAGTATAGGTGTGGCATAGAATTGCCCGAGGTCTCCGATTCTATAATGCCACCAACAATGAATGAGTTTTCTCTACTTTTTATGTACTTGTTGTAAATTAGTTCTCCTTCCGTCCCAAAAAAAAAATAATCCTCTTTGACTTTTTTAGGAATGATCATAGGTCCTTTGTTTCTCAAAAATATCTTTTCCATAAAACAAATAGCATTATGTACCTTCTTAAATATGTTATGATTTTAATTTAATTTATATATGATTGTTGTCTATTATCCATATATGGAACTATTTTTCCTTAAATTTTGTTGTAATTTTAATTATATATCTTCAATTAAAATGAAAGATAATATAGTCAAATTAGGCAATATATATATATTTATTTTTTTGATAAGAGACAAATATTTTGGAACAGATAAAAATGGAATAGCTAGTGGACATCCTTTTGGGACGGAGGGAGTACTAATTATTATATTTTCATTGATGATTATTAGTACTAACTAATTGTTATATTTTTTCGGTACTGATCAATCCAAGTGATATCTCCATCCCTCACATGTGATGCTATCCTCAATTAGTGTGTACTTTTTGATGGACACAGAGCAAAACGTTAACCCGACCATGAAAAATAAGGAATTTTAAATATAATTACAATTATCTGTGTGTGATATATGTGAATTTTTGGCACCGACTGTTATTATATTTTAAAACTCGAACTTCTGAAACCTCTCAAGAATCACACGTAGAAATATCGATCCCTTCAATCAGCTGGGGAGGAGGCCCCCTATTCTTTTTTTTTTTTTGCGGATGATTAATGGTCTCATCACCTATGGTTCATATCTGTTTACTTATGTCCCTACCATTTGCATTATTATTCAGTAAAGTGGAATAACATCTTGGGTTGATTTGAATGCTGGGAGTAGAAACGGAGACAAATGGCATGTTGGGTTTAGTTGTAGGGTGCAATTGTGATTTTGTTAGAAACACGGGCCTTCCAAAATGAGGAGGGACATTGCTAAACAATAGTGTTATTATAAAATATTCATTCAATGTGTGTTCATGCAACAAAGTCCAATACAATTGGTAGATAGTTGGGTTCTTTAAGCATGCTGTCCAGGGTTCGATCCCTGATCGTGTGTATGGAAAAAACTTTGTTGGGAGAGGCAAAACCCACTGCGGTGATCTCTACGCCTCGAAGGGATAAGTTTCCAGCGTCCGGCTGGACGAAACCTTTGGTATAAACCAAAAAAAAAAATGTATCTGTTGAAAGATTACCCTTACAAAATTAAACAATCAAAAAGTCTTGAGGACAATTACAATAATTCATTTAATGGGACCTATATTATTATTATAATTATAATATTGAAATTTAGAGTTTTGAAATTCCTCGACAATCACTCTTTCGTTACAAGATAACTATCTTCAAAATGATAGGAGATATGTTGAAGTTAGGCACTGTTTAAGAGTTCTAAGAATCTTATGGACCAACGTGAATTTTCAAATAAATGGTACCTTATGATTGCTTCGAAATGAATCTTTGAGATCTCAAAATTTAGGACAATTACAATCGCCCGTCTTAAACAATAAACATGAAAAAATGTGATAGTGTTAGAGATTTAGAGTCACGCTGACCGCTAAAATCACCTAAATATTTGTAAGAAATTTTATGACACTTGAGAAATGATCCCCCAACAAGGAGCTTGTCATTGAATAATATTTATAAGATTCTTAATCACTCTATATATTATACAGAAATTTTTAGCTCGGATTGGATTTGGCTGATACACAAGTGTGTTTTTGATTAATTGGATAATTAATGTAATTCGTTCACTCTATGAATTACACTTAAGTTCGACTAGATCAGACTAAGATTTTCTCATATCTTAATGAGATATTCAACAAGCATGTGGACATCAATCTGGATCTTCTATTCCAAATCGTGTTTCATTACCTATTTCATCTACTTATATATATGCCAAGTGTATAAAATATGCATATTTGTATATTTAAGAAAAAAATTTATACACTTGAGATGCATATAAATAAATGTAATAAGAGATAAAACACAATTTAAAATAGAACGTCCAGATCAATTATTTTATGCCAAATTGTCCTTAGCCTTTGTTCCTTTTAGTAATTACCAAAAATAACCACATGCAATGATCAAGAATGATTATGCTAGGTCAACATGAATTTAGATCAAGCCCCTCTTTCAATTGTGGCCAATACACATTTGAACGAGTGATATGTCACTCAATGTTGGTTATTATCACTTACGATTTCTCCTCTAGAGATATGTCTTTCGAATTGAGAGTTTCTTTATCTTTCAATCACTTGATTTAGAAACTCACGATTTAAAAGATATGATCAATTTTTCTTAGTTAAAGAAAATCAAGACTAAATACTCAATTTAACTGGAATTAGGAAAAAGCTTTTCTGACTCTGTAAGGTTTTTTTAACCTTACAGACAATCCTAAGCCACAAATCGTGGCACCAATAAACTACATAAGATATTTAAAATATTAGCCACACATAATTGTATATTATTATAATTAGTCCCACACATAATTTAATGGTTTACATTTAACCTCAAATTGTCATTCTCAATTAACTTTTTACATCCCAAGAACATATTAAATATTAAGCATTATAATTTGTCATTCAATAATTTTTACTTATGAATAATATTCACTCTAGTTTTTAAGAAATCTTTATCCTCTATACAAAAACGGAAATATTTTCTCAAAAGTTTTATCACATCGCTATAAACCGATTACTCTACTTCCATTTTTCAAAGTAAAAGTATCAACAATATTAACAGAAAATTTATCTAGTTAAAGTTAAGTTTGAGATCATTTTATTTAATGAAATTATAAATACAAACATTTATACATGTTTAGGGATGACAATGGGGCAGGTTTGAAGAAGTTTGACAAATTCCGCAACCTCCCTATTTACCTTTATCAAACCCCACCCCCGGCGAATACCGATCGCAGTTGGATACAAATCGTTAAACCCGCTAGAGTCATGAACATGATTTTCACCCGATGACCCGCAATGACCCACCCGAACCTAAACCTAATAAAGCTTTAGCTCAACTTAATGAACCCAATATGAGCACTAAAATCTACTCTAACAAAATACTAACATTTCACATGAGTAACAAAAAATTAAGATCCATATAATTCAAGAACTAATAAACCAACAACAAACAAAAATCATGAAATTTTACACAAACAATAATCAAATCACATTCATAAGTCCAAATTTAACACCCATATCAACACGTCATTTGGAAGAAAATGAGAAGAGCTTATGCTGGATGGTGTGGACTTTGCTTGCCAATTTCTAAATTAACATATTAAGTTATACTGCAAAACAAAATAATCAAAAATTATTAATAATATCGACGGTGCGGGTTACGGGGTGTGTTGTACTAAACTCACAATTGTGGCGGGTTAGAAATTTTGAAATTCATCACCCGGCTGGCTCGTAACTCATTTGACGAACTCGAACCCACCCTAGACAGGGCGGATTCGAGTCGGATTCAAATTGGATTTATTCGTCATCTTTTTCTTAATGTTTACTGTAGCCGTGTTATGTTAAAATGTGAAATAAAACTGTTATTTGTTCAATGTTAAACTTAAGATAGAGTGATCGAATTGAAAGTGTAGATAGCCCATATTAAATTTATATTTAAGAAAATATATTTATACACGTAACATTCGTAAATAAGGTGCAATAGAAAATTGCAACAATGTTACGTTTACAACAGTAGATCCAACCATTCATATTTAGAGTTTTTACACTGCTACGAGTACTTGTCTTTGGGCTTCAACCCTAATTTCTTCCTTCATCTTCCTAATAAATTCTTCAAACTTCTTATTCAACTCTTCCGTGCTAACTCTCGCATCGCTAGTTATCTCTACACTCATACTTTCTTCAACTTCAACTTCGTCTTCATCATCATCTTCTTCGTCTTCGTCATCGCCTTCATAATCTCGCTCTTGTTCCAGTGCGATCGTTTTCGCTACCGCAACTTCACCATCATCATCAGCGTTTTCGATTTGTTCGTCCATGGACGACGACGACACTGCAACATTCTCTTGAACTCTACTAATTTCTTCATTCTGTTCAAATTCTGAGACCTGCTTACCGCCATGATCTTCAGTAGTGTTCGTGATATGTTCATCAATAATGTTGTGATCGGAGGAGCTGATCATGAGTTTCAAGTTCTTCGCGAGAAACGCGACGATTCCATTGCAAATCAGGAACATGTACTTTCTGTCGAAGATTGAGAAAATCAAAGTGGAAAAGTGAAGATTATGAAAGAATAAGTAGAAGAATTGGAAACCTGAGTAGGAGATGAAGAAGAAAGAAATGAAGGAAAGTGGGATTAGAAACTGAAGTGTTTTTTTGATGAAATGATTATAATAATTTTGAGTTTTCATGGATGTTTTGATGATGCTTTCAGCCTTTTGATCCATTTTATATTTTGGGGCCTGGTTAAGATTAAATTAGAAGTCTTGAAGAGAAGAATATGTAAGAGGTGTAAATAACTTGTACTGGAGAAGGAGAGGGGTGGTCTGGTCTTTATATAGTCGAAATTGTTTCCAGAATTTGTAATAAGTCATTTTCTTTGTGGTGTAATCAATCACGGGTATTTAACACTTAATATATTGTAATCAATTTAACTCTTTGTACATTTAAGTGCAACACTTTCTGTATTATGTATAGATTTATGACAAGTGTATACATACATGGGTGGCTAGGATATAGAAATAATTTTCAGATTTTTCTTTACAATACAAGTTTTTCTCATTCCACATCTTAATCTCCCACCAATGTATACATTCGTCACACATCTATGCGTGTCACATGAAGTGTCATACAACAATGTATGTTGTAGAGGATTTGAAATGCATTGTAGTAAAAGATGCAGCAAAAGTTACAATAGAAGATCTCATTGCGTTTTTAGAGTTTCAGAAACTCGAAGCAAAATAACAACGTTCTTATCTTCTATAATGTAGTTGCACTTTCTGTAATGCACATACATATGTGACAATAGTATGTGCGAGAATTTTCTGGTTTTTCTCTATAATACAAGTTTTTCTCATTCCACATCTTAATCTCCCACCAGTGTATACATCTGTGTGTGTTACATGAAGTGTTACACAACAATGTATATTGCAAAAGATTTAAAATGCATTGTAATAAAGATGCAAAAAAAGTTACAATAGAAGATCTCATTTGCATTTTTAGAGTTTCAGAAACTCGAGGCAAAATAACAATCTTATCTTCTACAACGTAGTTGCACTTTCTGTGATACACATACATATACGACAACAACATGTGCGAGTAGTTAGGATGTGGAGAGAAAAAAAATTATAATGTAGAGAAAAAATTAAAATTTCTCTTTACATTCTAACAACCCATATATAAACTTATCGCGCATCTGTATATATAATAAAAAAATTTATTCAATCGTGATATGTACAAGAGAACCGGACTGAAAATATCAATTAATAATGTTATCGCGATGGAACCCACATGACGCACACCTACGATAATCAAAGTGATTCTGTTGGAATTTAGAGCCCAAAACTCCTCAAAAAACAGTTTAAATCTTTTGTTATACAATCTTGTAACACTTTTTTATTCTACTTATGCGACAAGTATACACGTGGTTGATTTATGAACAAAAAAATTTCAATATTTACTTCACAATACAAACTCTCTTTCTTTGCGTTCTAAGAATTCATGTATGCGCATAACATATTGTCGACTTTTCTAAGTACTGGCCATCTCACATATTTAGACCTTAAAAAATTGGACCTGATCCAAGGCTTGTTAGCCTAGTAATATCAGTTTTCATTTTCATGTGGAGTTTCTGGATTAATTCCATGCGGTCACAAGTGGGTAGTTCTATGCCAGACAGAATTTAATGATTTGAATGTGTATTCTGTGTCTATTTGTTTCACATTACTGTGTGTGACTACGACACACAATGCATTTTACTGTGTGAGAAAGATAGACACATTTTTTCATCACAAATTGTGACTTTTCTCTTCTTATTTAGAGTCTTATTGGGTCTGTATGACCCATGATTAAAAATTATGGGGCCGGATTTTTCGGGTCAGTGTATCCCCTTCGTCTAAAATTGAAAAAAATTGGACCTGGATCTGATTTTTTGTTCTCACCAGTTAATGAGAAGCTTGAAATGGGCTGGGCTCAATTTCCAATCAGGCTAAAGCCCAAAGAAGCCCACGCCAATATAGTGGTGAGAATTAATTACTGTGTGGGCCGAAAGCTACAATATATACATAATACAAATATATATATATATATATATATATATATATATAGGATATGGATCAAATACATCCCATTACATTAGGTAAGATATAAGACCCAATCTACACCATTGATACCATTTGATCCAAAGATCTGGATTTAACCCATTTTTCAGTTTGTATAATTTTTTTTTAATGATGGTAAGGATATTTTAGTCAATAAACGTAAATATCATGCAGGATCAAAATCAAATTCCCCTTATCACGCACATAACATATTTTTTTTCTCCAATTTATTTTTTCTTTCCAATTACAATTCGATCAGTTCACATAACTCAACTAATCATCATCAAACTCAATATACAGAAATCAAATTTCCCTTTAGTTACGTTATTTCATCAAACTCAATTAATCATCAAGCTCGATTCATCATCATCGTCAATTCATGCAGTAAAAATTACATACAGTAGCTGATGTATGTAATTTTGTGTATTCATTTGCGAGATAGTAGCTGTAAAGATCGAAAGTTTGGGATTTAAAAATTCGTCATCCGTTAATTTTTGTGAAATGATTAGGTCTTTTTTTATTTCATGTATGGGTTAGCTGCTTACTGAATATAGTACCAGTGGTTTGAATTGATTATTTATGAAGTGAATTTGATACTTGCATGCGTAGAAGCTCATTTGATATTGTTTTCTTCAAAAAAAATTACATTAAACCATTATACATTATCTTATACACCATTATACAGTAGTTTATACACCATTATACAGTAACGACATCGGTCATATACAGTGTGTGATTAGTCACATACAATTAGTGATTTCAAACCATTATACAGTATCTTATAAGCCATTATACAGTATGTTAGAACACATTATACAGTATGTTATAACATATTATACAGTATGTGTATATAACATATTAAAAACATTTAATTATACAGTATGTTATAACACATTATATAGTATCTTATAATCCAATATACAATATCATATAACCCATTATATGGTTCAATTTCATTGATAAATGATGTATTGTTACAGTAGAGGATGGAATAAATGCATGTGTGAACTGGGAGATTATGATAGTCGGTGGATGGAGCTTCCATTCAATTAATAAGCTCCTCTCATAGTGTTGTCATGTACTGTCCCTATGTGGGGTTCACCTGTGTGTTTCTGCATCATACACACATTGTATGATGTCGAGGCTCTTCATTCTCTCGGTGTTTTCTTTGATTCTTTGTGCTCGAGACTCCTCGTACTCTCCATGGCCTATTATTGCTTTTTCTTCTTCTTGTTTGTTCTTGTCAGAGTTTTTGGGTCTCCCTCTGCTTCTGGTGCTCACCATTGCTCTCTCTCTCTTTTTCTGTGTCTCGTCTCTTCCTTCCACTGCTCAAATATTTGATTTTTCAAATTTGTTTGCAAGGTAATAAGAGAGAGAGAGAGAGAAAAAGTACTAAAAAGGATGATGAATAACATAAATAAGGGAGATTTTAGGGGAGATTCTGTGCCCTTTTTTGGTTCCTTTTTTACTATTATACCCCTTATTTAATTAGAATCAATTTTTCAGCCTTTTTTTGCTTCCTTTTTGGACTGTTAGATTTAATGGATCCAATGGTGTAAATTGGGTCTTATATCTTATCTAATATAGGGTATGTATTCGATCTTAACCCTATATATATATATATATATGTGTGTGTTTGTGTCTATATATATATATATGTCTCTCATGAAAATGAACTGAATTAGCTAACTATCCATATAAACTATGACTTGTTTCTAAATCCAGCTTTTGAATTCAACCTTAAATTGTTAAAATTTTATTTGCATCTTTATTGCCTACTATATTGTCTAAGCAATAACTGGAAAGTGGAATCAGATTTTGTATACATGACAAAAATGTATTATATTAGGGATAGAATTTTGGATTACATTATTGTTGTTTCCATTTACATTTGTAAATTAAGTTTCGGATATATATGCATTTATTAGTGGGATAAACTAGCCATTATTTGATTAGCTGTAATTCAAGTAGCCGTTACTTCAATTTGTAGTATAAATACCCCTCGAGCATGCTTGTAAAATAGCCATCCAATTCTTGAGAGAAAATCTTGTGAAAAATTCTCATCTTTCGTTCTATTCCCATTTCCCACAAGTTAGTTGGTTTTATTCATCAAAAATAATTCCAACTTTCTATTTGATTTATACTCTATTTTAGTCGTGACTGAATTTTTCCAACAATAAGTTATTTGAAAATGTTCGCGGTATTTCTTCGGATGTTATTTTATAAAGAGAATTCCGTTGGAGCTAAGGATAAAGAAAAGAAGAACTATGAATCGAGGATTCAGTGAGGTTACATTTTGTAGTTTTATTTTTTTACATTTATTTCATGACGAATCAGTGAATAATTGACACAAGACCATCTTTCGAATATATTATATACTCGATGACTCAATTTCTCTAACCGTACGAGCATCCTAGATAAGAAGGTAATTCTCATTATCTATCTTGTTCATGTTCACATATTTGCTGATACTTTACCATAATAGAGGTTTAGCATTGGACTATCCATCAAAGAGCTTTGATTTCATAACCGATATTCCATGGAATTGGTAATACAAAATTCAAATATCTAGCGATCGCGACATGTTCGGATGTGTGGTGAGCAGCAGAAGCATTATTCAGCTTTTGCCGGGAGAGGAACTAACATACATGTAACTCTCAGAGTGGATTTCAACTAAATACTTTGAAACATACAGGTATTTAGTTCCATGCCTGACAAAAGCTGAATAATGTTTCAGTTGTTTGCTGCATACCCAAGCGTTTCCCGACCACAAGCTATCTGAATTATGTTTGCCAATTGTGGACCCTTTGGTTCTGAATCAAGCTCTTCCACGAGTGACCCAGTGCTTAGACCTCTACTACGGTAAACATATATCAACAAATATATATACCGAGATAGATAATGAAAATCGTCTTCTTATCCAGCCATCCTGCTCTGACAGTTAGAAAAACGAGTCATAAATGTTGTGTTTATCATCTGTTGATATACCAGAGAATTTGAGGAAATAAATGTTAAGCTATTATATATATATATAAAAGAATTATTAGCTTTGGAGCAAAATCCAGGCAATTATTGCAATAAGATGATATCTAGCTAGGGTGCTTCTGCTAAAGGCTTAAGCCCTTTGTTTATTATCTTTGATTGTCAATGTACTGGCCACTTGTATTGGCTACTTTTAACATTTGCTCAAATTATAGTGATGTCTCTTGAAAAATACAATTTTATGAAACTTCATTCTCTAAATCAATAATAATAACTTAAAAAAGAAAACATATTACAGATCAGCACATGACGGAAGCCTCCGGTCAAATCCAAATTAGGTATAAAAAAATAAAAAAGGATCTGCGGTGGTGTACCCGACCCACGGACCCAAAAGGTCTCCAGACGGGTCGTAGACAATTAAATACCATTTGTGGGCAATGAAAAGCCTAGAAATAGTTCACATCCTTTTCCAAAGGTTACAAAATAGTGGAAGTCACTGAGATTATCAAAAGGAACCCCATATAACAAGCTCAAAAAATGACTTTGTACTTACATATATCAATGGAGAGATCCTTTTACTGCTAGAAATCATCATTGTTGAATAATCCCCTTCTTCAAAAGCATATCATAAACTCTGTCGACTTTGGTTGGCTCGATATGAAAGAAGGAATGTGCATCGGATTTCTTAGTAATATTTCCACTCATAACTTGAGTTGTCATGTCCTCCTGCATTTTGAGGTAATGGGTCGGAGACAATCTTATCTCCCGGCACAGTTGTTTCTCCTGTCAAACACAATTGCAGTTATATCGGTTTCTACTCATTTTTTTAAAAAAGGGATAATTACATGCACACCCCTCATTTATTGTATAATTACCATGAGCCCCTTGAAGTTTGTAAATTACCAAAACACTCACTATACGCTCAAAAAACAGGGGGGGTGAAAATTATAATTTATTTAACTGACAGGGGAATTACATTAATTTTTCAAACTTCAAGGTGTTTTTTGTAATTAGCGTCTCAAATAGGGGTGTCCATGTAATTTACCCTAAAAAATGAAAAATGAAAAAAAAAAAGAAAAAAAAGAACTGCCTACTTACAGATTCTGACAGTAAATTGGCCCCGGAAATTGAGACGAAATCCAAATCAGTATGTGATGATGAATTGGCTTGTCCTGCAGATGTTGTAGTTGAATATGTACCAAATGAATCTGAAGAGAGTGGTATACTTAAACTTTCCTGGCTACTTGGACCAGCCTGAGAATTTTCTTTCCTGTGAGCACCGTCTTCAGATTCCCGCCTCCTCTGTTCAAGATATCTATCAGCTTCGCCTGATGAACGATAGCCAGCAGCTCGTGCTTCCTGAATATCCATTCCAAAAGTTATATAAAAATAAAAGTTTCAATAAATAAATGGGATAATTACCACAACCTCCCCCAACGTACGGCCAAAATACACTTATCTCCCGTCGAGTTTGCCTAATTACCCCAAAAAAAAAAAAAATCAGGAGCAAAATTGTCATTTTACAACTTCTGTTAGTGTTTTTTCAACTTCTGTTAAATGCAAGGAAGGTGTTGGTAATTAGGCATACTCGAGAGTAGGAATCTGCATTTTGGCCATATGTTCAGGGAGGTTTTGGTAACTATCCCAAAATAAATTGCCAAAAGTAGGATTCTTAAAACTAAAAATAAATAAATAGATAATAAGATGCGAAAAAGGGGCAATTTTTGTAAAGGTGGATATACCTTAAGTTCTCGAATTCGTTTCAGTAACCTATACTCCGATACAACAGTTTTTAATAGCTCTTCGTGCTCCTCTTTGGAATGGAAACGCATGAAGACATCATAACGCCGGCATAATTCCTTCTCTTCATGATTTAAGTCCTTCTCAAATGGACTGGGGTGGAGCAAATTTCTTTCCAGAATAAAATCCTTTCTTCGTTTTCTCTCATCGAGTCTGGCAATAACCAACCTTAACTATGAACTCATAATAAAAAAAATACATCCAATAAATTTAGGGTCATAATTACATGCACACCCCTCACGTATTGAGTAATTACCACGAGCTCCCTGAGGTTTTGCAAATTACAAGACACTCCCACCCCATTAGATGCTGACAACTCGAAAAACAAGGGATGAAATTGTACTGACAAGGGTGAAATTGTAATATGTTTTTACTGACAAAGGAAGTTATGGCTATTTCTCAAATCTTAGGTGTTTCTCGTAATTATGGCCTCACACGGGGTGCATCTATGTAATTTACACTAAATTTAATCAATAAGACACATTTAATTAAAAAGGAGTAACATGGTGCGGATAAATCTAAGTAACAAATATACTTTGGATAACTGAGATCATATTGACAAGATACCTCTTTGAATATATACGAAGCACTCGTATTTTCAACTCACGCTCCTCTTCGGTATCAGTTTCTTTGAATTCCATATCAGCCAGCATCTGCTCGGCATCATTATCATATTCAGGGTCAAATTCTTGTCTTTTCGGGTTATAGCCACTTGCATCCACCAAAGATGGCCCCTCAATTTTTGCAGATTTAGGTTTGTTCCCACCAAAACTCCGCCCTGATATGTGATCTGCAGAAACTTTAAGCTTAAAACGACAATCCCCCCCAAAAATAGAAGGTTTCAGAATAAAACTAACATATGTTGCCCACCATCCATTTTTTGAAGATCCTCCTGATCCTTGACGTGGGCCATGTTGGACGCTTTTCTATTCACTTTAGCTCCTGCAAAATTATTGCTTTAGAATAGTTCAAGGATTTATACTTCGTGGATAAAATATCCGTATAATAAACATTAATTCAGACACATCAGCAGACTGTATTGAGTATGGTTGCTGATCTGAACAATTCTAATTACCTGTAGAAGGTAAAGAACTTGAAGGACCACTTTTGTATGAATCTTCAACCCTAATACGAGGAATATTTAAAAATTTTGGAATATGCTTAAAGATAGAGTATACAACATTTATAAGAAATCATTATCATTATACTTGATTCTTGAGGGTGAAAATGGAGATTCCTCCTTCAGCTGAAGTTCCCCTGGCAAAAGAAGCAAAATGCAATCAATTACTTCATTGATTTTGGCGAGGAAAAGAAAAAGGAAAAGCTCTAAAAAATAAAACACAAAGTTATATTATTTAAAGCAAGTAAATATTTTCATTAGTATTTTCCTCACTGAAATCTACACCCAAAATATAGCGTAAGAGTCGCCAGAGGAAAAGATGACGTCCTTGAGATTAATACCGCATGACAATGTTGTACATAATATTGACAGCATGTTTGTTTCTATTTTTGAATACCATTTTCTGTGCTCTGGATTACAATTTCCAGAAAATTACAACTACAAATCATCTTCAACCAAAAAAAAGCATTTTTCAACTTCATTTATTCAGTCCACTATATAACTACCTTTCAATCAATACATTCATCGCTTCACACTATCTTTAACCAATAATTACCTATTCCAAATTTATTCTTCTTTTCTCTTTATTAATTTACTATTTTTTTTAAATCACTTAATCATTACCAAAATAACTAAATCAATCATTTTACACATCATACATCTGTAATCACATTTTATTTGACATATTTTACTATTTCCAAAAAAATTCTGAAAATTTACTCACAAACATAGCCAAAGTATCTTTTAAAAATCGATCAACACAAGTACTTACTAATCATGATCAGAACGAAGACAGAGGGCAGAGAGCAGAAAAGAGAGGATAATAAACAAAACCAACCTTTTTTGTCCTCAAGATGGCCTTTAGCCATGGCAAGGAGCTCTTTTCTGTTTTTACCAATAACATGACTCATATCCTGGGAAAGGAAATGTATTTCACGAGGCCCGTTTTAAAAAGGAAAAATATAAAGACCAAAAAAAAAAAAAAAAAAGTTCAGTTAGAGTTCATACTGGTAGAGGGAAGTAAGGAGAGTTAAGGTAAGCACTCTTAAAATGTTCAATGCACACTTCCTTCGTCTTAGTCCCGACATGCTCAGCAACTTCTGCCCAGTTTCCCATGCCATACATTTCAATCCCCTGTTTACGTAATATTCAACGAAGCAGATAACAAGTACGATAAGACTTTCACATAATTTATTAGCTTACAGATTAAGGAACTGATGAACATTTAAAGAGATTGCAAATAACCTCCAAAAGTAACATTTCTTCATCAGCATTCCAATCGGGGCAGATCAGAGGAAAAGATAGAATGTCCTGTTCAGATCAAACTATAAGACCATTGACATAACGAGCAATTACATCCCTCAGCATTTTTAGTAATAATTTGCACGTAAAAAATAGCTTGGCAAAAAAGACTCGTACGATAGAAAAACATACGTGCCTATATTTATTTGTCCATTTTCTGTTTATTTTTTGTATCACAAAGAGTTTGTTTTCTCCACAAGTATGGTAAAAACAATTGAAAAATGGGACATTTTGTTGAGTCTATGTCATGTCCTCGTACCAATCTGCACAAATATGATCTCTTTCAGTTTTATCAACGCTTTTCATAAACCCTTTTTGATATATATATATATATATATATATACACATGATCCATGTCAAAACAGATTCTGAACAGTATTGACCAAAGATAAATTCTATACCTCTAAAATATTATGTATATCATAAAGTTTGGGTCAAAACACAAAAGCATTTAAAAGCCACTGTTACTCATGTTCACACACTATATTTATTATCAATATTTAAATGTGTAAATCCAAAAAGGTCCAATCAAAGTTTTCTTGTTTCCATTTAAATACAAAATGAATAATATATTTATGTCAAAACATAGAGATAAAAGTAAATAACTTCAGATTCAGGATATTCAATCCTTCCACTAATTCAAAGTTACAGTTTTCAGATGAGGTACTAACTACTAACCATAACCCGATATGGGTGACCACTTTTATGGGGATAAACCTCAGCACCTACTGAGAAACACTCTAAGCATAGGTCGAAATCAGAACACACAGCACATTTGATACGAACTCTCCCTGAAATGTCTTTGTTGCAATAGTTGCAATGGTATAATGCCCTTTTTCCATCACCGGTCCCTGGGCCTGAGCAGACAAATTAAACATATGTACCACATTAGTAAGAAACGTTGCAAAAAATATCCAACACCTAAATTCTAAGTCATCTACATTCACATTGATAACATAAAACATGTAAAAATTACTTATTACTACATATCAACAACTTTTATCAGGCAACAAACCCATGGATAACTTTATTTGCCAAGTTATACAAGGAGAAAATGGTGAATTATAAATCCATGAGGACATGTAGACAGTGGAAGGACCCGAGACCAACGGTTAGCATTACTTGCCAATATGGTGATGTCAATTTGAGACATTAGATTCTATTTTTCGAGAGAAGATAAATCACCTGCAGCAACAGATTCTAAATTTTCTCCACTTGATGCACTCTTTTTTCTTCTTGATCTGCCAAAAAATACAGCATTTTGTGATACATTCATACATAATACATACATACATATATATATATATATATTGTTCCACATTAGTCCAGCACAGAAATAGAAGAACCATAATGAATGAGAGATTCATGAAATTTCAAACCCTACATAGAATGAAATTCATTACTATTCCTGAGATCTACATAACTGCAACATAAAACCCATTTCCTAAATTTGCTTAATTTAAGCTAAAATATGCAGCTACAGAAAACAGTATATTATATTAAGCAACTATAACATGTCCAAAGTGCAGGACAAATATATATATATATATATAACAGATAAACCTTTGACTAGGATCTTCTTCAGCATGAAAGTTTCCACGGGAGCGGCCCATTGAAGTATCAAGTAAAAAAAAAATTCCTGTTTAAAATTACACAAATTTACGTATAAATATACATACAGAGACTGATAATCTCGACCTCTACAATTTCAAGGAACCCTAATTCAGACAATTAGGGTTATCGAATACCCGAATTATTACTTTCTAATTTAGGAATTTCTCGTTCGAGATTTTATTTGCATTTTTTGTTATCTTCCCTCTTTCATTCTTCTTCTTTTTTTTTTTTTCTCGAATTGCAGAATTTCCATTAATTTCTGTAATGGGCCTTGGGCCATGCTTCTACTACAGACCAACATTAAAGTAGAAAAGCCCAATCTTTGTGGGTAATCCATCCCAATATCGATAATTCTACAGTGAATTAGATACGACCAAGACGTGAAATTGTAAGTTGGGCCGAGACCAATCCAGTTTCCACCCTTGGATCCCCAATAGGGGGGGGGGGTGCTGTTAATTTAGTAAATGACCCCCTCTATTGAGGGATCCAAGAGTGGAAATTGGACCGAGACCAGCATAGAATAGCCCGACGAAGACCGCCACTTTTCACTATTAGATTATGATGGTGAAATTGAATTGGTTTCAGATATTTATCATGGATTCTAGCGCCCGCCTCATCATGGTGTAATGATGAAAATTGGATCGATTTTGACGGACTCGGTCCGCTATAATGCTATCGATTGTTAGATTTTAGAAAGTAAAATGAGAAGTGTACTATATTCTCTATTCCGATTGGTAGTGTTAAAGTTACAATTGTATTGCTCTCGGTATCTTTTGTGATTGAAATCTTTAGTTCTATCTCTTGTAACTTTGGACTGTTTTAATTATGAATAAAATAATTTCTTATCAAGGGAAATTTTATCATTACCAAAATGTAGTTACGAGTTTTTTGATAATATATAATGATGTCATTAAATAAAATAATACCATTATCGTATTCAATGACTCATGTTCCCACTTACAAGCCAATTTCAATATCCACATACAATGTCTTGACGATCATATTATTTTAAATGAAACAATTGATAGACTAATGCGCAAGATAATCATAGTTTGATTTGATTGGAACGACTTTTAATCTTAAATAGGAAGCCTAAATGCGAGTCATTTCTTTGAAAAAGGTTTTGAAATTGCTAATGAATTATGATAATACTTAAATGATTAGTTTTAGGGATACCGTGGACTTTTAGCACATGAGATTTTTTATTACAAAATAGTGTTTCATTTGGTATTGCGTACCATGCATGCACTACAAGTGTATATAATATAAATTAAATTTATACTCAAGTAAATATTTTATACACATATCGTTTATATGTCAAATGCAATGGGACGAGATTACAACACGATTTGTAATAATAAATCCAAACTGAACTTTTAGAAGTTCCGCAGTATTTCCATTTATGCCCTTATGACCATAAAAGAAAAATGTCACACCATACGTCATCTTTAAGCTCTTAGCCTTGAATCTTAATCTATCTTATTCAATTTCATTCAAACTATGAGGAAATTTCATATTAGTTCCACCTCAAGTCAATACAAATTCATTTGTGTCACTTTCAAAGAAACATTATTTATAATTAAATATGATTAAATATTACCAAGAAGCAATTTCCATGGCATTTCCTTTAATAATCCAGTCAATAATCTTTCATCCGCATTCCGCACTCCCACCCTTCTATATAAACTGGGCTTCAATGAAGCTATAACACCAAATCTAATTTCATTTTTCTAAATTTCAATTTCAATTTGTATTTGAGAAGCAAAAATGGCAGCCTGCCTTGATAATTCTGCAAACCACTGTATATTCCTCACTTCTAATTCTTCCATATGCCACAAAACTAATTATCTCTGCAAAATCATTTCAAATCTTGAGTTTTGTTGTACAAAATTCGATTATCCTTGTAAAATCACTCCTCAAGAGTCCAATGAAGATCAAATATGGCTGAAAATAAGACAAGAGGCAAAGTTTGATGCAGCACAAGAGCCCATCTTGTCAAAGTACTATAACTCCACAATATTATCCCATAATTCACTAGAAAGTGCATTAGCCAACCATTTATCCATCAAATTGTGCAATGCAAATCTATCGAAAGAAGCCCTTTACGATGTTTTCGTAAAAGTGTTACTTGAAGACAACGACATTCAGCATGCACTTAGAGATGACTTAAAAGCTGTCAAAGAACGAGACCCCGCGTGTACAAGTTATGTTCAATGCTTTTTGAACTTCAAGGGATTCCTAGCATGCCAAGCTCATCGAATCGCGCATAGTTTTTGGCTCCAACGTAGAACTGTATTAGCTTACGTAATTCAAAACCTGGTTTCACAGGTTTTTGGAGTGGATATCCATCCAGGAGCGCGGATTGGGCCTGGGGTTGTATTAGACCACGGGACTGGGGTCGTTATTGGAGAGACTGCAGTTATTGGGAACAATGTCACAATTTTGCATAACGTGACATTAGGAGGTACAGGCAAGGTTGAGGGGGATAGGCATCCTAAGATTGGAGATGGTGTTATGATTGGGGCAGGGGCCAAAATTTTGGGCAATATTAAAATTGGAGAAAATGCAAAAATTGGAGCGGGATCGGTTGTTTTAAAGGATATACCACCACAAGCGACAGCCGTTGGCAATCCTGCGAAACTAGTTGGATTGAGATGAGCCCGCAATAGGGAAAGTGTTGTTATTGTAAGTTTTGATGTAATGTTTCACATTTAGAAAATCAGTTGTGCTTTACTTGGGATTTTTGATTTTCTTATGATAAACTTTTTTATGTACATATATTACTGTAATTATTAGAAATTGTTGCCCGGAATAACAATAAATAAGCATCATTACTACATTTTACTACTATCATTTATCATTGAATTCTTCTTCTCACCAAATTGACTAAAATACACTTCAGAGTTCAGACAACAGAGCCTACACTCTTTCTTTCAACATCATAAATTGTTGATTTTGATAGACAATGTATGTGTATATATACAACACTGAACAATTGGGTACACAAGTAAATAAGTTCTACCAAAATTGATTTCCTATAAAGGACATATGACCTGACTACCAAAATGAGATGAAAAGTTTGATATAAACACCAGTGAAATACTATAGGTGGGTAGAGAGCCTTATTACATGTAACTAAATGAAATTATTTGCCAAAAAAACAATACATTCGCTCACCAGTTTTGTAACTGGGAGGAAATGCTTTTCACAACAGGATGGTATTCCGTGTATAGATGTCTCTTTGCTTTCTCTGAACCGGGTTCCCCGAGCCACTCTTCGTATAGTCTTTTGATTTGAGGATTTTCAAAAGGATCCGCCACCAATACCTAAAAAAGTAGGAAAGGTAAGCATCACATCATCTGTTAATGCAAATTCAAATCCTCTGTAACACATTCGTGTAACACTTTATGTGACAAATGTATACACACTATAATATGAAGAGATCATTTTCAATTTTTTCTCCACAACACAAGTTTTTCTATCTCCACGTCCTAACCGCACATGTAGACACTTGTCACACATCTGTGAATGTAACACATGGTTGTATTGTGTTACAAAGGATTTGGATTGTCAGTTAAGTTTCAGTACGAGACGGAAACATTATTGCACAAGGCAATCAAATTACTATTAGCTGATAGAAGTACTTAGGAATTCTTTCATTGATTTGTTTCTTTATTTTATTTTTTAATTTGGAGCTGAAGGTTTACCACGTTATGAAACCCACTCCCCCCGCCCCCGCCCTCAAGACAGTTCATGAACAGGAAAACATTGCTTTTCTCGAGCACATTTTTTTATGAATGAAAGAATTATGTATGTGATTGCAAATTCGAACTGTGCCCCACTAAAGAAGGCCATCAGTGACAATTAGACTTACATTTTCTGAATAAGTTGTTTCCAACAACTGAATCAAATCTTTTGCAGATTGCCCAGCCTTGGGTTTGATTTGACCTCCACCATTCAAGCATCCTGTTACAGGTGCAAACATGCCAAAGTCAAGAATCATCTTACGAAGAAAAAACACACATCAACAGATGATCATAGATCAAAAATAAAAATCACTAGGAAGAAAAATGCTACCTGAAGGGCATGCCATTATCTCCAAAAAATGATATTCACACTTTCCACTTTTAATTTTCGTAACGATGTTTCGTAGGTTCCTAAACCCATAACAAAGTGCAAATCTCAACACGATTTTACCCTCTGCCTGCATTACAAGAACCAGAAGTTGCTGTCTTAGAACACAACAAATTCATGGTCAAACTAGAGCATTTCCAAGACTAGGAGCAAAACTTTCCACACTTATAAAAGAGTTTTAACAAGGATAGATTAAACTCACTTCAAGAGTCACTTCACGAAAATCAGCATTCCTTATAGTCTTAAACTCAAGAGGACCTTCAATTTCCTTCCCGAAAAGCACTTTTGACGCGTGTCGCAATATTGTGTCAGCATATCCTCCAGAACTTCCTTGGACACCATACAAATTGCCTTTTTCATCCACATTTGACAAACTGTCAAAGAATAAATCGTTCTATGAGTCATGAGCCTTCAAACCCAGTATAAACAAAAAAAAAAAGAAATGTTAAGATCTTACAGATTATCCACCGGAGATTCCTCCAAGGATGTAAAATCAACTGATCTTGACTGCAACAACCAGAAGATGTCAAACTTTCAAGGAAAAAATAAAGAAACTTTATATTCATACTTCCATCACTAAAAGCTTACTTGAATTAAATCTAAAACCTCGCCAGTAGTCAATACTGAGTCTACTTCTGTGATTCTTTCAGCGTCAGATTCCGTTTGGAACACAAAATCATCCCGAGCAGCCTCAAGCTTTTTGTCATAACAAGGCATCACGGTGACATGATATATGTCCTCTGGCCTGCGGATTTCCACAACTTTAGATTGTAAATCCTCCTTAAACCTTGTGCAGATAATGCAATTTCAATAATTCTTTATTAGCTAATCCTATGAATGAGACAATTCATTTACAACACATATTTGGTCGCTATCCCTACAGGATTCCTAAATGAACCATTCAAAATCCTAATAATTAATTTAGGGCTGTATACATTTCCCGTGGTTTGAAGGGTGTCAGGTTTCATTATTACTTATCCAAAGGCATATACAGGAAATCAGACAAGCACTAAAAAGAGTATTGCCAATGATAATCACCTAAGACGTAATGTTTGGCAAAGGTGGTTCTTAATGGCAGCTCCAATCGTTTGTTGGGGACTTTTGACTGAAGAAATATATGGAAGAATATAAGATCCAAGAGTTTTTTCTGCATAGCATATCCAACCTGCAATTGCATATCATGGAAGGGTAAGATAACAGGCCACGAAAACACCACTTTACAAAGTAAACCTTCAATGACCCAATGAACTCCAACCCAACCCCCCAAGTCAGCAATAAATAATAGAAAAAGATACATAATTTTCTTTTCTTTTTTTTTTTCATTCACCAAGCATTTTGCATGTTGATGACAAAAGAAGTGTTCAATATCTAGCATATCCACAAACGTTTGTGATATTTAGTATCACAATTCATTTTCATACCTGGACATGCAGATGAAATCATTGGAAGGGATGATTCGGGTTTCTCGCCATCAGTTGGATTAGTTCGTCTATAACGTGCTATGAATTCATTACAAGACTCAATAAGTGTTAAATCTCGACTACTGCTGGTATCAAATATTGCTTTCACTCCCAATGACTTTAATAACGTTGTGAGTTTTCCAAAGACCTGAAAAGCATTACGAATCTGACATCTGGAAACAGAGACCCAAGGTAGAAGAAACAGACAATTCATCTATTCAACATTGAGAAAATAATATTAACTTGTATGTAAAGCATAGTCTCTCTATAGCTAACCTCTTACTTACCTGAAGTGGTGAAAGGCCAAAATGAACAGCAAGAGAAGCTCTAGACTGTGGAGAAAGGGACACAATAACAGCTTTTCCTTTGTTGAGGTTTAAGAGAAATTCGTCTAAGCTCTGCTTCTCAAGCATAACTGTCTCCGCAGATGTTATACACCCACTGCATGAACATTGCAAACATTAGGTGCGTTTGTGTGCGTGTGTTTTAAATTTTTAAGCTTTTTAAACTTCTAAACCACCTAAAACACGAATCGGAATAAGAATCAAGACAATTAGATTGTTATACTATGTGACTTTTTTGTTTCACACGCAGTCACGAAAAATTATCTGTCAATCGCCACTTGTGATCAACAAAGAAATATCTATTTACCATGGACACAAACAACACAAGTATAGTTTACCTGCATGCTAAGCAGTCTTTGAGCGATATCTTCACTGGCTCAGTTTGCACTGCTTTAGGAGCATTCCTTGCTTTCCCTACATTCTGTTCACGCACAGCCATATTATCACTACTCAGAACATGAAGTAACTACCCGAAAAAAGAAAAAGAGAAAACACACTTAAACAGTCAATTAAGTATTTTCAGGGGCCAATATATATTTTCCAATTTTCATCGCCAGCCTTTTCTTTTTCTTTTTTTCGATAAGCAGATAACATTCATAAAATCAAAATAGAGTTACACCAGAGTTTAAAATCGATTCATACAGCATGAAATCGAAGACAAAAATGAATTACAATCGCCAGCCTTTTATCTCCAATAAACCAACTAATCACCCCAATTATAAATCAGAAAAATAAAATGAAGTTGCTGATCGTAAAAGAGCTAACCAAGAAAGCTCAGAAGCCAATATATATATATATATATATATATATATATATATATTTCAATGAATTATGACTAAATTCAGCTGAATATATCAACAAAAACTTTAAGAACTGCAAATACGCATTAATATCACCTTAAAAAAAAAAGCAAAAACAAGGACAAAATACGTGAAATTGCAATCACAATTACTTCAAAGTTCAAACCCTAGCTGAATAACAAAACAGCAAATTACCTCTGTTTTAATAACACAACCTTGTGATGGTGCTATGTAATCATTCAAGTCCCCAATCCGTAGCGTCGCCGAGAATTTTTCCGACATTATTTGGTGTATGTCTAGTGTATATATAGGCGTGTATGTATAATTATTCGATATACAATACAAGCGATTGCGTTTGAATTATAAACTGAGGATTCGAATTTAGTTTAGTTACTTTTCTGGGAGAATTAGAGAGAGAATTATGGAAGGGAGAGATTTATATAAATTAGGGCTTGAAGTGTGTTGAAGGGGACACTAGGCGGTGGAGAAGGGTAATATTCTCCTGTCCAGGAGGCGCACCTGGGGGCTTTTTATTAAAATAATATAAAACTATAATAAATTTTTAAAACTAATACTATTTGAGAGACTTTATAAAAACAACACAAAACGTCATTTAGCATGACATCTTCCCTGTTCCAAATTTTGCGTTATTAGTCCTTAAGTTTTACTATATTATACATTATGACCCCAATTTAAGAAAAATGATAATTTTAAACCCCAAAATGATTAGGTTTTAGAGCAAAAGGTTGGGAAAATTTAGCTTGTAACGAGCGATTCATGATGAGACCGATCCACAGAAAAAATGGTATCAGAGCAATATTTAAAAGAAAAGCCCCGAGCCTCTATTGTGTGATCAGACACGAAGCACGACTCTCCGTAGGGGATGCCTGATGTGAAAAATCCACGGAGATAAACCCGTCTAGACACCTCTCTAGGTTGCAAACTGATAGGTATCACTAGGGGTGTCACCTCCTTTAACTCTGAGGTATTGTATCCGACTCTGACTAAATGGAGTTTCAAGGAGTTGGGGAGGCTCGACCCTAAATGGTATCTTTAATTTTGTATCTCATCAATAAAAGAAGGCTTTTGTCCAACTTGTTGTCTAAAATCCAAATTATAAATTTTTCCATTTATACCTTTTACGCCCTCGGGAAGGAAACGAAGGGGGCTGTGCTAAGTATTGCTGAAGGAGCTGGGTACTGCGAACCACCGGTTGCAATTGTGTGGTTGGTCTAGAGTCGCTTGTACCGGCTTGCCGTAAAACCGAGGACTCAGAATACCCGGTGATATCTTGGTCAAAAGAAGGTATAAATCTATGAAAAGTTAATTTTATTTCGGAAGCATGTTGGGCCTGATTTTAGTGTTTATCATGAATTGAAATCTTCTGGTTAAAACAAAACTTAATGCACTAAAATTTATCATAAGGGGTAAAATTTTATTAGTTATAACATTGTTTAGGGGTTTGATTGATAATATAAAGAAGTAAGGGACTAAAGTCCAAATAGTGGAATAGAACAAAGACGACATATTAAATGACGTTTTGTACTAGTTTAATAATTGATGTCAAAGTGTATTATTTTGAAAAACTTTTATAATAGTTGTATTATTTTATTAAAAAACCCCGCACCTGGACCAATATACACGTACACTCTAAAAAATCATCTCATGCAATATCGAAAATGAGAGAAATGAAAAAATACATATGGGCATTCGTGTCAAAATCGTGTCAGTGTAATAATTTTTTTAAGAATTAACGATGATTTAGCACAGATTTTACCCTACGCTCTCAGTCAAGAATACCTCGAATACACAACAATAAATGGGCTCTTCGAATTATAGACTGCACTCGGATACTAACGAGCTGTCTACGTACCTAACAAGGATCAAGTCTAAACGTAGTTCAAATTCGGTACGTGTGATATCTATCGTTCGTATTACGAGTGTACCTTGTATTTATATTATGGGATCGTACTCTCAAGTCTTCGAATAATCTGAGCCACACGATGTATTAATCGTAGTATTTATTGCTCCGATTATCCGCGCTCAAATCTTCATAAATGACGGTATTTATAGAGTTTCCACGCTGTACTGTAGAGTGAATGACAGATAGGACGTCTTCCCTGCTGATCCTTTACACGTGTATGTGATGGATGGCACAGATTCGATGCCCACCGGGTCGGGCCATAAACCGACCCTATCCGAGTTACAAAAACACGCGGATCTTGGAGTGTATTGCAAATACTATAATTATAGGGACCGGATATGCAACCTACCTCGTTGCATCGTATACGAGGCTCTAGATGGGCCTAACGAGTAAATACATTTAAAGAATACGAGGTAATCCAAGGTCGAATATTCGAGGGGCCTTTTGGTATATCATTAAGTCCCCCACTTCGTGAGCGATGGAGAAATTAATGCCAATTCCTTGATCCATGGCTGACGAAGTATAAATTAATGCCACGTGCCCAAGTGCTTTTCTATAATCATTACGCTAGAGGTATCTAGGTCATTAAATCTGACACGCCTTTTCCCGATAGACGCGCCTGACCTGCTGCTGTTTCCGAGAGATATAAATTGCACTCGAAACGTCACCTCTCTCCACCGTCAGATACAACTTTTAAGCAATCGATCTGAGCCGTTCATTTCAAATCTCCCCCTAGTATATACACGCAGGATTTACCCTTCATTTGAACGTTTACTCAGCAACATTCATTCACCGGAGTAAAATTTCTTGCGGCCCCTTCCGGCGTTCTTGCTACTTGAAGATCTATTTCAAATCTGAATCTTTTTTCTACTGCTAGGTATAAGCTTCATCCCTCTCTTTCCATTATTTAGCATTATTCAGTCACTTTTCATGAGTACCTCTGGTGTGCGTGTCTCTGACGAGGAGGGTGAGACCTCCTCGTCTGGTCAAAGCGAGTCTACTAGCGGCTCAAGTAGTCCCGGGACATCCCCCGAACCCAATATAAACGACACACCCGTCGCTATCGAACCCGAGTCTCCGGACATTCCCCCTCCATATCCGGATCTCGAAGGAGACGAGGATGTTAATACCCAGTTATTTTCTGATATGGATAGGGCTCGTAGAGCAATCCCCTGGTTAAGGTATTCCTCTATTTTAACTGCCTCGAATATTGCCGATATTCGGGTTAGATACCATATACCTCCCAACTATCGGACTTTAGTCCCCAACGAGGGTGACAGAATGCATCGTCCCCCCTTAGGATTCCGTACCATACATGTGGCCCATCTTGCTTCAGGGCTTAGGTTTCCTCTACACCCTGCCATAGTTAACATTCTTCTTCACCTGCGTTTAAGCCCCACTCAATTACTTCCCAATTCTTACAGGCATATGATTTTTTTTATAGTCATAATGAGGATGTATGGAGTTCACCCAAACATCAAAAATTTCAATGGTTTTCTGTCAGTACATCGATGTACTAAATCTACGGAGGAAGGTTTTTTCTTCCTCGCACCCCAGCGTCATTGTCGTCTGCAATCGCGAACGCAATCTTCATTTGGAGATTGGAAGAAAAAGTTTTTCTTCATCGCTCCCCCTGCAGACCAGCTTTGGAATATACCCCGTCCGTGGAGTATGGACCTCGTTGACTTGAGCAATGTTGGTCGACCCACCATACCTCGACAGACACTAAAACGTATCCTCAAGCGGCTGTTCAAGCCTGAGGTCGTGATGAGTGAGTCTATGCTTGTCACGTGTGGTATAAGTGGTGCCGACGTGCCTGCCGTCGAGAATCTCGGTAACAATTTCTTCTTGCATCGTTTATGATATTCTTCAATGTACTATGGTCAACTAATGCCGTTTTTTCTTTATTCGTAGCTATGGAAGAGAGACAGGCTCGTCTGAATAGAAGAGCTGTTATCGCTGCCGAAGCGGCTCAATGGGCAGCCGCCGCCACTGGTCGAGGTTCTGGCCGAGGGCGTGGCCGGGGACGAACTCAAGGGCAACCTTCCCTAAGGATCGGTGAGCCCCCCATTCATGGGTCCACCCGCGACCTATCCGCACAAACTGCTCCGACCACACCTCGTCCTCCCCGAGCCATTAGCACCGGACCCACATCCGAGGCTGAGGAAGGCTCTCTCGTCCGTCGTCGCCGGACCGAAACAGTCGGAGAGCTAACTGGTGCTGCGTATGGTCGTCCCGAAAAACGACCTCACCGGGGGGGTACCTCTCAATCCATTCCAGCCAAAGGGACCCTTACAACCCCCCAAACTGGACGTCCAAACGAGCCCACAGCCCGCGACTATGAGCTGCTGAACGAGGCCGAATCATTGCTGCTTAAAGACTACCTCGAATGTGAGGTAACTGAACGCGCCTCCCCTCGTTCTGATCAGCAGCCACTTATACAGGATTGGCACATATATCCTGATAGTAGCATACTCGAGGATCGCAGTGGCAACACCGCCATCGAACTATTTCATCGCACACTCTTGCCCAGAGATAAGCTCTGATTCTCGATCAGCCTCACCCCATCGTCGAGAAGCAAGCCGCTCAATACCTCGAAAAGGTATACTATTTGCAACGTTCTATCTTCCTGGTCTAATTCCCTTTATAACTTCACTTGACAGTGTCATTTCTGTGTCGTTGCAGACGAAGCTGTTGATACATCAGTTGTCCCTTACCAGCTCGAGCCTAAAGGAGGTCCTGAGAAGATCTCAGCAAGAACTGACGGACTACAAGGGACAAGTCCAAGCGGAGTTGCTTACTGCCCAGGAGGACAAAGAGAGAGCGTCCTCTCTACAAGTAAGTTGTATTTGCTGCTATCTTTAGCCCCGTTGCCATTTTCAAAAGATGAAACTAACTTGATTCATCCGCAGACGGAGCTCGATATGCTCTGCCGCTCCTACGATGCTGATAAACTCAAAATGGCGGATCTCGAACGAGCTAACACTGAGCTTCGTCAGCAACTAAGTGCCTTGCAAGAGGGGACCGAGGCTGAGAAACGACGTCAATTCACCCTGGGCAAAGCTGCCGGTCGTCGGGAATTCCAAGAATCGTCCTCCTTTCGACGCCAGCTTGACGATGCTCGTCTGAGCGGGGCCCGTGACATGCTCCACTCCACTGTAATCGACGACCACTTACTCGATCAAGCCCTGAACGATGTCCAAGACGGCTTCTGTAAAGCCCTCGATTACTTGAAGGAAACGGAGAATCTCCCTTCTATTTTCCAGGAGGAAGAATTTGTTAACTCCTACTTGAGAGCACCCCTCAAACGACCATCGGCCACCCCCCCTGACGGTGCCGCTTATACTTACTTCCCGGAATTCGATGCCTTAGTCATCGGGGAATCTGGAGCTAGTATCCAATTCGAACGAGAATTGGAGGCAACTGTTCATCGGAGTGAAGGCGAAGCCGCAGCCTCAGCTGACGAGCCCCAAGTTATCGAAGATTGACTATAGAGTAGTTGGACTAGTTTTTAATTTTGCATGGTTTTGGTTTTTGTTCTAACATCTGTTTTGATGATATGTGAAACGTATCGTTTTTGTTTTGATGATCTTGGGATTGTTTCCTGTTTCTGTAGTTGCCAAATGTTTTGAACGAGGATCTTATCCCATTTTGATTTACTTTGATTTATGTTGATTTATTATATATGCTCACTCACATATGTATAAAGCACCTTCTAAAATCGAAGTAAAGATACATCATTGGATTTAACAACACTGCATCGTAAATGCCCCCTTTATGCATAGAATTTGCGCAAGTTATTTACATTCCAAGGGCGTGGCAGGTCGTTACCCACGAGATCTTGTAAGCGATAGGTCATTGCCTTCGTAATCTTTACGACCTTAAATGGTCCTTCCCAGTTCGCTTCTAACTTTTTAACATGCCTCGATACTTCCACCCTCTTCAGAACCAGGTCTCCAACTTGAAAAGACCGAGCCTTCACCCTTCTGTTGTATGCTCTTGCCATGGTGCTCTTTTGCCTCAACATACTGGCAAACGCCTTGTCACGCACACCATCAATGACATCCAGCTCGAATTCTCTTGTGGACCTGTTCGCTTCAGGGTCATAAGCGCTCACTCGATGAGTCATCATTCCAATCTCCGCTGTAATTACCGCTTCCGAGCCATAAACTAAACAAAATGGAGGTTCGCCTGTAGACGAACGAGGTGTTGTTCGATATGCCCATAACACTCCTTGAAGCTCGTCTACCCATCCCTTCCGCTCACCATCGAGTCTGGTTTTGAGGTGTTGCATTAGTATACGATTCGCCACTTCTGTCAGTCCGTTAGCTTGGGGATGACCCACCGCGGTGAAATTTTGCTGAATCTTCAATTCGGAACACCAATCTGTGATGGCTTTACCATTGAATTGCGTCCCATTATCCGATATCAGTATTCGAGGTATGCCAAACCTGCAGATTATATTCTTCCAGATGAAATCGATGACGACTTTCTCTGTGATGCGGGCCACAGCTTCTGCTTCTATCCATTTCGTGAAATGCTCAATTGCTATAATGACAAATTTCTTTTGATGTTGTGCAGGAGGAAAAGCCCTGCATACAATTTAATCGGTCAGAGATGCATTTTATGTTGTTTTTGTTTGTGTGTTTTTTTTTTTTTTAAACACGTGCATCGATGAGGTTCTACCAACCTAGGATATCAATGCCCCATTGGTCAAACGGATACGCAATTTTAATTGGCTCCATAGGGGTTCCTGGTCGATGTATCTCATTAGAATGCCGCTGACATTGCCGGCATTTTTTGGCAAATTCATGAGCATCTTTTACCAATGTCGGCCAAAAATAACCTTGCCTTGTTATTTTTTGAGCCAACGATCTTCCTGCAGAGTGATTTCCACAGCTTCCCTCGTGTATTTCACGAAGGACATATTCGGATTCTGATGGAGTTAGACATCGTAACAACGGCCCCCCCACTGATCGTTTGTAGAGGTCTCCACTCACAACAACAAACCTGGTTGCTCTCTGAACGACTTTCCTGGCTTCCACCTTGTCCCGAGGTAGTTCGTCATTGACTAGATAGTCGGTAATTGCATCTTTCCATGAACTCTCTGTCGAAACTGGAAGGACTGATGTTAACGGGTCTATTTCCGAGTGTTCAGCCACCAGCAGAGTGACCTTCCTGCTCGTTAATCCCACAATCTGATTCGCAAACTTCGACAAGGCATCGGCTCTCATATTTTCATCTCTAGGAATTTGATGCAATTCGACTTTTTCGAATTCGAGCATCAATTCCTTCACCCGCTTCAAATATCTTATCATCGTTCGCTCTCTGGCTTCATACGTACCGGCAACTTGTCTAGCCACCAACTGTGAGTCTGTATAAACCATCATTATTTTTACTTCCAAGCTTTTTGCCATTTTCAACCCTGCGATGAGGGCTTCATACTCAGCTTCGTTGTTGGTGACGTCAAAATTTAGCTTGATAGCAAATTCCAAATCCACCCCATCCGGTGTTCGCAACCAGACTCCTACTCCTCCTCGTTTCGTCATCGAGGAACCGTCCACATGTAGGAGCCATGGCTTCACAGGTTCCGTTATAGCGACCCCAAGGACCGCTGCCGAGGTCATCTCAACAACAAAATCCGCCATTACCTGGGCTTTCACTGCGGTACGGCTTCTATATTCAATGTTGAATTCTCCCAGTTCAATAGCCCATTTCACGAGTCTGCCAGAGACATCAGGTTTTGCCAACACCTGTTTCAACGGCGTGTTCGTTAGTACGACGATGTGGTGGGACTGAAAATAGGGTCGCAATTTTCGGGCAGAAGTCACCAAAGCAAGTGCCCATTTTTCAATCTCCAAATAATTGAACTCAGCCCCCTGAATTAATTTGCTAACGTAATACACGGGCTTGTGTTCACTCTCCACCTCTCGGACAAGGACTGCACTGATGGCGGCTAAAGAAACAGCCAAGTACAAGAATAGGGACTCTCCGAAGACAGGTTTTGTCAGTAACGGGGGTGATACTAGGTATTCTTTTAGCTCTTGAAAAGCCTTTTCACATTCTTCGGACCATGCGAAGTTCTTGACCTTTCGCAAGACTTTGAAAAATTGTAGTCCTTTGTCGGCCGATCTAGAGATGAATCTGTTCAGGCTTGCCATTCTTCCCGTCAGTTTTTGAACTTCCTTCACATTCGAAGGGGATTTCATATTTAAGATTGCGTCGATTTTTTCAGGATTGGCCTCAATACCTCGTTCAGTTACCATGTATCCCAAAAACTTTCCCCCTCGAACTCCGAAGGTACATTTATTTGGGTTTAATTTCATCCCATATCGTTTCATTATTTCAAAAGATTTCATCAAATGAGTCAAGTGGTCTGACTCGTCAACAGATTTAACGAGCATGTCATCAATATAAACCTCCATGGTCTTCCCTATCTCGTTTTCAAACATCATGTTGACCAAGCGCTGATACGTGGCCCCGGAATTCCGAAGACCAAACGGCATCACATTGTAACAGTAGACACCTCTGGCCGTGACGAAGGAAGTTTTCTCCCTATCTTCCTCTGCCATCATTATTTGATTAAAACCTTGATAGGCATCCATCATGCTCAATAAAGCACACCCTGCAGTTGAGTCTACTAATAGGTCAATACGAGGCAAAGGATAAGGATCCCGAGGGCAAACTTTGTTAAGATCAGTGAAATCAGTACACATGCGCCATTTGTTTTCGGCTTTAGGTACAAGAACTACATTTGCTAGCCATTCAGTAAATTGAATTTCATTTACATAACCTACTTCTAGCAGTTTCTTCACTTCTTCTTCAATGATGGCATCTCTGTCCGGACCAAAGTTTCTTCGTTTTTGACGAACTGGTCTCGCCTCTGGATCAACATTCAGACGATGCACTATTACATCGGGGTCAATGCCTTGAAAGTCCGCAGCTTTCCACGCAAAAATATCAGTGTTGGCCTTGAGAAACTTTATCAACTTCGCCTCCATCGTAGGACTCAGCTGTCCCCCGATTCTCGTAGTCTTCTCCGTATCTCCTTCAAAAAGTTGAACCGTCTTGTGTTCCACAGGCTGCACCCTCGTATCCACCCTCTTCTGCCTCTTTCCCAGCTGCTGCATCAGTATAGCTGCATCCTCATCAATGACATTCACCCTCGTAACTTTTCTCTTTCTCTTTTTGCTCGAATCTGTTATTAATGAGGTAGTGTAACAGTCCCGCGCCTCCAACTGATTGCCCCTCACTTCACCTATACCCTCCCTGGTTTTAAACTTCATCTTCAGGTGAGGAGTCGAAACTACAGCTCCAAACATATTCAGCATCGGCCTCCCCACTATCATGTTATAAGCAAAAGGGGTATCTACAACCAAAAAAGTTACACGCAACGTTTTCCTCTTCGGAGCCGACCCCAACGATACATCGAACTCAATTGATCCTTTTGGCAGGATTTGTGATCCAGTAAATCCCATCAAAGGAGTGTTCACCTTCCGCAGATTCACCTTTCCCAAGTCCATTTTTTGCAACACGTCCCAAAATATTATATCTGCTGAACTGCCAGTATCAACCAACACCTTATGCACCACAAAATTCGCGACATCCATCGTTATTACCATCGGATCATTATGGGGAACCATCATGCCCTCGTAATCTCTATCGTCAAAAGCTATTGGTGGGTCGTGACTCTGTACTGAAAAGATCCTCGTAGGCTCCTGACGATAGTGATTGCCACACATTTCCCTCTTATGCTTTTTCCTTGCACTAGACGAGTCGCCTCCGACCGGGCCTCCAGCAATAGTGTGTATCTCTGCCCTAGCCACATGCGTATGCTCTTTTCTTCGATCCCCCTGACGATTGCTACCACCTTCCCTTTTTTCATCACTCCGCCGATAGTTATCACTTCTAGGATATTCATCATTCCTAAGCCGGTCATACAGATGATTGTCACGAACCCGATGATCAGATCGATTCTCATTCCCTCTATATTGAAAACGCTCAGGCGATCGGCTACGTGATCGTCTCCCCTCTTTTACGCGGTTGGCCCCTGGGGCTCTTACTTCCGCGAGGGTACGATCAATGAAGTCATTCAAAATTCCGTCTTTTATGAGACGTTCCAGCTCATCTTTCAACTGGTAGCATTATTCGGTATCGTGACCCTTGTCCTTGTGAAAATGGCAATATTTATCCGGATTTGCTCTGGATTTCGACTTCATTGGCTTTGGCCATCAGATGGCATTCATGTGCTGTGCAGCCAGTAACACTCTTCCTCTTGATGCTTTCAAGGGGGTGTACTGTTCGTATTTTGCATATCGAGGGGATCGTTCGTGGTTCTTTTCAGACCTCGACCCTTCTTGCCGATAGCTATTTTCTTTTCGATCTCTTGGATCGTTTACGGGCTTGCAAGCCTCGGAATCTTTTGATAGATTCATTTCTTCTTCATTGATGCATTGCTCTTCCAACTGCATCAATTCTTCTTGATCTTTCGGTGCACGCCGAGCTAAGGCAGACGCCAAAGTACCTTTTCTTAAAGCCAACAAAAGAAATGTTACAACAAGATCATGGGTTAATTCAGGTATTTCTAAAACTTCCTGATTAAACCTATGTACAAAATCTCTCAAGCTCTCACTAGGACCCTGCTTGAATCCCATCATGGACGACACAAATTTCCTGGCCTTCTTGTTGGCCGCAAAATGATTCTCAAATCTCTTGATGAGCTGCTCGTAAGAAATTATCGAACCGGATTGCTGACTCGTGAACCAATCCTGAGCCCGCCCTACCAAAGTCGTCACAAAAACCCTCGCATTAATGGCATTAGACTGATGATACAACGACATCAACAATTCAAAAGTTGTCAAATGCGGCCCCGGAGCACCTGTCCCATCGTAAGTAGGCAAAAGTGGAGCTTTGAACGAACTTGGCGGTTCCTCGAACATTATAGACTCGGAAAATGGCGAATTCCTAGCCATTAACGCTGAAACCGGCCTACTTTTTGGTAGTAGCGTCTCCGGCTTACGACTCAATCTGTCAAGCTTTTCGTACATGCCTTCAATTTCAGCCTTGGATAGCACTGGTTCCCCTTTTTCTTCATCCACAAGCTGCTTTCCTCTTCGAACTTCTGACCGCAGGTCAGCCCTACTGTCGACCTCGTCATCGGACTGTACCTCCACCGCTCCCCTCTTCTTAACCTGTGAACCCATCACCTCTTGATCTTGAAACAGCCTCTTAGGCGCCATAGGCGTCACCGGAGCCCTCTGAACATTCGGAGTAACCAGTCCCGATGCCCCCAGTCGACTCAAAATTTCATCCACCTTTTCCTGCACCATCTTGTCCAGCTCTCCCTTTGTTAGCAATATCTTCTCTTCATTACGACCTTCCCCGCTCCGCAATGGCGCAGACGATCCGGAATCCTCTATCCGAACTCGCTTTTCCCTTTGAACTTCTTCCTCCATCCCTACTTCTGATTTCAGCGACCCTCGAGTAGTTTCCCACAGACGGCGCCATACTGATTTAGCACAGATTTTACCCTACGCTCTCAGTCAAGAATACCTCGAATACACAACAATAAATGGGCTCTTCGAATTATAGACTGCACTCGGATACTAACGAGCTGCCTACGTACCTAACAAGGATCAAGTCTAAACGTAGTTCGAATTCGATACGTGTGATATCTATCGTTCGTATTACGAGTGTACCTTGTATTTATATTATGGGATCGTACTCTCAAGTCTTCGAATAATCTGAGCCACACGATGTATTAATCGTAGTATTTATTGCTCCGATTATCCGCCCTCAAATCTTCATAAATGACGGTATTTATAGAGTTTCCACGCTGTACTGTAGAGTGAATGACAGATAGAACGTCTTCCCTGCTGATCCTTTACACGTGTATGTGATGGATGGCACAGATTCGATGCCCACCGGGTCGGGCCATAAACCGACCCTATCCGAGTTACAAAAACACGCGGATCTTGGAGTGTATTGCAAATACTATAATTATAGGGACCGGATATGCAACCTACCTCGTTGCATCGTATACGAGGCTCTAGATGGGCCTAACGAGTAAATACATTTAAAGAATACGAGGTAATCCAAGGTCGAATATTCGAGGGGCCTTTTGGTATATCAAACGAGTCTCATATTTGTATCGTATCTGTATCCATGTCCGTAGGTGTTGTCATATTAATCACAATATTGTGATATTTAGGGGAAAAAGTACTAAAACCCCCTATAATAACAAACTAGTTAAATTATTTTTCAATTTCAAAAACTCATTTTATAAACTTTTATTCCAAAAAATTCAAAATGAGGATTAACAATATTGTTTGAAAATTAACTTAATTAGCAAATAAATCAGCATTATTGTTTGGTACATCAGTGGCAGCTACAGAATTATCACAAGAACAAATAGAGGGGAGAAGGGAATGATGAGTACAACCAATAGAGGTATTTCGTATTTTTCCATTTAGGATCCCGGATCAAAATTGCTTTGGCTCTATCAATAGCATGTTTTTGATGACCAAGTTGGAGGCAGGCGATTACTAGAAATCATCTCAACTGCTTCGAGGGAGGTAAAATTCTAGCTCAGGCCCGGCTTGGTCGCACCCAAGTGTATTTCACAAGAAGAGTGTATTACACTTGTCATATAATTGGTAAGTTATTTTAAAAAATACACATGAGTTTGGCCGAACCGGAAACGGGCTAGAAGTTCCCTCGAGGGAGTCACTTTCGAAAATGAGATTATCTTTGAATTGTAAACAAAGTTGGACAAAAAGAACCAAAGCATCTTTGATCGCGCAAATTTCCACGCTGTTGTGGCATCATGAGCTAGGCAGGTTGTTGAGTGTCCAAAAGGAAAGTTATATTGTTTTCATTTCTGCATACAAAAGCTAAAGAAGCTTGACCATTAAAGAATATTGAAGCATCAATATTAATTTTAAGCCAATTATGGGGAGGAGGGGCCGGGACCATTGATAATTATCTGGAGCTGCAAGAAGATGAATCCTTTTGTTGATTTGGGCAATTCGGTGGTCTTGGGTAAGTTTACGGGCAAGGCGAGCAGTTTCGGTTTCATTGAGGTGGGGTAAGTTAAAGATAATTGAGTTTCGTTTTTTCCAAGTAAGGTGCATGATAATCTATCTATATCTATATCTATACTCTATACTCTATACTCTATACTCTATATCTTTTTTCTTGGTTGCCTACCACATTATCCCGGGTATTGTCGTACAAATTTGTTGGTCGACCCGGGTCGCACACCTGGCCTGGTGGATGAGTCTCCCAACGGGGGTAACTGCGTACACAAGGAATCGAACCCGAGACCTTGCTTAAGCGGAACCGAACTACTTACCACTCGGACCAACCCCCGTTGGTCTATACTCTATATCTATATCTATATCTATACTACATTTTGGAAGTTGTTTCTTCCAATTGTGATATTACAATATTACCCTTACTTAAATTTACCACCTTTGTTTAAATAATTAAATAATTAAAAAATTATTTGAGACTCAACATAAAAACATTTGAGACTCTACATTTTTTTAGAATCCTTCACCTGAAACTGCCGGCAAATTCAAAATTCCCAAATTGTCATAAACAAAATTACCCATACAAGCCAATCATGATAGTAAAGAGATCAAATTCACCTTATTAATTTGAGCAACTTTTCACATTGAAATAATAAAGATGCCCCATCTCCAACTTTCCAAAGATATTCCATGATTAGTATAAATATAATCTTGATATCTGTCAATTCTCGTGTAACTTATGCTCTAAATTTTTTTATATTTCTAGATATAGTACTTGAATATTAAAATTTTTTAGCATATAAATATGTATTCTACGTGCAACGCATGTACACTCTACTAGTAACAACAAAAGTGAGCAGTTAGACATGGAGGGACAGATCAGGTAGAAAGGGGTGAGGGCAGCACGGCCAAAATGCTTTAAGAAGCTAGTATGACATGGACCAGATCCGATCTACAACATTACAAACTAGACTCTTCTCAACAACTAGTGATTAATAATTTTTCCTAACTATTGTTGGTCAATAATCAAATATATTAATTTATTAGTATTTATAGGAGTCTCCAATCCAAATATGAGCCAGCTGAAACTTAGTTAGCTATAAGAAACTCATAGTTATACATCCACACAAACATATATATAATTTAAGTTTTATTCTAGAAAATTTAATGTTCTAGATTTATCCAAAAATATACACTTATTTCAACATTATCATAATTATCACTATATCACATCATATATAAAATATTTTCACCAACACATGACAAACTTGATACAACCCAAACATCCTTTTATTACACAACCAAAGAGACCACCATCTTTCACATATATATATGGAACTTAGGATACACATCTTCATGTCCAAGAGACAAGTCAAGTGCAGGTACCATAAACCTAGTTTCTACCATCTTCCTTCGCTCTTTCGTTTATCGTCTCCGTACAAACGGAAGAGACTAAACGCTGAAATAGCCGAGAGGACGACCATGGAAAGGCTCACAAGTAATGCACTAGCAATCCCTTCCCCAATTTGATTGCAAAATTTGCCATACATATTGCAAATTTTCATCCATTGCAGCTCTGTTTGCGCGCCCTAACTTTGCGAACGCGGCCGACTGCGCAGCAGCTGCTACTGCAGCCAATGTCAAGTAGGCCATTACCTGAAATATTGACATCAACAATTATCAGTTTGCAAGTTTTGGTTGAAAATTTTAAGGTTAGAAACATGTCCTGTCTATAATGTTTTTTTGCTAGAATGTCTTAAAGGACAACATACTTGTTATGTAAAGTTTGTAGAAATTTGTGGGACAATTTCAAGTTTTTGAACATTATACGGCAATTTTAGTGGCAAGAGCATAAAATGGCTGGGAAATAATTGTCATTACCAGTATCCAATGAAACCGTTCATGGATAAAAAAATATTACCTCAGATTAATGTCGAAATTTAATACTTACGGGCACTACAACAAAAAGTAATATTAGTGACAAAATTATAAGTGACAATGTTAAAATTGTCAATATATATACATATATATATATATATAATGAGTGACAATAATTTTTATTTTGTCACAAAAAATATTTTTAGTGGCAAGAATTTCTTTAAAGTTTCACTATTGACAATTAGTGATACATGTATAGTGACAACACAAATAGAGTGACAACTATAATTGTCGTCACTAAGTTATCACTAAAGGTGTGTCACTAATTGTCAATAATGACAACAAATTCCTTGTCACTAGGTATCAAGAGTGACAACTTCTATGCAAATCTTGTCGCTACTAAACATGTAAAACTTATTCTTGTGACAAAACAAAATATCTTGTCACTAATATTTTACAATTAGTGACAATATTTACATTATCACTTGACATTTTGTCATTAATATATTATTTTTTTGTGGTGTGGCACGAGAAATTCTAGCATGGGTTGGGTTATGTTGATTTAAGCGCTAATCAAATGGCAGGTGAATCTTACAAATTATTAATGTGCTCAGTCGTAGTAGAGAAGAGATTAACTAATCAGAAACATTTCTGTACATACACCTTAGTATATGTTCCTCGATTGAGAGGACATCCATGAAGAACGTTAGATTTCGTGACATTTTGAATTGGCTTTCTTGTATATATGTTTGGTGTAATTCACTTGTCTTACAACCAATCACGTGCATAGCAGAACGTGATTCGCGTTACAATTTGTCTAGAATTTATTATTGATTAGTAATTGGCATGTTGAAATATACACATAACACCACGGTTTGGGTTTATCCAAACCCGATGTTTACGAAATTTTTCTATTTGCATCTTTTGTGATTGATTGAACGTGACCAAATTGGGTTTGAACAAGAATTTTTCTACGGTACGTCATAGTTGAGGGTAGCTATGTGAAAAATAAGTTTCCATAGGAAAGGCATATATACCTGATCTCCAGAGAAAATGGCCCAAGCCAAGGGCTTACTAAACAACACACTCCCTCTAATCATACTCAAAACACACCTCAAAACCTGAACCAACGAGTACGCAGCAGTTAACCCATTGGCTATTACCAACAAACTGCAAACAAATAAAGTTCAAATTAAAATTAAACACAAGAACAAATAATTGAACCGAATTGAAAAGCTCTGTTAATTAAAACTCATATTATACTCATATAATACATTTACGTACGTATAATTGAAAAGTAATTTCGTTTCCCGTATGTATTCTGAACGTAATGAATAATATAATACTCGTACTTTTGAGTTGAACGATTTATTACACGTATTGTATGTATCCAATATTACACTTGAAGCAAAAAAAAAAATTTATTTAAAAATTATCATACAAGTACTAATTGAGTATAATACCATTAAAAACTACGTACGAACGTTAATAACATATCAAAATATTAATTATTGTCAGTTGAAGTCTCATACCAAAAAATATTTTTACAATTAAAATCGAGTACAAACAATATATTTTACAAATTTATATAAACTAACCCATATTTTAACTCCCGAATAATTGATCATTTATATTTGTATTATATTTACTCATACGCCTACGAATCCATTTATGTTCTGTTCCCGTATTTTCTATCGTAACTTTCAATAAAATTTTCATACTATACTCGTACTTATTAGATTACTACTTTTTCCCGTCCCATAATTAACTAACTAGGCTAGACAACATAAGATAAGATGTTCTTACACAAGGGCTTTCATGTCCGTAAACTTAGCCTTCTTCTGAATTGTGAAGATTTCCTTAACCTGAGTGTCTGTTCCGACAAGAACAGCTGAAAGAATGGCTAAACCACAGATAACACACCTTAAGACAAGCTCTGTAAGCCTTACTCTCCTGTCGATCACCTTCACATTGCTGCCATGGTAGACGGGGACATTTCCAGGGCTCACGCCTACACCGAGGTAACTCATCTTTAGAAGATGTAAGAAGCAAGTTTGTCTCAACAATGGAGGATATATATATAGAGAGAGAGAGAACACAGAAGAAAGTTTAGTACTATACACAAATGTGTTATGTGTTAAAACTAACCCTACATTCTTCCTGTTTATATAGACCAAACCTATGATGCACAGATATTCTTAAACATGATCTTATTTAGTACCGTATTCATATTATACTCGTATATGCTATGGATACTCCCGGATACTATGTCTGGATATTTTATTTCTTTTTGGTTACTTACCACTTAATCCCGGACATTGTCAGACTAATCTGTTGGTCGACCCAAGTCGCACATCTGGCCTGATGGATGAGTCTCCCAACGGGGGTAACTGCGTCACAAGAAATCGAACCCAAGACCTTGCTTAAGCGGAACCGAGTTGCTTACCACTCGGACCAACCCCTGTTGGTGTCTGGATATTTTTGAAGTATCCGAAAATAAAAAGAAAAGAGAACATTTTGAATACTATATTCGATATAAAATTTGAATCATCCGACCCGCTTTGAATACCAAGAAGGCAAAGTATATTTTTGATATTATACGGTACTTTTTGGGCTAAAATAGGAAAAGGAATAATATTTTCGGTCTTTTTTCAAAAAATTAAACTTAAATTAAAATTTTAAACAAATAACAAAGAAATTTAAAAGAACTAGACAAAATACTATTTGTAAAAAAAAATTATTGAATTAAATTTGATTTTAAATATTATATATGTTGTACATACCTATCCTCCACGTATCGTATATTAAAATTTTAAAATTTGTCGTATTTCATATCTGTGTTGCATCGTATTCGTGTCACATCGTATCCATGTTCCTGTATCATAGACCCCGACAAAAGAAACTTCTCTTTTCCATTTTTGTAATTGAAAATTTTTAAGTTTCATATTGGAATACTTTTTCTTTTCTTTTTGAGTAATTCTAATCTGGATTTAGTTCAGTCGAACTGGTATAATTTATAAATAGATGGATTTATGGGTGTAATATATCATCTGGATTTAGTTAAGTCGAACTGATATATTAATTTATAAAGAGATGAATTTATGGGGTAATTCATAAAATTTGTTAATTATACTTAATTTCGACCAAATACAACATTCTTATTACTACTACCTATAAATCTTTAAAAAATACCTAAACCATTCAAACATATTTTTCCTTGTAGAGAACAACTATTACAAAACCAAAAACCTTTTCAAAAATAATGAAAGCAAAAAATGAGAATGAAAACGGAACCCATGCAAGATTTAACAAATATGTATCCAACTATTTATTTTCTTTCACGAAATTTTTATATTCAAATACAGGATTATGGGCCATTCTCAAAAAGCTTACGAGACTGGACATAATCACAAATATCTATATCATGATATTCATGTAGAGTTGATCATAAGTTGATAATTATGATTAAGATTAAGGACAGGACTCTACTTAGCTTGAGAAAAAACTACGATAGACCAAGTCTAAAGTTCAATGATCCCAATGTCTATTTATCTATGAGAAAGTTGTATTATGCGCGATCTCGATATACACTTGTGTGAAAAAGATAAATACAAAATATACATTCGGTCAATTAAACTCGATTAATTAACATAAAATTACCTGACTATTTTGTCTCATACATTAATTCATGGGGCATTAAATGTTAGCCTAATATAACATTACCTGGGGTTATCAGACCAGCATTTAAGAACAAAGGCCTAAGATTTAGGGCTACTTTTCTATTTTATTTTATTTTGTTTCTAGGAAGGGGCAATTGTTTGTATTTCCAAGAAAAGTAGAGCATTAAAGAGAGATAAGGGGAAATAGGGTTTGAGAGTGGCCTTTCAATTTAGGGATAATTGCAGACACCCCCCTCACATTTGGGGTCATTGCACTTCACCCCCTTACTTATTGAAATGTGCACTTTACCCCCTCATTTATCATACAATGGTCACTGACCCCCTTCAAGCAGCTCGGGCAGAAAAAATACAAAGGATTTTTCCGTACGTTGCTGCCCGAATTTGAATTTTCCTTTGTATTTTTTTACCCCAAACTGCCCGAAGGGGGTAAAGTGCACATTTTAATAAATGAGGGGGTGATGTGCAATGACCCCATATGCGAGGGGGTGTCTGCAATTATCCCTTCAATTTAATCTCATTTAATAAGGTGTGGTGTCGTTTTATGATGACCCATTCCTTCTTCTTCTACTTGGTAAAAAAAATTGTTATCAAGAATTTCAATTCAATGTGTGAACACATGCTGTACAAGCGTATGGGAGATGCAAAAATGTGAAATTTGTGTATAATGATTAATTTCCTATTTTAATTTATCTACAATGTTATTTGAGAATTTTATTTTGATATTGGGTATTGATTTACTCCAATTTCGAATTCTCATTTCTAAAATTGTATTCATATATATATACATATATATATATATATATATATATACATGATGTGTATAAAGAATTTTCAAAAATATAAAAACGACATAGATCTCATACATATTTATTTTGCATATAACATTGTATATATGCACGAACATGTAGCAAGATTAAATTTTACATCCAAAATCTATAAATACTTCTCATTCATTTATGTTGTGTTATTATCTAATCTTTTTGGAAACCAGCCTGGTGAACTGGTGATTATAAGATAGGTAGAAACTCGAGGTTGTGTCGACCCATGCATCGAATTTGACCTGTGTATTAGTTTAGAGAGCTTAAGGATCCAACAATTCTTTCAGCAATCATGCCATGCAAGAGAATTGAGAAGATGATGATCAGAATATTTTTTTTTAAGCTCCAGACGAGGGGGATGCCCTCACCCGACAACCCCCAACAGATAGTTTTTTTAATCATAAGTCACACAAACCCTATAAGACTCCAAATCAGAAGAGAAAGTTCATAACTTGTGACAGTCTGGAATTGGACCCAAGACACCTCCCATTTGAAAGTGGAAGCTGATATCACTAGACTAGCAAGTCTCGACTATAATCAGAATAAATTAATAAGAGGTATTTTATTCTATGAAAGTGGTCCTATTTTAATTTTTTTTTTTTTTTTTGGTTGATAACTAGGGTTTCCACCGCCGATCGCAGTGACTAATCCCCTCACTGATTTGTAGGCACCTCGAAGGGTGGAACAGCTGGCCCAGGGATTTAAGGCTGCTCCATGCCCAAGGCGAGAATCGAACCTTTGACACTTAATTAAGGGAGGAGGAGCCCTGCCACTCCACCACATCCTGGGTTGGTCCTATTTTAATAAAAAGGTGTTTGGGGTTCTTAATTATCTCAGAAAAATTTCACTTCTGACCAAATTTTCAGGCCCATGGTCCGGAGGAAATGGTCCTCTACACTTTACAAGATGATGAGGGTAAAGCTTTCTTATCTTTATATCCCTTCTTCAGACAGCCCAGTAGTAGTAGTCAATTTGTATACAATAAACGTGTTTTTCCTTTTTTCCATTTATTTATTATTATTGTTATCATTATTATTATTATTCTAATTCTTATTTTATTGTTTTTAATTTTATTTTTTTGGGTGGTGGGGGGATGGGGGGTAATTAATTTTTTGGGCTCTCTCTTGTATTAGCATTTTTTGTGAGCAAGGAGCATAATACTTTATCACACTTTTTGTGAATACTATTTTGTCCTTTTACAGGTCGGGAGCCTATGATACATGCGGATATGACCGCGATACGATACAAATACAAAATACGCCAAATTTCAAATTTTTAGGATACGATACGTCGGGATACATGTACATATAATATTTATAATTTATAAAATAAATTTGATTCAATAAATGTATTGACATAATTATGATTTTGTCTACTTTAATATTCTTTGTTATTTGTTTAACTTTTAAGTTTTAAATATTAACAAAAGCCCAAAAATATTATCTATTTTAGCTCGAAAAGTCTTGTATAATATTCAAAACAAGCATGGTATCCAAGACCGTCGCATATTTCAAATTTTATATCAGATACAGTATCCAAAATTATTTTTTTTTCCTTTTATTTTTGGACACTTTAAAAAGTGTGTCGGATACGGTATCATGACACTTCACATATCCGATACGAAACCGTACAGAATAATTTTTAGGAGTATTCGTCCAAAATAGCCCCGAACCGAAATTCATTAAAGAGGAAGCTTATAAAGTTCATCCATCCCAAAAACCCTTTAAATTGGGAGAAGTCGCTGCAGAAAATGAATGCAACAAAAGTTTCTTCCTTCAAATTCAATTTCAATCAGAATTTTCCATTCAACGACATGCTAACTAAACGTGTGTGTAATTTAGAAACCTATACTCAATGCCTAAAATCCATTATTACTACTGCTTAACTACTTTCAAGTTTGAAGATGCATTTCTTGTCATTTGAAACAAGAAATTAAATGCAGAAAAATACTTTGAAAGATTTATTCTAAAAATTATTTACTTTCCCTATTTGATAAACATTAAGACTCAATCAATTAAATAAACTAAGGTCAGAATGTGGTTAACAGAATTAAATATACCTCGTCGACTCGTGACTAGAGACAGAGCGGGGAACTGGTGGGCTTCGAGAAAAATTATTTTTTTGCCCTATAAACTTTTGAAATTTGAAATTTTGCCCCCCAAAATTCAATAATATCAAGTTTTCACCTTTTTTTTTTCTCTATTTGGCCCCCGGACCCCAAAATCGTGGCTCCCATGGCTATGATGTATCAACCAATTCAATGTATATTGGATACAACTAGAGAGAAAGTGTATAGAAAGGAACTGGATTCGTTTATCACGTAATAAAGAATTTCCGACTCAAAGGCGCAAACAAGTACAACAAACACTTAACCCGAAAGTAAAAACTTAAAACAAATAACTCTTGGGACCATTATAATATATTCACTTCAAATCTGAAATGCAAAATTTTCAAACCATAAAATCTTCAAATCCTTCATTCTGGTTAAGGCAGATAATCAAACTTGCACGAGTCATGGCCTGCCATTAACAACATATACATATATATATATATATATATAACACTTAAGTTCAAAATCGAATTGAAACATAAATGTATAAGCTGATCATAAATTATTGTCAAATTTTCTTACTTGGATCTGCACCAGTTAAAATGGCAGCAGCAGTGAAATAGCAACTTCCTCCATTATGCTTCATATTCTGATAGTAGCTGTTAAACGCATACGATGCATGATCTTTAGTCGTGTTTGGAAAGTAGCACTTTTGGTTCTCTTGGATCGCGCTGCAGTCTGCGCCGTTTCCACACGCCCAGTTCATAGCACCCGAAAGCGTGTCTTCCGTAGCTTGCTCATCTGCTATGCAATAGTCCTCAAACTGTCCATCTAATTACATCCAAAATATATCACACTTACCAAACTTTTCGATGTATATTATCACATTTGTTGTAACAATTAAGAATGTTAATCACCTGAATTCTGTGATATTGAGACAAACAAGATTAAGACAAGAAGAGCTTTCGCAGAGATTATCGACATTGAGCTGCAGTCGAAGCTTTTTACAAGATCTGGCACAGACAAGAAGTGTAAATCTTGGAGTTGCACAGATCTAGTATGAATGTTTTGAGATGTGATTTAGTTTGAAATCTGAATCTTATCCTTGTAAGAAGAACTCTATATATATCAATGGGAATACTTACAACTGGTAAAGTTGTACTTTAGTGGGATTCTTGGATCTTTCTCACAACAGTTGTGACAGTACAAGCATTGTCTTGTTGACAAAAACAAAATTGTTTATGCTTAGCTGTTCAATTTACTTGACTTGGGTAAGAAAACAAAAATAAAATAATGCAAGAAAGTTGAATCTTAGTCATGCATGCTTAACCCTCCTTAGCAAATTAAACCAGTATTTTTTTTAAGAGCTCCAAATTTATGATATAATCACTGCAGTTCATATAATGTGACAAACTATACATGCGCGATCGTGATTCATATATACTATACACATATAATGTGACAAACTATACACGCGCGACTGTGATTCATATATACTATACACGCATGATTATGATTGCAACAAATTTTAGGCATTTGCAACTCCCTACGAATCATTAGGCGCTAATCGGCCACAAATGCTCTTGAATTGAAGCATACATATTTGACGAAACCTATAAGCAAATAGTACAAGGGATAGTTATGTACACATTTCTTCACTTATTGGGTAATAACCACAAATCCTTGATGTTTCACAAATTACCAAGACATCCCTAGACTTGACAACTCGAATAAGGGGGTTAAATGAACATGCTTTTATTGACAACCAGGAAACCTTATGGTAAATGAACATGCTTTTATTGACAGCCAGGAAACCTTATGGTAAATTTTCAAACATCAGTGTGTAACAATACACGGTAAACAGGAGACACAAAGTGGCTTTCTACAGCATATCAATAGATACAAGTACATTTTTGCAGCAAAACTCTTCACGAGCTCGATTTCTATACTATACTACAAGGAATGAGTGCAACAGAAGTTTAAAAACAATACTTCATACTTCGGTTATTCTTAGGAGATCCCAGCACACTTGCGATTGTCCATTCGATGGGACCCACGTCAGGTCTACAATACACAAACACATAATACCCGGACCTGACATACACAGACTCCCTGAATATCAGTCATTAATCATACAGCAAATGTCTCATATACCAAGTTATATACTTAAAAATCTAAGTTACAAACTGACATACTCAAGGAATAGATTGGCCATCAAGGGTCTGTTTACATGTTCTTGAGCAAATCCTGAATTTTGCTGTACATCGGGTCACTTGTACCTGCACTGCTCTGAGTTGGCCTCAAACTTTCCTGAAGTTTAATCTTTTCGAACAAATATTGCTTCTCGGCTTCAGCCTCATGTAATCTTTGCTTGAGATAGCTACTAGCATAATCCTCTTCAGATTTCTCGGTCTTAGCGAGTGCAATTCTTTGCATCCTCTCAGCTTCTCGTCGGGCCTCATTGGCCTTCAGCTCAAACATATCAGCTTCAGCCTGTTTAAGCCTTACAATACTTTCGAGCTCATCTATTTTTATCTTCTTTCTCTGCCTTTCCATTTTCAGTGCAGCAACTTCCCTGGCTTTATCCTTGAGCTCTTGCTCACAAGCCTCTACAGCTAAACGGGCCTTTTTGACTAACCGCATCTTTTCCTCTGAGACTACTTCCATCTTTCTAACAGCTTCCTGCACTACATCAGCTATTTTATTGAAAGCTTCCTGTGGGGATATCATTCGGCCACCGTCTTCGCTGTCTTGATTCTTCGAGTGGTCTGCCTCGAGCTCTGAAAAGGAAAAAAACAAGATTTCAAATTGAGTGAAATAAGAAAAGGACAAAACTGACAATGATGAACAGAAGATGATAAGTGATATACAGGTCAAATTAATTTTATTTATGGTTTTTCTCCAAATTATTACACCCCCAAAGTAAATAAAAGAAAGAGTTAATGTAGCAAGTCAGATTTATGCAAGAGTCAATGTAGCAAGTCAGATTTATGCTAAAGACAACTCAAGATCAGATAACTAGCTAACCCACGTTAACTGCACTTTGGACCATTACTTTATCATCAGTTTAAATATAGAATTTGAAGCTCAGGCGGGAATATCTCAAAATAAACTTCACATATCATATGAAGCTGAGGTGGGAATCTGTCACCATACCTTGAGGCTGTAGATGCATATAATAGGAGAAGAATTAATTAAAACACGAAAACCAACCACAAATTGTCCAAGTCAGATTCTAGAACAATCGAGAGCCAATTAAACTACTCAAAATATATATTTGAGAAAAATATAAGTGAGCTAAAATCAAAAGTGACACACTAAAGCCAAGCTTACCACAAAAATGTGTGTTTGATAGAACAAACAGATAGATCGTACATAGTGTAGCAATAAACTCAGTTCAAAAGAATCAACGCAGTAATGAGCCTCTAGAACATTGCGAGTAACATTTACCTTGAAAGAACATTAAGATCACTTTACAAGCCATTGGTTCTCCCACCCCACTTTTCAATTTTTCAATGAGCTCTTCACACTTCCAAAACAATTTCCTGCCTCTTGGATCCTCACTCCCACGGAAAATTCTACTTACATAGTCAAGCTCTCTAATTAGAGCATCTCTATCCCAGCTTGGTGCACAGTGCTGGAACACATCTTTTACCCAGCCTAATAATTCAGACGTCCTACTGCAAGCTCGACACCTTAAAAGCATCTCTGATGAGGTTGCCCCATTTTTAACACAAGGGCCCATGCCAATCTGTCCATTTCGAATAGCACAATCAGTGTGAGTCCAGTGAGAACACAAATCACACCCAACCCATCGGCACGTGTTAACCTCAAAATCAAACTTGTTGCAGATCACACACATGCAAAGGTTGCAAAAACCATTTCTCTTTGAGCACAACTCACAGGTACAGTCCTCCGCTGGTAGTGTGCTTCCACATGCTATGTTTCTGCACCTCTTGTATAAGAAAATGTCAATGAGAGACACTTGAGAGAGGCTGACACTTGGATGCAAAAACGCCTGAATCCCAGTTTTTAAAGCTACTAAAATTTCTAGCTGAACTCTGTGTGCCATGATCAGTGTTTTCTCCGTCAGATCACCCCTACCCTGAACCAGATTCTGTAGAATTAGGAACTCCTCTTTTTGCTGAGAACCGCCTAACCCTTCAAGAAAAGATCGAAGTTCGTTTTTAAACTTGTCCAGATACTTGTCCGGCAGATTTTGCATTCTTTCTGCTATAATTTCCACTCTTTCTCTGGCCACGTCTTGAAGAGATAACTTATCTGAGCTTGAAATATGCCGTAAAACAGAGTGCTCTGCAAAACCATTCTCTCTTTCTTTTTCCTTCTCCATCTTCTTTGCTACCAAAGCATCAGCTGTGGACCAAGTTTCTCGTGAACTAGCGCTTTCTGATGGGGATTCACGGACCTGATCAGAATTTGAGCCACGCTCTTGTAGATTAGGAGATCCACATGCATCTGGTGAAACTAAGGAGAGGGATGTCTGCAGCCCTCCTCCCCCAGGTCGTGGCTGTTGACGAGGAGGCAGCATTGACGGTTGATTATTAAAATGAGATCCAGAAGATGTTCCCATCAAAGAATGGCCTCAATAATCTGGAAGAGCAAAAAGTAAAGTTCACTTACATATATACACAAAGTCAATAATTACTAGGTTACATACTTATATTCCATTCTATTTACAAGAGCATTGGGAGGTTAGAATAATCTCATGAAATTGAAAAACATTAACTTAATTAAAAAGGAATAAAGCTCCAGTCTAACAAATGAAAAACGCATCGAGGAATCAACAGAGACGGAGCCGCGTGTGTGTGGGTTTTGGGGGGGGGGGGGGGGGGGCGGGTAGAGGTGGGGGTAACCGCCCCCTCAACTTTGAGAAAATTATCTTTTTGCCCCATAAACTTTTGAAATTCGAAATTTTGCCCCACCCCACACAAAAACCAAAAATATCAAGTTTTCCCCCCCCCCCCCCCCCTTTTTTTGGTATCCCCCACACCCCACCCCCCAAAAAAAACCAAACCCCGCCCCAAATCCTAGCTCCATCCCTGGGGATCAAGCATTTGCGCTACGAAAAGCATGGAGAAGTGTATGGAACAAGTTCTAACACTAAATCATAAAAGGAAATGAAAATTTGGTATAAGAGTGTGTGTGTGTGTGTGTCCATACATACACACGCGCGCGCGTATCAATGTATGTATATATACACACACACATGCATAAATATACATTTGAAACCATATAAATCCCACTAAGTCGAGCCAAGTGTCAGTGCAAAAATTTTGGGCTTTTGCAAAAAATCACACTTGATTTTTTGACATTGTAGTAGAAATTGAAAGATCCTTAGCCTCCAATCAATCTCGAAAAAACAAAACCAAACACAAAAAAAGGATTGGAGCTATCTCAAAAGGTTAAAAAACTATAAAACTCTTCATCCACCACGACCATCGAATGTTACAATTCCATAAATCTAGACGCACAGATAAAAACCGCAACGATTACAAAACCAATAATTAACATCCATAACACAAACCAAACTTGCAATCGCATCATAAAAAAAGATCTACAAACAGTGAAATGAAATTACGCACCACCAAATAACACCATTACGAATAAAGACTTGAAAAATATGCATCATTTTTACCTCGAAAGAAAGATTAATTTGATGAATTGATGTCAAAACCTCGCAAATTGAATCAATTTTTAACCCTTTTTCTGAAACCCTAGCCCGTTTGGAAGTCTTCTGGTTTACCTCTTTGTCTCGTTGAAGAGTGAACAAAAATAGGAAAGTGGTGAGAATGCGGTGACCGGATTCGCGGGTTGCCGGTTGTCTCAGATGAAAGAGGGGCCCAGCCCCCAAAACGTGTTGACTTTTCTTATATTCTCAGACTCTTGTCTTTTTTTTTTTTTAATATTTGCTCCCATTGTCTTCTTTTTTGATTTAAGAAAAAATAAATTCTTTGCCTAGTACATATATGTGTTCGAATGTAAGCGGGTCGATTCGAGCGGACCTAGTTGTTGTTCAAGTTTGTTTAAATTATTATCGAGTTTTAAGTTTGTGGTTGAACTTAGTTTGATTGTTAAGTGAGTGGAGTTGAACACGAGTCGAGCTCGAGTGACTTGATTATTTTATGCATGTTTTATCGTTTTTTACTAATCAACCCGACCCCCAGCTAAGTTTCAATACTTGTCGAACACAAGAAGCTGTCCAGACTTGGTTTGGTATGTAAATTAACTAAACTCAAACGAGCTTTTAACGATCCATCTTGTATCGAGTGTTTTATCTTTCAGCACTAGTGTATTGTACGAGATTAAATTAACCATGAATCCATGATACTTGAGTTCATAATTATGTGCAATTAACTTGAGAAATTAAGATTACCCTAATAATTGATCAGAATTCACAGTAGAAAACACATTTTAAAACCAAATTATATTCATACTATAATTACATATATAACATGATGAAAAACTAGATGCTTATTTATTTTACGAAGAAAATAAATAAAGAATATACGTGAGGTTTGTCACTAACGGCTAACGCCCACGCCATATACATATTCGTTAATTCTCGTAATAAACAGAATTTTTAAATCGCAAATTTAACATATTTATCATTTTGAGAAATGAAATTACGTTAAACTCAATTTAAGCTAGAATTTTCTTGTATTTCTTTTCCTCTTAACTTGGTTGGGCCTGCCAAAAACGATCGGCCCGAACTCCTACACCATTTATTAGTGTCCTGGCCCAAAACGATGGCTCATAGCCCATTAACCTCCAGATAAGCCGTTCAGCCCACATTATATAGTCTTTATATATACTTCCACATAATATATTCGTTTCATACCATATCAAATCTTAGGAAAATTCTATGATGGACCGGGTCCAATGAAGTTGGTTCATTTACCATCGTTGAATGCAGGTGCTTTAAGTATTTTTTATTATCTTGTCTCTGTATTCAATTGTGTTTAGTGTAATGGCTCTGTTGGACCCGGTGTGGTATAAAATCAACCCAAATGTTTTATATATTCTAATAAGGAATAGTTCTCAATGATGATTGACTTTAAAATTGGTTGGGGTGAGTTTCAATGACTAAAACATTTCAATGACTAAGAGATACTCATCGAAATTCAAGCGTGTGAGTATTTTCTCTATTTTTGTAGTAGTTACCGTTGATAATATATAATAATAAATTATTGATTAATTATTAATTCGTTGTTTCATTAATCCTGATTTAATATTGTAACCGTTTCACTAATATAAAATATGAGAAAGGTCATCCATGCATTTCGTAGTTTTAGCAAAATCAATGAGAAGTTAAGCTCATGAAATACAATTAGAAAGGTCATCCATGCCCCGAGGATGGTTTGGTTTGGTTTGTGGCTAACTTAGCCTAATATTTATATTCCGTTCCTCTTCAAAAAAAAAAAATACAATTATATAATTGACAATTACAATTTGTCCCAATTAATCCATTTTATTTGTTTTATCTACAATTTGTTTGGAAGATATGAGTGAAAATCAACTTGAGCGACCTCCACATGCAATAATCCAATACTATTGTACATGCTTTTTGCACATGGAACTCATAAATAAAGTATGCCTTTAATTAATTGAGAAGACTATGGAATTTAATTGAAAAGGTCAATAATATTGTTCTGGTTGTTGATTTACCAAGATGATGAAACACAATTTTTATTGCCCACCTTGCTTTCGACTAATTTAGATTTGAGTGATTTATTAGTGACTGTCACAGTTGAAATCTTTTGCTACGGACGGTATTATAACTTGTACTCTATTTTTTATATGCGCAATATGTATACATATATATATTTGTTTATCAATAAGTGGTTGATGTGAGTGGTTCGGTACTTTCATCCCTTAAGCAAAGGTGGAGCGTTCGATTACTTGTGGATGGAGTTCTACTTATTGGGACTTAGGAGCACTTTAGCCCTTTATGGGTCGACGCGGTGCGAAAAGGATTGCCCTAGTTCAATGTGGTTAAAGAATACTTGTAATTTAGACCTATATATATATATAGTTCAGATGTACAAAACTACAAATCATGACATGCATCATATACATGTGATTGTATATAAACAATCACATGTAAAACACTCTTCTGAAATAAATATCCCCTGGGCATAACATAAATAAACCATGTACGAATTTTGGCAGCATCATTTAATATCAAATTCTTGTATATATTATAGCATTGAAGAGCCCAAATGAGATGTTTTACTGCATATCCTATTGTAACTTACGGAATTAAAGATACGTATAAATTTTTATTGAATACATATCATTCACGTACATTGAAAAAAGAGATGTAATAGGTTTTGCAATAAAAGGTACTATCTGAAACGATCGCCCTATAAAAACTGCCTTGGACTATCAAATTATTTTGGCGAACCCATAATAATTTTATTTTACGAATTAGGTGTAATGTACCAATTGGCAGACATAATGACACCTCAATAATTTTAATGAAATAATTTATACGGTCAGGCCGATACCAAGTGTATTTCATGATATGAGTGACCAAAATTTATGATAAGTGTAATTTATTCACCTAGCGAACATATTTGGGTTAGGCCGAGTCGGGAGTGACCAATCTCATCATAAGTGTAATTCAATCAGAATACAGATAAATTAGACCGAGTTGAGAGCATGCTAGAATTTTTCGGGCAATCACATTATCTATAAGACCCAATATAGCAAACAAAAGGCTATTATTTTTTTTAAAAAAATTCGTTGTTCTTTCTCACTCATTATTTAAACTCAACTAATTGTATTTAAAAAATTTCTTATCAAGTTCAATTCCTGTAAAGTCAAATTGGGGAGGTGTAAGGAAGGCGACTCAAAAGCGCTGATATCAGTGAAAATGGAGTGTAGCGAGACTTCCTAGAGTGATACCGTACGCGTTTTTCTTAGAATCATCATTTACGCGGTAATATATATATATATATATGTATAGGCATTTATTGTTGTTCATTCCTCCGTGGCACTGTGTGTGAACATTCAGAACTCAGGAACAATTTCTTCTAAGGTATGATTTCTGTTTTTAATTTTTTGTTTGTTTTGATTAATTTTATGATGTGCGATGTGTTTAATTTGATTATGCAAATTAAAGAGGAAAAAAATTATGTTCTAGCTCTACTAATTTCGCTCTATATGTTAATTTAGCGGCATCTGTAACAGAAAATCTCGTGTAAAGAGTAAAGTATACTATTAGATTCTTATTCGTGTTCATAAGGATTTTATCGGCGAGTACGTAGGGTTACAGGAAGCTTTATTTAGAGCTGTAAACGAGACTGATTCGAGTCGAACAGTTTGTTCTTCAAGCTTGTTTGAATTATTATCGAGCTTCAAAATTTGTGTCTGAGTTTGGTTTCATTGTTAATCGAGTTGAGCTCAAGCGAGCTTTAATTAAGCTGAACACGAGTTGAGCCCGAGTAGTTTGATTTTTTTCACACGTATTTTATCATTTTTACTAATTGAGTCGAGCTCAAGTCGAGTTTCAAATTTATTGAACACACAAAAGGTTGTCCAAGCTTGGGTTGACATGTTAACGAACTGAGCTCGGACGAGCTTTTATTGAACGATCTCGAGTCGAGTATCAAATAGTTTGACAGTCCTAGCTTTATTTTGTTAGAGAACATTTCTGATTTTTAGATTATAAAGTTATGGCATTTGTTCAACGAGCTGTAGCTGAATTCTCGGTTTTGGGAGTCCGGATCCTCTATTCATAATCGTGTTTCTTCTCCTATTTCATTTCCTTATACGCATGCCAAGTGTATGAATGCGTTCCTTCAATAGACCAGTGATGTGCATTTTGTGCACTTGGTATGTATATAAATAAATAGAATAGGAGATGAAACACGGTTTGGAATTGAGGATCCGGTTTGTGGTTTTTGACTTTTTGTTTGAGAAACGTGTTTGCAGTTTTCAGGTTTTAGATTAATTAGTCATAATTTGGCTATGAAGTTCCCTAATTTTGTGAAAAAACTGCATTCAAGGTGTAGATGCTTGTATTGTGTTTTCTTATTAATCAGTGTTTTAAGATATCGCAATTGTTATTGTTGATTGACTTATTGAAAGGCTAATTGAATTGGTAGAATGCTCTTTCTATATAATGACTAAAGCAAATCATAGTATTATAAATCTCTTGGACAAATAGTTCTACGTCGAACTTGCCTTTCCCTTAGATTATGAATTCAACTATAGCTCCTGTATAATCCAGGTAAAAATGGAAGTTGGAAAGATAACATATTCCTTTTTTCCTTAGTATTAAGTTCATTTTAGTCTTAAGGATAGGTTTCATGATTGCAATTACATCTGCTAATTGCACGTATTTGATTGTTGTCTCTACAATCGACTATAATTTAGGTGAGACTTTGTAACAATTGCTTCATATTTTATCACCACGAACTTTTATTGGAGGATGTAATCTTTATCATCTCTTTATAATTTCTATTTTCCTTACTAAGTCACCCGCGGAGGGTGTGCAAAGACTTCCGGTATTTAATTAACTCTTTTTTCTTTCTACGACAGATTTGTTGGGAAAATAATATTTCGCTGCCAATTGAGATGTTGAGGCCAATTATACACATACTGAGATAGGCTGTGTGCCATAACGCCTTGACCGTTGCCAAAACCGAAGAAAAAGAAACCTGCAAACTTATAGTAGCTTTTCTTGAGATGCAATCATCCAAGGAACCTCAAACATCTTCCAGTATCCGCAGTTTTTACCATAATCCCATGCAGCATATTGACCCAAACTCCTTTTCTACTTCTCAAGTTTTAAACAATGATTCGTCTCGTAGCAGAAGCCAATTAACCGAACTTTCTTCTCAAGCTTACACCGAACAGTTCTTCACTCTGGAATCAACGCCGGTAACTGATTACGCTATCTACAATTCACCTCCATCCGTAAGCATCTCCTCCAATATGAGTCGGTTTTCTCCTCAATGTTCTCATTCATACACATCAGATCTTCAACACTCATCTGATAATACTTATGGTTCTTCCTTGAGTGGATCTTCTGGAGTTGATGATGAAAAAAGGTTGATGCATGCACTGTGGGTATTGAATGAATTGCTCGAGCCTGAATCTTGTATTGATCATAGTGGCACCCCCTTTGCTAGGTACAATAGAATCCTCGAACTCGCCCCCCACATGGACCTAAAACAGTTACTCTTGGCATGTGCTGAAACAGTGTCTGGAGCTGATACTATCTCATTGTCTGAAAGAAAGGTCGCAGTATCAGCTGCCGCAGCTCTAATGGACATATTAGAGAAAAGGGTTTCGGTCATTGGTGAGCCTTTGCAGAGATTAGGTGCGTACATGTTGGAAGCACTTCGGGCGAGATTGTTATCCTCTGGAAGCATAATTTACAAAAAATTGAAGTGCAAAGAACCAACAAGTTCTGAATTGATGTCTTACATGCATGTGCTTTACCAGATTTGCCCTTACTACAAGTTTGCTTATACGTCTGCTAATGTTATCATTGGCGAAGCCATGAAAAACGAGAACAGAATTCACATAATTGACTTCCAGATTGCGCAGGGCAGTCAGTGGGTCCCGTTCATTCAGGCTCTTTCGTGCCGGCCAGGTGGCGCCCCGTATATTCGCATTACGGGCATCGATGATTTTGAGTCAACTCACGCTCGAGGTGGAGGACTTGAGCTGGTTGGTCAGAGATTAGCCCAAGTGGCTGAAACATGTGGGGTACCTTTTGAATTCCATGGTGCAGCAATGTCGGGATCCGAGGTCCAACTCGAGAACCTTCGTGTACAACATGGCGAAGCATTGGCTGTAAATTTCCCCTACATTTTACACCACATGCCGGACGAGAGTGTAACCACTTCGAACCATCGGGACCGCCTCCTTAGACTAGTTAAGAGCTTGTCTCCCAAGGTATTGACACTTGTTGAACAAGAATCCAACACTAATACGGGTACTTTCTTTCAAAGATTTTGTGAGACGCTTGATTATTACACAGCGATGTTTGAGTCGATCGATGTGGGACCCCCCAGGGATGATAAGTCGAGGATCAACGCAGAGGAACACTGCGTGGCGAAGGATGTTGTTAATATAATAGCTTGTGAGGGGAATGATCGGGTCGAGAGGCACGAGGTGTTCGGTAAGTGGAGGTTGAGACTTACGATGGCTGGATTTTCTCAAGTCCCGTTGAGTTCAGCGGTTGGCGATGCTGTTCGGGATATGTTGAAGGAACATAGCTCGGAGTATAGAATTGGAGAGGGAAATGGTGCTTTGTATCTTGGATGGAAGAGTAGAGCTCTGGCAACATCTTCTGCTTGGATGTAAGGAGCGAAAAAAATTAAGGGTAAAGTTATTAGGCAAATTAAATCATCATGAATTTAATTTACTTGCGTAAAGTAAATTTATATACTTTGTAGACATCTTGTACACCCCAATATAGCACGATGTAAAAATCGGTTTGTTTTATGTCACCCACTTTGGTACCACCCAACTATGTACGTGAGCCATTAGATCTGTATATGATGATGTCATGAAGTAAAATAATGACATCATCATATCTCGTCCAAATTTGGTACTGCCCAATTATGTATGTGAGCCATTAAATCTGTATATGATGATGTCATGAAGTAAAATAATGATATCATCATATCTCATCCAATGGCTCACAACCCACTTGGGTGACATGGAAAGCCCGAAAAATTTATGTCATACCGAATCCAATGGTCCTAGTGTCTATATTTTTCACACGGTAAGATAGATTATGTGCGGTTCCACTCACAATTGTATGAGAGAGATAGATACACAAAATTCACACTCGAACAGATGATTAATATGGAGATTTTATATATACCACAACACTTGGACATTATGATTATATTAGAATAAATTATGAGCAGTTCATCTTATTTTAATTTAGTTCGCTAGTTGCTTTTTTTTTTTTTTAAAGAAAATATTGAAAGAACTGGCTATACAATAATAATATTATTATAATAATGTAATTTATGTCGAGATTTGAGAGTTTCATTTCTATTATTTCAATATAAATACACAGAAATCATCTACAAGCAGCTTTCATAGCTCAGTTGGTTAGAGCACCCGTTTAGTAAGCGGGAGGTCTTGAGTTCGACTCTCAATGAAAGCAAAATGAGATTTTTGGAATGCAAAATTCATTTGCTCCATCTTTTACTTTTTCGAAAAAATTTATTTACGCAACTGTTAATTTTTCTATATAGATTTTCACGAGAGAGAAACCTTTATGAAAGTACTCGATAATTATAACTTGCTTCTATAACATTATTAACTTGCATATGATCCAATTTAATGATTCGTTTTTTCCAATTTAATTTAAGAAACCTTTATGAACACGAATTAAGACTTTTGAGTTATGCGATATTCCAATTCTATTGCTGGTTTAGATTTGGAAATAAATTGAAACTCAAAAGCGGAAAAGTGCGAATTTCTTTGGTGGTTGAGAGATAAAATTAGAAGGGCAGGCGCAGGACCATTTCATGATTCTTATTCCTTTTGTTTTTTCTTTCATTTTCTTATCAAATATATTGAATAATACTTTTAGGCTTTTAGTTCCTTTTCTTCTTTTCCATCGTATAATATTGTTTTGTTTTTTCGTTGAATCGGTTACATGGTGCATAATGTTTATGATGAAATTATCTCTGAATTTCATAAAGATATCCAGAAGGCTTGTCTTTTGACTAGTTCAAATCATCTGTAATATTCTCGTGTAACACTTACTATAACATGTATCGATGTGTGACAAGTGTATACACGTGCAGAGAGAAAAACTTGTACTGTGGAAAAGAATTTGAAAATTTTCTCCTCACATCTCAACGCTCGTGTATATACTTGTCACACATTTATATGTATTACAGGAATTGATACATGGGAATGTTATAGATGTTTTGAATGGTCTTTTGACTGTAATCTATGTTCTATATACACCAAAAAGTTATTGTAATATTAAGCGTGTTCAGTTATTCCATAAGCCTTTCATTTAAAGCATTTAAAACAAGTATGTTAATCATGTTAAACAATAAACATCTTTTTATATGTGTCAATTAAATTACAAATTGATAGAATACGGTAGCATGTAACGTTTTTTTATATTTTTTTATTCTAAATAAGCGTGTCACTTGTATCTCATTTTATATATATGCACGGTCAGTGTATATAATTCATATTATGAATTTTTATATACATATGGTGTATATGTAAAATTGAATATGAAATGAAACATTAAGTTTAAATTGATACTCCGAACTTAAAATATGCTTGTTTAATACCATGACAATTGTGAACATGAATTGCACCCAAGTCCTTGCCATTATTGTATTTAATTTGTTCAAACTTCAAACAACTGGCTATTAGAAAGCATTTATTTCCTTCTCTTAATATTGCTCATAAGTGCAACACCATTTATCATACAATAATTTTTAGGAACTCTCAAAATTTGAAGTAATAATAAAATCACAATCATTATTTGCGTAAGATTCATTATATAAAATTATAAATGACTGTGGTTAATTATATCAAAATTTGACAGTCTGAAATCTCTCAATATTGTTTCTAAGGGCCCATGATCTTTATGGTCATGGATGCTCCAAAATTACGAATATTATGCACAAAAACAATTGAGTCTTAAATTGTAAAAGGTAAAATAAGAAATACTACTACATGTTACGGGTTTATTCTTCACCGATTTTTTCACTGACTCGTGATTTCAAAAATATTGAAATATTAAATCTAACTAAATGAATTTTTTTTGGTAAGTATCTAGCCAAATGAATTAACTTTAATAATTTTCTTGTCGAAATTAGGTCACGTGAAAAAGTAATGAATGCTATGCGTAAGGTTGTAAATGAGTCGAATCGAGTTGAATGAGTTGTTATTCAAGTTTGTTTAATTTATTATCGAACTTTAGAATTTATGTTTGAACTCTTTTAGCATATGAGTCGAGCTCAAGTAGTCTGACTTTTTTGAACATATTTATCATTTTTTACTAATCGAATCAAGCTCGAGCCAAGCTTCAAACTTATCGAACACACAAAAGGTTGTTCAAGTTTGGTGTTATATGAATATATGATAACGATCTGAGCTCAAAGGAGCTTTTACCGGACGATCTAGAGTAGGGTATCGATTAGTTTGGTTCGTTTTTTAGCCTAAACGGTGATGTATTCTACTCTAATAGTAAGTCTGTAAAACCTCCAAACCAAAATGTTATAAATGATGTTATATATATATATATACGTACATATATATACATCACCTTTTAGCCTTGATCCTAAATCCTAATTTCACAAAATTACAAAATCTTTGATCATAAGATTTGGGTTCTAGAGAAATAAATCTGGGCTATATATATGATACATTGCATGTGCACTCAGCATCATGCAAAGTGATTGATGAGTGGGCAGACAAGCAATTCCTTCTGTACTTCACACATATCCCCCACTTTGTTTTAACTCTTTACCACTCTGAAAAAGGGAATATAAGTGGATTGTGGAAAAAGAAAATGAAATATATCATCCATTAATTAATTATTTTACTCTCATTTTTTAAATTAAAAGACAATGATTATTTAAATTCATTCAAGTGAACTAATTAATTACAATGATTCTTTCTAAAATTAAGAAACCCAATATGATATAACACATTATTTAAGGTCATCAAAACATGCACACATAGTCGGTGAACTCATTTATGCCACATAAATAATTAAAAATTTATATATAAATGCGATTGATTGGCTAAATATTGTTTCAATCTGTATCTATAACAGGAAAAAATATATAATTTAGATTTCAGATTAGGTAGTTGCTAGCTTCAAATAAAAAACTAACTTTTCTATATTTATTTCTCTTATTAATAGCCATCAATCATTTTATTTCTTAATATTGAAATTATTAAGTCTACCAATTACCAATCATGCATTATTATTTTTTAAACTCAATTAACATAATTTAATGCTCATATGCATGAAATTTTCAAATGATAATCATCAAAATCGAATTAAGTCTCTTAGTTCTGCGTATTATTATTAAAAATAAAAAGAATAAGATATATATATATATATATATACTTTACACATATATAATTAATCTTCTATATATAATAAGCACTACCTAATTTGACATTAAGTTACTATTAACAAGAAATTAATACATAACATATTTATAGACCCCAAATTCCCAAATTATTGAGTAGAGGTAGCATGTGAGTGCAGTCCGCCACCGTCCATTTTTATTTAGGATTCGTGCCTTGCCTTAGCATGAAGCAAACAATAACTAATTTTCTTTCTTTTGTTATTTATGACAATATATATATATATATATATATATATATATATATATATATGAAAAAGATAGAAGACAATGGGTGGCCTTTGAGCAGTGTAAAGGAATTTCCTGTGACTACATTTTGATTTGAATTATAGTTACTGCCAATTAAACGAGCTCGTTACCTATAAGTGGCAATAACAACGTATTTTTCTTTAGGGAAAATTGCATAAGACCCCCCTTGATATGCGAAACCTGCGTCAAACCCCTGTGTTAATTTTTTTGCGAATCACCCCCTTGTATTATTCTTTATTCGTTATATTTCCCCTTTTTTGATTTTTTTTGGTATTTTCCCTCATCATAAATGTCAATCCAAATGCATTTTTGCCCCAAACATGTTTATAGTAATTAAATAATTTAATTTGGGTCTGATCTAGAACATTTATAATGAAAAAAAATACCAAAAAAAATCAAAAGGAAGGGAATATGCAGAATAAAAAATAACACAAGGGGGTGATTCGCAAAAAAATTAACACAAGGGGTTTGAAGCAGGTTTCGCATATCACAGGGGGTCTTATGCAATTTTCCCTTTTCTTTAAAATCACTTGATGACAAAAGTCACGAAGAATCCTCGAATTTCCATGTCAATATGAGAATTATGTAAACTTAAAGCGAGTTTCTTCTATTTCTCTCCAAAAACGACTTACTTACAAATCATCACTTTGAAAATAGACATTAAATTACAAGTTGCAACTTTAAAGTTGAAAGGATGTCACTAAGAATGGAGTTAGAAATTGAGCAATAAAGGCGAGATATTGAATAGTGAAAAATATAAATTACACTGCTTTTAAGTTCAATTCGTTATTTTTCTATAATACCTAATATTAACACATACAATAATAATAATTTTGCATTCGTAGTAGATGGAAAATTCTATAACAAAAATACTACAATTGACTATCCTGTGCAAAACCTATTAATATTTTTCTTTTTTTGTAACTTAGTAATGCTTAATTTCCCTACCAACTTAAGAATTTGTCAAGGAGCCGATTGCTATAAATTCAAGTAAGATGTTTGCGCCCAACTAATTTTATTTCTATAATTATATATATATATATATATATATATATATATATGTATTTAAAACTTAAGCTTCTATTATCAAAAATTAAATAAAATCCTAAATTTTCAAAAAGTTGAGGGGCCGGGTGCCCTAGTCTGCCTCATATGGCTTTGTCTCCTAATGTCACTCTTAATACAATTTGTCAAGATCTTCACAATCAATCAATTCCATTGTTTGATTTACTTCTTCTTCTCTCCTTTTTTGTCTCTTTGTGTTTTAATGAAACGATTACATCATATATCGAATCAATAATCACAATCAGTAATTTTATATTACAAATTAATAATATTGAACTACAAACTAATAAACAAAAAACTACTATATAAGTAGAAAAATAATTTGCACATATGGTGGAATCGAACCTGTGACCTCTCAATTATGGAACTTCAATCTTATCATTAGACAAAAACATCATTGATCTGGTTTGATTTTCTTCAAAGTACCACAATTATAGAGCTACATTTTCTTCCTACCCTATTGGTAAAATGACATACCAATTTAATTTGATGCGACATATGCCAAAACATGTATGAACTATGAATCATTTAAATACTGTGGCGAATATAACTACACGTTCGTGACTCTAATTTTCTAAATATTAGTCTAATAATTCACGCTAACGTATTTTTCACTCAAATAGTATTCTGAGTCTCTAAAGCTCTAAAACATTCTTGAATTTGAATGTACTAAAGCCTATGGATTAACGTACTTCAACAATATTTTCTTTCATTTAGACAAATACTTGCTATGAACATTGAAAATGACATAATGTTGAAAACATAATTGCAAAAATGAAAGGCATAATATATGTACATATATATATATATATTTATATATAAATTAAATAAACTGATAGATCACACGACAATTTAACATCCACTTTTTTTTTCATAAAAAAAAATTACTTTTACCCAAAACTTGTTAATCCAGTGGTATCCACCCCCCACTTTATGTGAAAAGTCTTGGGTTTGAAGTCAGTCTGCCACAAGTTGTGGCTCTTCTCTTCTTTATGGAGCTAGATAGAGTTTTTATGGCTCAGGATTATGACTATCAACCCGCATTTACCGGTCTTTATGGAGCTACATTTAGGTATCCCCTCGTCTGTTAGGAATCAATGCGCATAAACGAACTTAAAAGTAAAGAGAAAGCAAGAAAAAAAGACAACGATTTTACGTGGTTCGGCAAATTGCCTACGTCTACGGACCTATGCTAGAGAGATTTTATTATACTTGTGAGAGAGATACAATTACAATAAAGAGAATTTCATCTACTTATATGTTATACACTTGGAGACTAAGATATAATGACCTAAACCAAGTAGGTAACTCAAAACTTGCCAAAATTACACAAAACCGCGTAAAATTAACGCTCCCAGCGTCGGACCCACGCCTAGGCGCCGAAAGGCCACGCCTGGGCGCCACTGTGCCGGCGCCTAGGCGCCGTTATGGCCACGCCTGGGCGCCGCCGACAGTAGCCTCGGCCCTTCTCCTGCGTGCCGCGTCTGGGCGCGTATAAGGCCGCGCCTGGGCGCCGTTCCGGCTCAATTTCTTCTTCCTTTGGCACCTTGATTTGTCTCCACACTTTAAACCCATCAATCTCCCACTTGGAGACTAAACTCAAAGTAGAAACACAACCTCTTCATCAAACTCCATGACTCTTCATTCTCCAAATGAAAGCACTCTCTCTCTAGCATAAGTCGGCCTCCTCATCACATAAGTTCGAGGCCAACTGAGGCCATGCAAAACCTCAGTTTCTCGGTGGTAACTCCCTTAGTTAACATATCCGCCGGATTCTTCGCACCAAGCACCTTCTTCAACTCCAAAGTCCTATCATCTATCATCTCTCGGATATGATGATACTTCAATTGAATATGCTTCGTCCTCGAGTGAAACACCGGATTCTTTGCCAAACAAATGGCACTTTGACTATCACTATAAAGTGCACAATCTCGTTGCTCTTTATCTATCTCCCTCAGAAAGTTCTTCAACTAAACCATCTCTTTGCCCGCTTCTGAAATAGCAATGTACTCAGCCTCGGTTGTGGAGAGTGCTACACACTTTTGTAGCCTAGAAGTCCAACTTATTGCAGTGCCACCTACAGTGTAAATGTACCCCAATGTACTCTTCCGACCATCTTGATCACCACCTAAATCCGCATCCACGAAGCCCTCCAAAGTAACACTACTGCTCGAAAAACACAAGCACATACTCGATGTACCCCTCAAATACCTCAGTAGCCACTTTACTGCTTCCCAATGCTTTAACCCCGGATTAGCCATATATCGACTCACAACTCCCACTGCATGAGCTATATCCGGCCTTGTACACACCATTGCATACATTAAACTCCCAATGGCAGAGGCATAGGGAACCTTTGCCATTTGATCTCGCTCCTCATCAGTTTTAGGTGATTGTTCCTTGCTTAACTTGAAATGACTCCCCAAAGGTGTACTTCTAGACTTTGCATTTGAGATTGCAAATCTAGCAAGTACCTTTTCAATGTACTTCTCTTGAGTCAACTTGAGACTCCCACTCGACCTATCTCGAATGATCCTCATCCCGAGAATTGTATTTGCAGCTCCCAAGTCTTTCATCTCAAATTCCGTGGATAGTTGCTTCTTCAACTTATCAATTTCTCTCATGTTAGACCCAACCACTAACATATCATCCACATACAGTAGCAATATTATGTAACAATCCCTAAACTTCTTGAAATAACAACAATGATCCATTTGACACCTAGTATATCCACTACTAGCCATGAAGGTGTCAAACTTCTTATACCATTGCCTCGGAGCTTGTTTAAGTCCATACAAGCTTTTCTCTAGCTTGCATACAAGGTCTTCTCGTCCATTCTCTAGAAAACCTTCCGGTTGAACCATGTAGTTTTCCTCCTCCAATTCTCCATGAAGGAATGCCGTTTTTACATCTAATTGCTCAAGATGCAAATCCTCTGCAGCAACAACACTTAGAACCATCCTAATAGTAGTCAACTTGACAACCGGCGAAAATATTTCAGTGTAGTCAATCCCTTCCTTCTGCTGGAACCCTTTGACCACCAACCTCGCCTTGTACCTTTTACTACCATCCGGTTCATCCTTAACCCGGAATACCCACTTGTTCTGCAAAGCCAGTTTCCCCTTCGGTAACTCAGTCAACCTCCAAGTTCTATTTCTCTCAAGCGAGCTCATTTCATCCTTCATGGCTAGCTCCCACTTGAGAGAATCTCCCACACTTGTCGCCTCTTTGTACGACTCGGGCTCACCCGAATCCGTTAAAAGTAAATAGTGTAAGGAAGGGGAATACCTCATGTTTGGTTTAGGAGTTCTACTCGATCTTCTCAAGGTTGGTGGTGGAGTCTCTGGATCATCCTCGATCCTATTCTCAGTGTCATTCCCAGCAACCTCGTCTAGAGTGATCTCTTCCAGTATCGCCTTTGGTTTCTCGTTTTCCTCAGTCTCTGCTCCAAGTCTATCCTTGTAAAGCACCCTTTCGTTGAACGTGACATCCTTATGCCTTATGATTTTGTTGTTTTGGTAATCCCAGAACCGATACCCAAAAATCTCTCCTCCATAGCCAATAAAGATGCACTTCTGTGCCTTAGGATCCAACTTATCCCTGTCATCAGAACTTCGCAAGACATAAGATAAACAACCAAATATTTTTAAATGCGATAAATTTACCTCCTTTCCAGACCAAACCTCCTCCGGTATTTTGAAGTCCAACGGTACTGAAGGTCCCCGGTTGATGAGGTAAGCCGCCGTGCTCACTGCATCAGCCCAAAATGTCTTTGGCAACCCAGAGTGAAGCCTCATGCTCCTAGCTCGTTCATTCAAAGTCCTATTCATCCGCTCTGCAATCCCATTCTGCTGCGGAGTCCCCGGAATAGTCTTGATCATCTTGATCCCATTCTCTGCACAATAGTCTTTGAATTCTTGGCTATCATACTCCCCGCCATTATCCGACCTTAGACACTTCAATATCAACCCCGTTTCATTCTCGACTTCTGTCTTCCACTTCCTAAAGGTATTAAACACATCCGACTTATTTTTCAGAAAATAGACCCATACCTTTCGAGTGGAATCATCTATGAAGGTGACATAGTATCTCGACCCTCCAAGTGACTGTATGGGGGCCGGTCCCCATACATCAGTATGCACAAGCTCCAACTTCTCTGCCTTCGGTTCTCTACCCGTCTTGGAAAAGCTCACCTTTTTTTGCTTCCCAAGCACACAGTCTTCGCAAAGACCCAATTCAACCGACTTTGAGATTGGTAGCTTCCTCTTGGATGCCATGATTCTCATTCCCTTCTCACTCATATGCCCAAGTCGCCTATGCCATAAGTGAACATCCTCTATAGCCTCGACTGCAGCAAACGAGTCCTTCTTTATTTCTGTGGTATACAGAGTCCCCGACTTCTTACCACGAGCCACCACCAGATTACCTTTGGTGATTTTCCATACACCACCACCAAACACCGTGGTGTACCCATCACTGTCAATTTGACCCATTGAGATCAAATTCTTCCTCAACCCCGGAACATGTCTCACATCATGCAGTTTCAATTGCATTCCCTGTGCCGTCGTCACTGTGACCTCACCCTTACCAACTATTTCCAAGGGTTCGTCATCTGCAAGAAAAACCTTTCCAAATTTTCCAAAAACATAATTTGTTAGATAATTCTTACATGAAGTAGCATGGAACGACGCACCTGAATCCAGGACCCATTGGTCAACTGGACTGTCAACACAGCAAACCAAAGCATCTCCGACGTCGTCTACTGCTGCGTTTGCTTGTTGATGTTCCCGGTTTTGATTCTGACCCCCCTTTTCAGGACAATCCCTCTTGTAATGGCCTTTCTTCCCGCAGCCCCAGCAATCAGCCTCCTTGCGCGGTTTTGACTTCCCTCGCCCCTTTGATTTGGATCGACCTCTACCTTTCTGACCACCCCGTTGAACACCTCTTCCTCTGCTCTCCGCACTCAATGCAGCAGATGTGAGTTCTCCTGATTCCCTCCGGCGAATATCCTCGCTCAAAATCAGATCCCGAATCTCCTGAAGTTTCAACTTCCTTTGGCCAGACGAACTACTCACAGCAGTTACCGTCGCACTCCAACTATCCGGCAATGAAGACAACAAAATTAAGGCCCTTACCTCATCCTCAAAATTAATATCAACCGAGCTCAACTGAGTGATGATCACGTTGAACTCGTTGATATGGTTGGTCACCGATCCTCCCTCCGTCATCCTCAAATTGAATAAACGTCTCATCAGATAGACTTTATTCGATGCGGATGGCTTCTCATACATATTAGATAATGCCTTCATCAAACCCGCTATTGTAGTTTGATCTAGGATGTTAAACATCACGTTTCTTGATAACGTCAGTCGAATAACCCCTAGGGTTTGCCTATCCAATAACTCCCAATCCTCGTCTGACATCTTTTCAGGCTTCTTCCCCGACAATGGTTGATGGAGCTTTTTCTGGTACAGATAATCCTCCATCTGTGTTCGCCAGAATCCAAAGTCTTTTCCATCAAATTTGTCAATCTTCACTTTTCCTTCTTCAGACGCCATTGATTCACACCGATTGATTTAACCCGTGCTCTGATACCAGTTGTTAGGAATCAATGCGCATAAACGAACTTAAAAGTAAAGAGAAAGCAAGAAAAAAAGACAATGATTTTACGTGGTTCGGCAAATTGCCTACATCCACGGACCTATGCTAGAGAGATTTTATTATACTTGTGAGAGAGATACAATTACAATAAAGAGAATTTCATCTACTTATATGTTATACACTTGGAGACTAAGATATAATGACCTAAACCGAGTAGGTAACTCAAAACTTGCCAAAATTACACAAAACCGCGTAAAATTAACGCTCCCAGCGTCGGACCCACGCCTAGGCGCCGAAAGGCCACGCTTGGGCGCCACTGTGTCGGCGCCTAGGCGCCGTTATGGCCACGCCTGGGCGCCGCCGACAGTAGCCTCGGCCCTTCTCCTGCGTGCCGCGCCTGGGCGCCGTTCCGGCTCAATTTCTTCTTCCTTTGGCACCTTGATTTGTCTCCACATTTTAAACCCATCACTCGTCTTGGATTATTTTAAAAAAAAATATTTTTATTATTTTTCTAATTTTTTTGGAAATGGAAAAATTCAAAAAATCTATACATAGCGTAGTCACTACTTTCATCTCCTCTTCTACTACATTTCTTACACGAGAGGATAGCCAAAGACCTCTCTCTCTCTTCTCTCTCTTTTATAATATAAAAATGTAAAGACTATATATATATATATATACACACACACACACAAAAACACACATTCGCACACAACACACGCCTAGATCAATACTGTTTCAATTCACCCATTGTTGGATGTGAAAATCAATCTATACCGGCCGCACCGTGAAAATATATATATATATATACACATACATATATATATTTTCTCTTTCACGTAACATATACTATAAATACATTATCTTTGGCTACTATAACAATTACTGAATTTGTGTAAACAAGTAAACAAAAAGGAGAAGAAAAGGAGAGGGCTGAATCAGCCCTCTGCTTATTCCTCCTCTCAGATCTTGAATTGAATTTGGTATATATATATACGAGCTCATATTTTGCGATTTGTTGATTTTTTTCAATTCGTTTCAATTCAAATTTTGAATCGATTTTGATTTTCTCTTAGGGATTTTAGGTTGTGCGTGGTGTTGATTTCGATTTGTTGAAGATCAAATGGTCTACTGTTGAATTGAAATTGCACATTTCTTATTGAATTAGGTCTAAGGTAATTTTTTTTTTTTTTTGCTGAATCTACATTATCATCTTTTATGGTGATTGGATATTATTGTTTTGATGATTGTTTATTTGTTGAGTAAATTGCATAGGATATTGAAATTGAATTGTGAATTTGTAATATGAAGTTAGTTCAATTGATCTAACTTTAGAAGATCCCTAGCTTGCTCTTGCATTTAGTGATTATTGAATTCCTTCATTTGTAAATTGTGTGTATATATAAAAATATTTGGATATTGGTTGGATTAGATTATATAAGCTGAAAATTGACTGGTTTATAGGCAATCAGGTTGTAATATGGTAATTCGATTGTAATATGAAGTAGTTTAATGATCTAACTTTACTTGCTAGAAGATCCCTAGCTTGATCTTACATTTGGTGACCATTTCATTTGTAAATTGTGTATATAAACAAAAATATTTGGATATTGTTTGGAGTAGATTTGATTAACTTAAAATCGACTGGTTGATAGGCAATCAGGTGTGAAGAGAATGGAAATGGAATCTGGGAAGTTGTTCATTGGTGGGATTTCTTGGGACACCAGTGAGGAGCGTCTTAGAGAGTATTTTGAATCTTTTGGTGAAGTAGTAGAAGCTGTGATAATGAAAGATCGTACCACTGGTCGTGCCCGTGGCTTCGGTTTTATTGTTTTTGCCAATGCTTCTGTTGCTGACAAAGTCGTCAGGGAAAAACACATCATAGATGGCAGAACTGTGAGTCTTGCATCTTCATTTCCTTGATCATTGTATAAGCAAATTTGATGCCACATTGTTTTGCAATTGTTTGTTTAATTCAGCAAATTTAAAATTTGATCATGAAGTTAGTTAAAAACTTAGATGTTGTAATGTAATAAAAACAGTGCTTATACTTGCACGATTAGCATTTGAAATAAGTATGCACTCCCATTTTACCTTGAAAGAGCATAAGAGTATGTTTTTTCGTTTTTCTTTTATATGTGTATTTCATCGCAAATAATATTTGAAAAGTGTAGATGGGATCAGCTGTCTGAATTTCTGTGGTTGTGATGTTTAATGTCTTTGCCTTTTGTTAAGAAAGATTTGATATTATCTTTGGAATCAAGAAACAGGATGCCAAAACTGGATATTTATGCCAGCGCATTTGATTTGTCTCAGTGGAAATCAGAAAAACCGAATATTGTTGATTGAACATGTGATGTTACACGTAGAATAATGTGAATTGTATCATGAGGAAAATCTAAAGATAGTAAGTGCTAACGTCTTGAAGAAGATGGTTAAATGAATGAAGCACTTAAGAGGAGGCTAATGTAAAGATTGTTGCTATTGTTTTGGATCTTTTATAATGGTTTACTAAAGCCTAGTTTGAAATTTCTCATGATTGATTATAGTAATGCATGTTGGTTAAGACTTATTGAGTGAAAGTCCAAAAGTTTTATCTCAATTCCATTTTAAATGTGTTGTAACTTAATTCAACTGTTTGTTGGTAAGTTGTTTTTATAATCTTCTCTTTATCAGGTTGAGGCGAAGAAAGCTGTCCCTAGAGATGATCATCAAAACTTCAACAGAAACAATGGCAGCAGCACTCAGGGGTCCCCGGGTCCCACCCGTACAAAAAAGATTTTTGTAGGAGGCCTAGCTTCGACTGTGACAGAAACCGACTTCAAGAGATACTTTGAACAATTTGGAACTATAACAGATGTAGTCGTAATGTATGACCACAACACACAAAGGCCTAGAGGTTTTGGGTTTATCACTTATGACTCGGAGGAAGCGGTGGATAAAGTTTTGTTCAAAACCTTTCATGAACTTAACGGTAAAATGGTTGAGGTTAAACGGGCCGTTCCAAAAGAGTTATCATCTCCAGGACCCACTCGAACCCTATCGGGTGGCCATAACTATGGTTTGAGCAGAGTGAGTAGTTTCCTTAATGCTTATACTCAAGGATATAATTCTAGAATGGATGGTCGATTTAGTCCAGTGAATGTAGGTCGAAGTGGATATCCTCCTTATAGCCCAAGTAATTATAATACTGGACTGAATTTAGACTCGGGATTCAATTTTAGGGCAAGTGCCGATTCGGGTTCGGGTTATGGGCAAGGGATGATGAATTCTTATTTCAGTGAAAATTCAAGTCGGTTTGGTAGTCCCATTGGAGGTGGTTCTTTGTTGAATGCTACAAGTCGAGGAAATGGGAATCATAATTATGGTACGAACTCAATAACTTCAAATGCTTTCATGGGGATTGGAAATGTTGGTAATTTTGGAAATATAGGGGAAATTTGGGGTAGCTCTCCTATTTTGGCTAGAGGAGGGGGAAATGATTTGTTAAGCAATGGAAATATTGTTTATGGAAACGGGGAAAGCAATTTTGCTGACAGGGCAAGTTATGGTAGAAACAATGGAGGCTCAACACCATCTTCTATCATGAATAATGTTCTTGATGGGGGTTTTGGGAATTTATATGGGGGCGACTCGTTTTATAAGGATCATGCTTGGCATCCATCTTCTCAAGAGCTTGAGGGTTCTTCCCTGTTTGGTTATGAACGTGAGATTGCACCTCGAGATGTTACATCTAACAATTCAGTTGGTTATATTGGGGGTTATGGAGGTATTCATTTTATAAGTCATCTCTACTGCTCTTCATTTATTCTTTTTCTTGCTCAAGTGTTCTATGGTCCAACAAATAAAGTAAAGGAAAAAAAAGGATTTTTTTGATACTTGTATGCTATTTTTACGGTCAATTGCCCTTAGCATGTATGGTATTATGATCGGTATATTCTAGTAATTCATATCCGTAGGTTTCCTATTCATGAGCGCCTTACTCCATTCTTTCATGAACTCAGGAATGGTCGGAAATTACTTCACTTTATCCTTGTTTATCATTCTATATATAAGCGTGCACACACACACATATATATATTAAAAATGGATAATTATATGCACACCCCTTATTTATTAGGTGATTACCACGAGCTCATGATGTTTCACAAATTACCTAAACGCCCCCTGTCAGACCTGGCAACTCAAAAGATAGAGAGTGAAATTGTAATCTATTTTATTGATAAGACGCACTTGTAATATGCTTTTACTGACGGGGGAAGTTATCGTAATTTCTCAAATCTCAGGATGTTTTTTGTAATTAGTCTCGGGGTGTCCATGTAATTTACCCTACAAAAAATTCATCTTGAGCTGTTGAACTTACTCACGATTTTATTACCATGCAGGAATTGCAGCCTAGGGAAATTGCTACATTGATGCCATGTAAGACTACTGCTGGCAAAATATAGACCATGATTTACAAATATTCCTTGCTGGAGATATTTCATCCTAGAAATTCACTAATTGATGTGCCTGTTCCAGAGAACAACCTCATTACCACGAGCAATTGCAAAAAATTTTTTGTGTAAGGTCTGAACTCGAGCTTTATGATATAGATTTTGTTTTATTATTTTGTTTGGGATGTGAAATTGGATTGTGGGATGTACTCAAAATCACACGTACATTATGATGCATCTTTGATGACACGGTGAGACATAAGAAGAAGTAACTATTCGGTTTTGTGTAGACACTTTTTTGTTATTCTTCTGCTGTAAGGTTAGTGAAGTTTCCCAGTTATTGTCGGGTTTCTTGTTTTAGTTATTGGGAGATGGAAAACACGATTTATGTACTTGGCTAAGCCACGATGTATTGATTTACTAAATTGAGGCGTTTTTCTCCATTGTTATTGTAGCTTATTCATCTTTGGTTTCATACTTTGTTCTGCATTATAGTGTTTTTGGACTCCACGGCTTCTGTAACTGGTTATTTTGTTCTTCTTATTGATTTTATGTGGTCTCCGTTTTTAAGTGAATCGGTTAATATATCATGAATATCAATCACCATTGACTTGCATAATAACATACCTTTTATTAGATATTGAAACTTCGTCAACTACTACTCGGTGTGCAGCTAAATTATGTGGTGTTCGAAAAACTCTTGCATTTGGATGAATGGATTTGGATTTCAAAAATGATCTCGAGAATTTATTTCAAATTACTCCAAAGTAATTGAATTTGAAATCTATAATAATAATAACAGAAAAAGATAGTTCAAAATGAGAAGATGATTTAAGTCTATTGTAATATAGGCGTTATCTAAACAAACACGATGAATTTATAGGACGAATTTGTATTCCTTTCATATCCTTCATTTGAGTTTTTCGCCATTCAAGTAATTTTTAGGGGGTTTTGAGATTCCAAGACTTAGTATAATTATAACATATTTTTATTAAGATATAAAGGGCTAACAAATATTCCCTGTGGGAAAATTCTGGCCCTCTTCTTGTTCGATCAAATCTAAGTATATTTCACAAAATGAGTGAATTACACTTGTTGTATTTTTTGTCACTCGCTTTGTAAAATACACTTGAATTCAGTCGAGTCGGGATTAGACTAGAATTTTCGCTTCGAGGAAATTGGAGAGATGAATACTAACCCATCCCAGCTGAAATGACAGACAAATTGGTTGAAAATTTGATGTCCATATATACACGAAGCAAAATTACTTCAATTTTTTGGCTAGGGAAGATGTGTTTCATACTCTCATTGATTGTCCTAAGGCGAAACTCGTTTGGGAACTTATCATCACTCCATCAGATTTCTCCCGGTTTTGGCATTTACGTAGGACTAATTGGCTCACCAATCTCTTCAATTCAGATTTTAACAACATTATTAGCCCGGATTGTAATTGGAAATCTTTCTTTCTTGCCACCTTATGGACCATCTGGCTTGCCAGAAATAACTTTGTTTTTAATAACAAACCTGAAAAACCAATGGAAATTGCATTCTCAATCAAGTTGTTAGTTAGGGACATGTCTATGGCTTTTGACTCTACAGATTGCCGGCTTCCCGGTAGTGATAGCGCTACTTGGATTCCTCCACCTCCAGGTTGGTTCAAATTGAATACGGATGGTAGTGTTTTTATGGAAAAAAAATCAGCTGCAGCTGGAGGCCTTATTAGAGATCATCAGGGTAGGTGGATTCAAGGATTCTCGGTTGGCTTGGGTTGCTTGACTATCAATACAGCTGAGTTATTGGGTATTAGGGAAGGCCTCAAAATGGCTTTGGATAGAAGATGCCAGAAATTGATTGTCGAAACAGACTCTAAGGTTGCTTGACGCCTTATCAAGGAGAGTGATACTCGGAAACACCCCCTCGGGTACATCATCGAGGATTGCAGGAACCTACTAATGAACCCATGGGAGATCGAGTTCGTTCATACTCGGCGAGAAGGCAACCATTGTGCTGATATTTTGGCTAAGGTTGGACATGAATCACTGCTGGAAATGAGGCTTTGGAATGACCCCCCCCCCCCCCCCCTATGAGCTACTAGACTTGCTGGAGTTGAAGTCTGCGAGTTTCTAGTTGTTAGGATGTGATTGTGTTGTTTTGTTTTGTGTTTTTGTGATGTTTTCTTTTCCTTATTCCACGTTTGTACTACCAAAAAAAAAAAAAATACTTCAATTTTTTGACCTTTTAGAGGGAAAAGTAAAAGGAAAATAATGTAACTACATTAACTTGACAAAGAAATCCTAGTTTAGAACAGGGCCCATTGTAGGGTGGGCTTCCAAATCATTATCGAATGGATCGGGTTGTCCAACTCGAAAATGGTTCGGATAAGATATGGACCACTGTATAACCCGAATTTCTTTTCATCCTAATTCTAATTTCCAGTTATAATTATTTCAAAAAATCATTTAAATTAGTTATTTAATTCACCAAATTCATGTAAGTAGAACTTTTTCCCCCTTTCCTCGCCTATTTCGGCATTTGTTTATTTAATAATCAACTTTGACACTTAATTACTTTTTCTACGGCACAAGTGCACAATAATGCATTTTTAAGGAAAGATCAATGCTAGACCAAGTGCCGGTCTTATTGTCTATATCTCTCAGTCTCACACGGTAAAATATATTGTGTGCGGTCTCCATAGAATTGTGTGAGAGAGATAGACACAAAATTCACATTCGAACCGTTAAACTTGATTTGTCATAGAATTATCCCGTTTTTAAGTATAAAAATAAAAAAAGAAAATATTATTATTGTTATTGAGAGAAGTAGCCAAATTCATCATCACATCAAAACATCCTCACATCGACGACTCCCCGACTGTAAATCAAAGCATATATATATATATATATATATATATATTTATATATCAAGACCTACTATTAAAGTAGACAAATACCAACACACACGAGAGATTTTAACCCGAAACCTCTTCGACGTAGCCTTTGTGCCATCGTTCCTACCACTTGGACAACACATTATTGCCATATTGGTGTACATCATAAAGTAGCATTTATAAAATTACAAGCAAAAGAAAAGGACAGAAAAAAGATGAAAAAAATAAAAGGATATGTAGACAAACCAAAAAAAAAAAATTAAAAATCTCAGCATTATCAAAAATTTCTAAAATCTTGAAGTCATTTACAATTTCCAGTACAATAACAGATTATTCTATGGCCCAACTAATTACAGTAAACCAAAGTAAATTATAAGCTACAATTTCAACATTTAACGGCAAAAAAAATCACAGTAAAAAGGGCTTTAAACTATTAACCCGGGTTTGTCGGGTTAACGTACTAAGGTACACCCCTCCCATTGTATTCAAAAAAAAAAAAGAAGGGCTTTAAAGAATTAAATTCCATCCATGAAAACAAAGTCATGAAGAACAGCACAAAACTTTTTTACTTTGTCCATTTTCAGCTGCTTCTTGTTTCTCATCAGCTTGTAAAACTACTGTTTTCCCATTTGCCATCCAGCCAGGGTCTTTTTGCTTGAGTTCTTGAGTTTGAATAACTTTCCTACTTAAAATGTTATAAATCTCTCTCACGACGGTCTGAAAAGCAGCGGAAACGTTTGAGGAATCTAAAGCTGAAGTTTCGATGAAGAAGAGACCTTGTGCCGCAGCCAAGGCTTTCCCTACTGCAGTTGTGACTTCGCGGGCATCTTTGAGGTCGGACTTGTTTCCCACTAATATCGTTACTACGTTCATGTCCAAGTAAGCTGTTAAAGCCAAAAACATTGTATATGTGAACCATCAAATTTGTTCCAGCAAGAGAAAAATACATCAATTACGTTACAAAAGATGAGAGTCAAATCATATATTCTCAGGGAATAATTACATGCACACCCTTTGAGGTGTTACAACTCACCAAAACACCAATAGCCATATATCCTGACAGCTCGAAAAATAAGGGTGCAATTGTAATTTGCTTGTTACTGACGAGAGGTGAAATTATATTATACTTTTACTGACAAGGGAAGTTATGTTAATTTCTCAAACCTCGATATATTTTTCGTAATTGAAATCTCATGAATGAAATGTCTATGTAATTTACCCCAAATATAAGCAACTCCAACAGATGATTTTGTATAGATTTCAGTTTTATGTAAAGAAAAATCCTAGTCTTAAGATGTGAGGTCATTCTTGAGTATCCTAACAGGAAAACAAACACATAAACAAATAGAAATGAAATATTTATCGCCACATTACTTACAACGGAGTTCATTGAGCCATCTGCCAATGCTCTCAAAGGTCTGACGCCTGCTGATGTCATAAATGAGAAGAGCTCCAACTGCACCTCTATAGTATGCCGATGTTACAGCCCTAAACCGCTCTTGCCCAGCCGTGTCCCATATCTGAGCCTTGATTTCCTTACCATTGATTTCAATCTTCTGTGTTTGAAATTCTACTCCAATCGTCGATTTTGAATTGGTGTAAAATCCGTCCCTAGCAAATCTAGCAAGCAAGTTTGATTTACCAACAGCTGAATCACCAATCAAAACAATCTTGAACAGGTAATCCTCGGTTTTCTCGTTCTCCGAGTAAAAGGCCATCTCTTTCACCCTTTCAATGTCACAATTAGAAAACCATCTTTTTTATGTATATATACTAACAAAAATGGGGACACTTGTGAATTGCTAAATGCTAAAGGCTATCACACTAAACGTTGTTTGAGATGAAGAGGCAGGAAGCTTCCAAGGCAGGTTAGGTATATGAAGAATAAAAGGCAGCACTCCAACACTTTGCACAAATGAGAAGAAAGGTATATTTGTGCATATAAAACGATGAAACGAGCCAATTCTTTGCTATGTTATCCTAAAATAGCAGCTTTCCTATTAGCCACTGCTGCAGGTAATGTTTTTGCTATTTCTAGATTCCTGTCTGGTCTTCCAGAAAACGTGAAGCTCAAGGCCCCTGCATCATCAAGCAAGCATTGAAAACGAAATATTCCACTGAACACGTTTATCTAAACAAATAAGTCATTTTTGAAAGTTATATTACCGAAAGAAGATTCTAAATTCATTCTTCGGTTGCCAGTTCAATCGGACTTTTTTCTAACTCAAAATAGGTGACCTAACGGCCGCGTTGTGGATGTTTGACATACATGAATACTCGTTTCTTTTTCCAAGAACTTATATTCTTACATATATTTTACCTGTTACATAGACATTTCTAAATCCTTACTCATACTAATGCTCTTTTCCAAGTTTGGCCCCTGCGCACTTCCCCTCCTCCTCAACTCAAACCTGAGGAAGCAGTTACGTAAAGTAGCAGCAATCACAGCTTGGCAACTCATGGTGAAGTCCATACGCTAAATATTTTCAAGAGAAAAAGAAAACAACACCAAAAGAAGACGCGATAGATGTCTACACATAAATGTTCATGTCAAAAGAATTCCAGGGAAATAAATGTGCAACCTCAAGAAAAGCCCCAGAAAATCTGCACAACAGTTACAGCAAAACGTAACACAGATAATTTTGGTGCGAACAGTTCTTTATAGAAATAAAAGATATTTCAGTAAAAACAAATGTACTTCAGCACTATCCCAGAGGCTCATTGCATTAATCATTCTGTTCACTACATGCCGATTGGTCAAGAAATTACTAATGCATGTAGTAAAAATGCATAGAACAACAATAAGGTACCGACATTTGGAATGTGCAATCACACAAACACTGATAACAAAAATAATTTGATGTAAAAATCTAGAGCCAAGAAACAGTTACGATAAAACTTTAATTCATGAATAACTGTGAAATGTTGGAGAAAATTCACGAAGGGAGGGATTAAAACTCATACATATAAATATTTCATCGATTCTAATTCCACGAGCAGAACATATAAATCGACATAACTATGTGACGAATATTTTAGCGACAACCATTTTTTCAAATAAAAGTGAAATTCAGTTAAAAAGTAGTCGTTAGAGCTCCACATGAATAATATCATCATCAACCCCACATCAATAATCTCATGGAAAAGTCTTACATGGTTATAGCTTCCCACAAAATTGTTGCTCACACCATTGTACAATAGTAAGTCATTAGACGTGTCTGAACACATCATGGTATTCGATAATTCGAAGCGAAAAGTGTGTATCTAGAACATCTTATACAGCTTTCAGTTCATCAGCACTGTCTCCACTCAAATTCTATATCCTGTTTACTGAAAACTCAAAGAAGAATATCGGATTATGAGTTTCAACTCTATCTATTAAAGAAGAAGCAATCAATTAGCTCCTTGATAATTGTTTGTAACCCAGCAAAATGAATATGGTTGAGTGACGAGCCAATTTACTCGATATTCGACTCGAAATCGTTCGTTAAAATCTTGTTTGAGCTCGGTACGTTAACATATCAAATCAAGTTTGAACAACCTTTTGTGAGTTCAATAGTTTGAAGTATGGCTCGATCTCGACTCGATTAATAAAAAGTGATAAAATATGTACAAAGAATCAAGTTACTCAAGCTCGACTCGTGTTTGGCTCAATAAAAGCTCGTTAATAATTCAAACATGCTTGATTAACAACTTGTTCGACTTGACTCGACTTGTTTACGCCCCTAATGAAAAAGCAATCATGTTGAACTTTAACATTTCGAAAACGATTTTCTCAAATATATTCAGCAACTCAGGCACATATAAGGGACACAAATTTCCATTAACAGAAAAGATGCATACATATCAAATTGCAAGAAAAATATATACATACAATGACAGGAAAAAGAAAATGAAACATACCCCTTAATCTTTTGTCCCTCAGAATTCTGTGATCAAATCAGAACAGTTACAGAAGCAAATCAAATCAATCTAATCTGTTCTGGTCACGAGAGATTGGAGGTTAGGTTTTCAAGATTTGATGAGAGAGAGAAAGAGAGAGAGAGCCTGAATTACAGTTTGAACACAGTAGAAACAAACGCAACTTCCCACAAAAAAAAAAAAATTAAAAAGAAAAGGGAAAATTACATGTCATCCCCTCATTATTGTGTAATTATCAAAAAGTTTTTTATCTTTGAAAATTACGGGCTGGTATTGTTTTCATTTTCAATTTTCAATTCCCAATTGAAAATTGTAGAAAAGTGAATTTTCAAACTTTCATTGATTTTTGTGTTAAAAATGAAAATATGTTTGGATGAATTATTTTGAGTTGTTATTTTATAAGTTGAAAATGAAAATATGTTTAGATGAATGTAATTTTGTGTGGATTTTTTTTACGAAAAGACGTGATGAGAATAAAAATACATTTGGATGAATAGTTTTTTTTAAAATATAAATATAATAAAAAATTATAAGATTGATTTGACATAAAGTAAATTTGATTTGTGATATAGTTAGTTATATATAAATATATATGCATAGGTATATGTATGTATAAAAGTTGTATGAATATATATAGTCATCCAAATTAAGTAGATATATAGATAGGAGAATAGGAGTGATTGGAGAATTGAATTGATGGGATGAGAGTAGGAATACATTGGAAACATGAATTGAGAAGAGATTTGTAGTTTTGATTTGAAAAATAAATTCCCCAAATTTCATGGAAAAATGAAGCTGATTCCAAATTTGTGCATGTGGATTTTTAATTTGTTTCTTATGTTTTGGGCTCAGGTTCTCAAAATATTGAGAATTAAGAATCAAGAGTAGGGGACAATAAGTTGGGCCAAACATGTTTTGGGTCTCAAAATAATTGAGAATTGGGATTTGGGTTTTGAAAACAAAACCATACAAGCCCGTAATTTACGGGTGATATTTGGGACTTTCGAGTTAGATTTTCAAGTGATTCCCACCATGCATGTATTAATACATGTGTGCACTGTGCAGGATCCATTAGGGATGACTACGGGGCGGGTATAGCAAGATTCAGGACCCACTTTGTTAAAAAATTTTAATACCCGGACCCGGTGGTCATTACCCGCCCCGGACTTGGCAGGTACACGGTGAGTCCGTGTCCTACCAGTTAGACCCGGTCGATTTTTATTTTTTTACTTTTTCTTAATTTGTTTTGCCTATTCTGTTCTCACAAACGCATTCAAAACAAATAAATAAGTAAATAACATCGAAATCGATGATTCAACATAAATACATCCACTACAAATCATCCGCTACTAGACAATGAGAAGTGGGTTTTGACTTTTGACTTTTGATTCTAATTAATTGACCTTCTTTTTTTTATCTAGTTAAGATTGTAAAGTAAGTTGCTATTGCAAATAACATTGTTTTGGATTAGATATATAAAATAAAAAAAATATTATGTTATTAACCGGGGCGGGTTCGGGTCTTGAATTTTGATACCCGGTCCCAGCCCCATTTTTTGGACTCATATCCCCCCAATCAGGGCGGGTCCAGGGTGGATACTCGTTAGACCCGACTCCATTGTCATCCCTAGGATCCATCATTATATATACATGTGCTGATAGAAATTATCTCAGCCTCTGAAGTCAAAGTCCCATAAGCTAACAAGTATGACCCATAAATTATCACAACTTTACTCATCAAGTCGTCCTTAAACGAAGATTATGATCTCATTTCCTGTCAGATTATAATTTAACACTACTAATACAAATATATTATAATTTCACCCTGATATGGGGTGTTGGTAATTTATTAAGAGTGAAGGGGATTTTAGTAATTACATAATAAGTAAGGGGTGTGAATGTAATTATTCCAAATGGCTAAATGGAAGAGACGGGCCAAAAACTTTTGCTCAAGTGACCTTTCCGGGCTACCAAGCTGCCAGTCCATATATAATTATAATTTATATGAGATTAGAGGAATTGTATATAAATCACACACAGCCATTGTGTGATCTGAAGTCTCCAAATAATAATAATCACCAGCAGTAACGTTAAAGTTAGAGTTGAAAAACGAATTAAAATAACTCGATATCTGATCTTGGTTGTACATTAAAAGTTTATTTGAGCTCGATTGGTTAACATAACAAAACAAGTTTAAACATTTATTTTTATTTTGTATATTTTGAAATTCGACTCGATTAATAAAAAATAATAAAAATATGTGTAAAAAAGTCAAGTTACTCGAGTTCGGCACGTTTAGTTCCACCAAAGCTCGTTCGAGCTAGATTTGATTAATAAGAAAAATTCAAAATAAATTTTTGAAAATTAATAATAATTCAGGGATAATGACATAAACTCATCCAAACTTTTTGGGCTTTTGCACTTTTGTAAATTAATTTTCTTTTTTTGCACTTTTTTATCTGAACTACACTGATTTTTACAAAATTTTATATTTTAGTATTTTTCGGTTTCATCACATGCATCACATGTGACTCTTTTAAGGATAAATATGATATATTATCAATTAAAACAACATTTTCTTGTGTTTTCACTATTTGGAATTGTACGATTCAAAAGATTATTTCAACTTAATAGGGTAAAAGTAGTGAATCACAAGAGCCATTAAATGTCATTTTTACCCTTAAAAGGGTCAATGCAATGTATGCAAAGAAATTCTGGCGAATATTCCGCCGGAAAATGCTAAAAGTATAAAATTTTGTAAGAACTCATGTACTTCAGAGAAAAAAGTATAAAAAATAAATAAGTTTAGATAAAATAGTGTAAAAATCAGTGTACTTCAATTATCACCGACGGGGACTAGGAAATTCTAAAAGATCACAACCGCCAGGGTCTTTTATCATTTTATGGACTCATATATAAACAATGGAGATTTATCGTGGACTCCCAAGTTTTAGGACTGAACAAAATTTGCACCAAAATATAGATATTAGTGGAGCCCAAGAGCCTATTTTTTACGCTAGCCCGTTGTCACAATCCTTTTAACTAATGAAGCAAATTTGATACAAACACCTAGATTTAATGGGGTGTGCCAAGCCCAATATGGAAAATATGTTTCTCTTGTTTATTGAATGATTGTGTTATTGCTTATTGAAACCTCCAAGCACCAACTAGGGAATTCAATTTTTTGTTATAATAAATTTTACGAAAACCAATTTTTTAATAATCAATTATACAATAGTTGGACCAAACTTACTCTCAATTAAAGTGCTGGTCTAGGTTAAAAAAGGACAAAGCCAAGCAGTTTTCCATTAAAAAATATAACGTAGTATATGCCACTCCAATGCCCAACACAAAACGATGTGTTGGTGCCACGTCAACAGGACATAATCATTATATTGATTTGGCATCATTGGACCCGAAAAAGAAATGCAGAGAAGATCAATTTGGATTTACTATTGCAGACCGTGCTACATTATAAGATACAACATCATTTTATAATAGAAGATCGCACGTGAGAAAGACCGTCTCGTATAAGGATTTCTACGTAACAATGATGTAACTACACCGACACTTTTTTCCGATCAAGTGATGCATGAGAACATGTTAGAGCCGTGCAAAGAACTGAAGAGGTATATAAAAATGGCCAGTCCAAGAAGCTAGACAAAGCTCACCGTCTCCTGCCAGCTAGTGCAATAATCACAAGAAAGAAAGAAAATTCCATATTTGCAAAACATGCAAGTTGGTTGGCCCATCACAATGTAGTTGGATCAACTTTACAACAAAGAATCACGGTTAGGGTCCCTACCCGTGCTTTTGTCTTAAACCCTACTCAAGCTGGTGGTTGAAGTGGGAAATTCGAACCTGAATCGGGCTCGGCAGAACCCAGACCAACAACAAGACGAGTGAATTACACTTTTCATATGATTGTTGTATGCTCCAAAGAAAGTAATTATTTGTTGCGATGTAAGTGTAATGATGCATGTAGTGTACTTAGTTGGGCTCGGCCAGAATCGGATTTAGATAAGAATTTTCGTAGTTAAGTAAAGAGATTAACTACAAGTAGAAAACCCTATATCGGGGTCGGTTTGATTGCAATCTATAAATAACATAGTAAGTATAATAGCACTCGTTTTGTGACTAATTACTTTATTTGATATGTAGATCATCTGACAAGCGTAATCCACTTTTCTCGTGATAATTTTGTATGATCAGTCGAGATTAGGGCTAAAGTTTTCCAACTAAGTATCTTGTTTATATATATATATATATATGACAAATATTCCTTTTAATGTAGTATCAGGGTATATGGATTGGAGTGCAAGCATAATTTATTAAGGATGTTAAACAAACAGCCGTTGAGGACAAAGATGATTGTTGACAAATCTGCAAGCTGGCCATCTCAGGGGGTCGGTCGTTTTCAAGAAATCATTGTTCAATTCCTTAAACAAACGGTCCAAATGAGGATTCTTTATTCAAAATTCATTGTCGTTTGCTCTGTTTACTTGAAGGATTTTGAGGGGGAAAGAATGATTTTTGGGCAAAAGAAAACAAAATTTTATGAAAGAATCATTTATCCACTTTTTCTAAAGTAAAATTGTTAAATTACTCAACCACTCTATACAATTCCATCAAAAAGAATTGCTATATACAGCCAACAGCAAGAATCAAGACAAAGAGCACAATTACACTACAAATCGGATCATACTTGGGGCTCCCGCGATCTGGGGTATATGCCATCACATACATATTTATACATAAGCGGATGAAGATCACCCGAGACCCCAGATCCCGGAGCCTCAAGTATCTACAAACCATCTAAAGAGCCAGATTATATGGAGTTGACGATGAAGCTTCAGGTCTTGGCTCTCTCAAGTACCCAAGAAGTGTTTCAGCCTGAAAAAAGCAAAAACAAAACCATTCAAGACAAAAATCAATTATTATTCTTCTAAATCATGCAAGACTAATACTAATACATCAATCAAGAGCAGTATTGTATTACTCAATGATTTGTGTCTATTTTCCTGATTTATGTTCTTGGTTCGTGTTCATTAAAAATTCATTTCGCATAAACACAATTAGAGTCCATCTACAATGTGACATGAATCAAATGCGTGCATACTAAAAAACCCGTGATTTTTGAGTGTGACAAGTTAAAATATAAACAAAAGGCGTTACTGCCCCTAACAACAAGTGCGAAATCACATTTGAACCCGAAGGATCTGCGTGATTTGGACAAATTGGGTTAGGTTTACGACCATACGACCTGACTCATCATAGACGTCGGATAGAACTTAGAAGAGAGTGGCATAATCTGATCTGAGAAGCTCCGATGCCAAATCATGAACAGGATCACGAACAAGGCAGACAGGACATTATAAGTATCCCCAGACCGAACTCAATATAACTTAGCATGAACCACGTTATACGTGATACCATAATATAGGCACGTAGACGGTTCGACCCTGATTGAGTGCCATCTATAATCAATATTTGCGTTCGTGTCAGACCTATTCGAGTTATCGAGTATTTGAGTTGGTTCGCGTTAACAGCGAAATTCAAGCTAAATCATAATGAAACCACAATTCATTTAAGCAAATATGACCAAAGAATCAAACCAAATTGCGTTCAAATAAACTGAAATTCAAGAACCAAAAAAAAAAATGCAGCATTGTATTGTACCAATACTGACCTTCTGCTTAGCTTTCACCGTTCCGGTCTGCGACAACGCCACCAATGGCGGAATAGCCCCTTCCCTCACAAGCAATCCCCTGTTTCCAACACTTTCCCCACACAACTGCAACAAAGTCAAAACTGCAAACTCCTTCCCTTTATCACTCCCATCCTCGATCGCCTCCACCAACGCAGCCATACCGCCTTCCTCCACCACCGCCTCCCGCCCAATCTCAATCGCAACCAAGCTACTCAACACCACCATAGCCTTCTCCGCCAATCCAGTCCCCTGCTCCGCCACAAGCTCCACCAACGGCCTTACCGCACCTGCATTCACCGCCCTCTCCTTGTTCAATCTCACCGAACACAGCTTGTAAAGCGTCGTTAGCGCGTCCTTCTTCCCTCGGTTCGATCCGTTCATCAACAACGCCACCAATGGCGGTATCGCACCGCAAGCACCGATCGAGAGCTTGTTCTCATCAACCAAAGCTAAACTCAACAACGCGCAAGCACTGTTTTGCTTCGATATCTCAGTACCTGTTTTCAATACATAAATTAGGGCTTTCACGGCGATTGCGTTCGTCATCAAGCTTTTGTTGCTTTCATGGAGAGAGAGATTAAGCAACGCCGTCACCGCGTGCTCCTGCGTCATCGCATCGGAGCAACGGAGAAGCGGAATTAGCGCCGGTACCGCACCAGATTCTCCGATCAAGGCACGATTATCGGCTCGATTCTTCGCCAACAGTCGTAATTTAGCCGCCGCCGATCTCTTCACGGCGATTGAAGACGATTTCAATCCGTCGATGCAGAGTTCAACAGTAGGCTGAAGATCTTCCGGCGAAATGCATTCAATAATCTCCGTCGAAAACGTTTCTCTCTCTAAACAAGGCTCCGCCGGCGATTGCGGATCGGAAAGATTCGCGAGTCGCCGGAGCTCGCCGGAGATGTCGCTGGAGCACGCCGAGATATCGCTGAAGGCGCGCGAGATGTCCAAAAAATCGCCGGCGTCGAACGACGGCGATATTTTGGGGGCGCTCGACGATTTATTGGCGAGTTCGCCGAGTCGAAGGTCGATGACTGAGTCGGTGAGATTTTCCGATACGTTGGGGGAGGTCTCGGGGAGTGGACCGGGGCGGTCGGAGTGGAATAGGTTGGACCGGATTGTGCGCATGGACCGGACCAAGCGGCGGCCGGTTTTTGACGACGGCGGCGGCGGAGTGTGGTGGTTGTAGTGGTAGTAAGGCTGCGTTTGGGGGTAGTGAGATGTAATGTTGGAATTGGAGTGAGAATCTTCTACTGAAACCATTATTGATAATATAACCAATATAGTGGAAACAAACACCACCTTTAAATTTGAGTAGTGTGTGGATTTGTGTGTGTTTTAAGCTTTTTTCAGAGAAGTTCCATGGCTGACAGTAGAGAGAGAAATAGCTAGCAGAGGGAGAAAACTGGGGATGGATTTATACAGAGGAGACAGATTTTATTTTTTTTTTATTTTTTTTAATTCAAAACGGAATACGGGGTGTAAATGAGTCGAGTTGAGCCGATCGAGTTATTATTTGAACTTGTTTGAATTATAATCAAGCTTCAAAATTATGTTTGAGTTTGTTTGATTGTTAATTGAGCCGACTCAAACGAGCTCGAACTTGGGTAGATTGACTTTTTTATACATGCTTTTATCAAATTTTACTAATTGAGCCAGTTTCAAAATTTATCAAAAACAAAGTTTGTTCAAATTTGATTTAATATGTTGACGAATTGAGCTCAAACAAGTTTTTAGCGCTCGACCTCGAGTATCGTGTAATTTAGTTTGTCTTTCAGCCCTAGTGATACTCAAAATATTTAATCTAGCCCGATAAATTCGAATTGATAATCATAATTACGAGTCATAAAAGACTCCATTTAGCTTCATAAAAGAGGGGAGATGCATAACTTATGACAGCCTGAATTTGAACTCAAGAACGGTTGCATAAAGTGGGAGGTAAATATCAGATATCACTATACCAACAAATATTGTTGACAAATTGAGCTCAAACGAGCTTTTAGCGCTCGATCTCAAGTATCGAATAGTTTGGTTTGTCTTTTAACCCTAATGATACTCTAAATATGTAATCTAACCCGATAAATTCGGATTGATAATTATAATTATGAGTCATAAAAGACTCTATTTAGCTTCATAAAAAAAGGGAGGAGCACAATTTATGGCAGCTTGAATTTGAACTCAAGAACTCTTACCGAATGTGGATATCATATATTACTGTACCAACATTATCTTGAACAAAGACAAATCTTATTTGAAGAAATATTTTTTCTCTATACTTTTCCCTTTTTGTTTTTTTAACAGGTCTTTATACTTTTCATTTGTCGATGGATAAAGGAGGTTTGTTTGGATTGAAAGATTTTATTTATTTTAACTAAATAAAGGTGAGTGGTATTCAATATCTAATCATTAAAAAAAATTATAATTAGCTAACAATTTTAATAAAATAGAAAAAAATCGAGCCAGTGATAGTAAAATTGAAGGAAATATCTTGTGGCCTCAGTTTTAACAGTAAAATCACGCCTCTACGTTGATTTGAAATATCTATTTTTTAGGGAAAACGGTAAGGATTGAAAATTTCTAAAGCTATGAATTAGAAATTCACCATATTTGTCTGCATTCAGAAACTATTTGATTGAAAGATATTGACCTCTCACTAATAATTAAAGACTCTTATATCAATATGTTTCCATTGTTGTGGATGAAGTAAAAAAAATTTCGTATTTATTCATGTTTGATTTGGATAGAATGATTTCTTAGAGGCATGAATCTCAAAAAAAAATAAAAATTCGATACATCATGAATCTCAAATTCATCGTATAAGTTTGTCGAAGTTGTGTTTGGATAGATTAAAATGACTGCCAATTGATTTGAAACAAGTGTAACTTGATATAATTCAAACGAGCTTATTTTGATAATTTTAGGTTACGTTGGATTTCAGTCATTTGACATTTATGTTAGCTATTTTCAAACGTGATAGCATGATTCAAATCAACTTAATTTAGAGTTGTTCGAGAAACCATTCTCCCAAATATCTCTTTTCAAATTCAATTTATTCAATCCGAACACAACACACCTCAATCTGCTAAATAATATATTTGATGAACATATATTGAGTGACTTAATGTTTTAAAAGATAAACGATCAAAGTACATAATCAAAATCATGATTATATATCTGGCATCCAACCACATAATATGTAGGGAGAATTACACACGTACCCCCTCATTTACTGTGTCATTATCAAAACTTTCCCTCATTTATTGGAAATTACCAACACACTCCTTCAAGGGGTTTATTTGTAAGGTTTATAGGAGTAAAGTTATAAGAATAGTTAAACGCACCGTGGGTGTAGTTGTAAGAAACCCTTAACATGAGGAGTCGTGTTGGTAATTTTAATAAGTGAGTGAAAGTTTTGATAATTGCACAATAAATAAGTGAATCTGTGTGTAATTTTTCGTATTAACATAGAATCGATAGTGTATTTATTCTACAGAAAATTCTAAGTCGAATTTGATTCCATGAATGTCAAAAGCTATTCACAAACTCATTGAATTGCACTTGGAGGGTGGGTCTAGCGGGTGGGGCAGGGACTTATGATGGGTTCGTTCCAAAGTGACAGGACAGAATTTGGGCTCATGGGCGGAGGCGTCTCGAGAATTTTGCCTGATGCGTGTATAAAGCGAGTTGGGCCCCTTTGTACTTCATTGCCACTCTTTTAAGCGGGATTAATTGGCACGGCACTTGAGGGCCCGTTACGGTTAGGGTGTTCACGGTTCAATTATTCACCCGAACTAAATAATCGAATCGAAGATCGAAAATTCGATTAGAATCGAATTGAATTCAACCGAAAAGTTTGATTTTAACCCAATCGAATTACGTTCGGGTTTTGGTTCGATTTCGGAGCGAACCAAATTGATGAACACCCCTAATTACGGTAGCAATACTTGTTTTAGTGGACAGTCGGCGTTGGCAAAACGTTGTCGTTGCCATCTGAATACAAAGTAATACAAGCAAATAAGTATTCTATATATTAACTGTACTACGACTTACAAGTACAGACTACAGCTAAGTACTGGCTCACGTCACGCATTTTAAGAGATTTCACACGTGCTGCTTAACTTGGAATTTGGCTTTTGGGAAGAAAAAAACAAAAGAATAAATAAATATTATACTGCTCCCCAGGTACAATTTGCTTATTTAATCAATATATATATATATATATATATATATAGTGTACATATTTAGAAGGACAAGTCCTTGAAGTAAGTCCAACTCCAACACTTGAATTTTTTGACACTGACACCTTAAGATCAATGATGATTAATTATTTTGGTTCAATTACTTTCTTTAGAAATACAAAAAAAAAAATTTGAAAGATATTACTGTTAGTGTTGTGATATGTCTCAAAATTTTAGACTCAGAACTAAGCATAATGTCCAAGATTAATCGGCATGTCTGCATCGAAACTTTCGAGAACAGGCCCAATAACTACACTCGTTTGGTATGCCTGGTGGACAAGGGATTGCCAGGGCGACGTAGGAGCTTCCCCGGTACAATACGATATAAATTTGGAAAAAAATTACTGAATAAGTTTTGGTAGCATTTTATGGTCTTTGTACTTTATGCCTCTTTTGTTAATAGTGAACCACGTAAATTACTGTGTGATTTAATCTTTTATGGATTTATTTCATGTTTGTTCATAACAATTAGAAATTGACTTCCTGTCTTCATTTTTTCCTTCTAACTTTTGTTTAGCAAGCTATCGTAAATATTGATCAATTTCAACTCGTACATTCTTCACCACAACATACAGATAAATAGATCTTTTACTCTTTGTTTGAGTAATATATATATATATATATATATATAAACAGAGAATACGAGTTCGATCAAAACCGTGTCATCAATAATTCAATCTTAAAATCACAAAAGTTTTTTGATTAAAATTCCACCAAATATGTCTTTCGAGTTGAAAATTATTCCCTACTATTTATTCTATGTTCATTATACTGTTCTTTAGAGTTAATTGAGTTCAGGCTTATATCCATACAAGGGATCCAAATGTTAAAAGTATCTCGGAGCTGAACCCAACCAGAGTTCCACCGGCACATCAGACAGCACTATTACACGAATACCACAATTTCTAATTTTTTAAAAAAAAAATGATGAAAAATAATAGTTAAATGACAATATTTCCTAGGCTTAACTAAGGCAGATATTATAATAATAATAATAATAATAATAATAATCATTATGATTATTATTATTATTATAATATAAATATTATAGCATTTATTTGTCCACAATTGATCAGAGTGATCGGAATAATCAAATATACCAACAAATTAGAAATTCACTGAACCAAATATGATATGACTAATCAACTCAACATTCTATGCACTTTTGCGACAATAAACTATTATTTAATTATATAATAATGTCAGTACTTAAATACATTTCCTCTGAAGTATTATTAATTTATAATTCAACTGCATAAATGCCAATTTATTTGTTTTTTTTGAGAAACATAAATGCCAATTTAAAAATGAATATTTAGTGCATTGTTGTTTTCAAATGTGACATGCTGAGTTGTTTACCTATTTAATTATATTTTTCTATGGCGGAGGGAAAATAATATTGCTGTCCATAATTAATACTAAGATTTTAGTGTCGATAAAACCAAAGCCAACATTATTTTACAACACATGTAGTCAATCAAAGGACGTATGTACGTAGTATTATTTAATGATAATTATCACGATCTTAACACTTGGTTGATCCGTACTACTAGTTGACTAACCTTGAAAATTAAATAATAATTAAAATGTAAAACGGTACTTTTTTTTGGGTCGATTTTGGAAAGATAGTACAGATCAGAAAAGAGGTGGGTCCCACTGATCATCGATTTCCTATTATTTCAAAACTTATAAACTCTTACAAAGTGTTTGATAATTTTTTTAGTAAAACAACTTATAAACTCTTAAATAAGATGTTAGGAGCTTATAAGCACTTAAAAAATAAGTAAGAGAATCTCAACTTATTTTTTAAGATCTGATAAGGTGAAGAACTTATAAGCACCAAAAATATCTTATAAGCATTAAGAACTTATAAGTTTTTTAAAATAATTTTAGCCAAACACCCTCTAAGTTTATTTTAAAGAGTTTATAAGCTTTTAATACTTATAAGATGTTTTTAAAACTTATAAACTTTCTATCTTATAAGCCGTTACAAAAATAAGTTGGTGTCTCCTTATTTTTTAACAACTTATAAGCTCATAACAACTTTTTGTTTTACCAAAAAATTTACCAAACATAATATAACAACTTATAAGCTATCAAACAGCTTATAAGATGTTTTAAAAAACTTATAAACTCAACCAAACACTCTCTAAAACAAATCTTGATGACACACTCGATGAACATGCTTAATTATTACAAAAAATAGAAGTATAAATAAAAAATTAAATTTTAATTTTGTAATGTAAAAATTTCTGAAATTATATTTATTGCTTGAATTACCAAAGTCTAAATTTTTTACCTATGATTTAATGTTGATTATTAAAAGTACCTAGAAATTAGTTTTTTTAAAAAAGTTGTTTTAGGGGATTTAAGATTCATACCAAATGGATTGACATACCAAAGTAATTGCTCTAAAGTCTCTGAAATCAAAATGACCACGTCACAATTATCAACCCTCGTCGATTAAGTCAACAAAGGTAAGATAAAATCGATTAGGCAACAAAACCTTTTCTTTTTTCCTCTTAGGTTAACAAATAGACAACATAATGTGAAACACGAAGAACGTAATAATATTAGATGGTGATTTAATTCATCGCAAGTTATGATGTTCGGACACTCCAAAAAATTATTTCGTACAGTGTCGGTCAAGCACCGTGTTCATGTCCATCTATTGAGAGAAAGGAAAAAAACACACATGGACAGTCATTTTAGAACCGTGTCTGTGTACTATTTTTTTTAAGATTGACGTATCCTGTGCCCGTGCATCATAGATCACAAGACATAATTTCCACAAGAAATTATATACATTTTTGAGCTTTTAAGTTAATGGCATCTAGAGATTTTGTAGTATCTCATTAAATGGCTAATGGTTCTTTAAAATATATTAAATATGATATAATTACATTGTCCCTTGGTCGTGTGAGAGATTTGTGAAATTTAGCATTGATAAAAAAAAAGAGAGTATTAAATCATAAATCGTACTTGGGGAGGTTGTGCAGTACGTGGTAGTAAGATTACTATGGCTTTGTTTGGACGTGTTTTTATTTTATTTTCAACCGTTATTTTTTAAAATGTATGAGAGAACGTGTCTTTTTATTTTCGTATGAGAAAAATGAAAAAGTAGGTGTGTTTGGTTGTGTTTTTAAAAATTATTAAAATTTGTGAGTGTGATGTGTGAAATAATTGAAAAGTAATGATTAGATGAATAATATTGGATTTGATGTTGAATATTGATGAGAGACGAGAGAGAGAGGAGAGAGATGATGGTGATGAGTGGATGAGAGAGGAGAGAGAGAGAGAGAGAGAGAGAGAGAGAATGGTGAGAGGGGGATGTGAAAGAAAATGTGAGATAAGTGATGTGAAATGTAATTTTAGATAAATGATTGAAATTTCTCGGGAAAGTAAAAATAAGAATGAAAATAAGAATATTTTTAATTAAAAACAGTATAAAGTGTGTATTTTTATTTTCAGATAAAAATAAATAAAAAAATATAATGAAAACACAAACAAGCCTATGTAACATTGCTGAAAGCGTGTTAATAATGTCAATAATAACTTTGGTAATAAAGTATTAAAGTTTCAATAATTATCACACTGACCATCTGGCTTAATGCACCTACAAGGCGCATCATAGCCTAACTTTTTGAAATTGTAGGATACTAACCGTTGCACTTTCCACAAACTATAGCTCAGTTTTAATAGATGGTGATATGGGATAAACGCTCGAATCCTATTGGAGATACCATTTTGAAGAGGACTTTTCTTTACATAATTCCCTAACAATTAGATTTCTCTATCTAATCTTGTAATTGAAAAAAGAAAAGAAAAAAATAGTTGTGGGATAACCTCTCTCACATAGGAGCAAAGCACTAAAATGCCCCTATGTTTCACAATATTATTCAAATAGGATTAGGATCCCCGTGTTCTTCATTAGGATCGCTACCAGTATGATGTGCGACCCCTCAATAGCAATCGTAGGTCATGGCACATGTTATCATCGAATTAGCCAATAACAATGAATCTTATAAATAAAATTTTCATTTATTTCTATAGTACATCATATCGAACTCTATAGTCTATACATTTGATTTAAGCGTAAGAGGGGTAATCCATGGGATCTTTCAAAGTAGTTTATCAAGTTTTGAGATTTGAGGTTGGTACGTTTCTCAACAAACTAAAACTCGAGGTAGACTGTTCATCTAGAGTGATCTTGGTCGAGTGATGAGAGTCGGGTCAAATAGTACACATTCTTCCAAAACGTTAGTCTCCACCATTGGACATAGGTGCTTTTATGATGGATCGGGATCAATACAGACGACTTGACACACATTGTTGAATTATAGTTATTGATGTGTTTTTTATCATCATAGTCTTACCGTCCCCATTAATCCTCATCCATCATAGAATGACTTGGGTGATTTGAACTAAAAGTTTGTTATTTCAACGTCATGATGATTTAGGAATGAAGTGCATATTGTAGCTTAATTGTTGCTCCATTCTCTAGTGCGGGTTATACGTTTCCCTTTGATAGTGATCTTTAAGTTGTCAGGAAAATACTTTGGTGCACCCGGTGTAGACCCCACATGGGTGCACCCCACTCCCATAATAATATAATAAAATAATATATAAATTAATATTATATTATATATAATATTTTATTATCTATACTCTTTTATAAAGCACCAACCCCCTAGAGTAACTACTTTTGGTGTGTTTTGAAGTGTCATGACTAAATTACCCCCAATTTTAAAAGTATTTTTTAGATAATTCTTTTTCAATCTTCTCTCTCTTATATCACGTATTCTCAACTTCTCCTACATTCCCTCTCTCACCCACTCTCTCTCCTATGTCATATTTTCTTTTCTTTTTTCACCCAAATTTTTTAATACTTTGTTCAACTCATTTCTATTTATATACAATACCTCACATAAAATGCTGACATATTAATAATTTTTTTATTTACTCAGCACACGCATCGAGTGTGCCCACGCAATTAGTATATATTATGTGTGAGGGTGCACTCATGTGGTGTCCACACCGGGTGCACCAAAGTGTTTTCCAAGTTGTCAGTGTTACTCTTTTGCTTTCTTGATACTCCAACAAAATTTAATGATTTTGGTTGACAAATAGCAACTCCGAAAACTCATGGCTTATGTAAATGCGATAATTATGGATATGGATATTTGTTCAAAATGTTGATTTTGTAACAATTGGAAGAGGATTTTCCATCTCCAAAACGATCTAACGATACTCAAATATGATTCAAAATATGAGAGAATTATACATGTTACGTGATTAGTTACAATACAAATAAATTAATTTTGAATTTGCTCAAACTAGTTTCGAACTAGAATTTCCAGTCTGATTGTGACCCCTATATATTGTATCTTTATTCACTACTGTAAAAACAACAAATAAAAGTATTTGTTACATAAAGTTAGATATTTATAGTTACAAATCTGGATAAGGAAACGACATGACCCTATGATTCCTTGGGTTCTATATCCGATATAATTATAATCATTCATGTAACTTGAACTCATATGAATCTCATTACACAGATGATCAGGTCCAGTTAGATTCGAACTACAGAGTTCAAGCTTTATTTAAGCAAAATTACAAATCTTACAAATGTTGGAAAACAAGGAATTAATACATTGAATTTGCAATTTCCCTATTTATTAGTTTCACAGATACTATGGCCGCAGATAAGAACATGAACAAGTAGATATAACATTGCTCTAACAATGCTCTTTAATATCACAACAGTAAACATCATAATACTTTCAGAAGAATAACAAGTAACCTTAACTCGCGAGATGATTTATCTATTTCTCATCAAGAGTTACCTCATTCGGACTGTTGCAATGCCTCAATAAACGCATCCTTTATACGAGGATTTGAAGCCGCTATTCGCTGAGATGTGATATCAAAATCCTTACCCGATCTGTCACAAAAGAAACATCATGTTTTTCCTTTTGGTAAATTATGAACGCCTCTTCGGTCAGACCTTAACTACAAAAAACATCCGACTGGACTCCTGTAGTGAAAGCATATAACAATTTCATTCCCTTTCAGTAAAAACAGATTGCATTCCACCCTCTGTTTTTTGAGTTGTACTTGTCAGTACCTAACAAGGGGCGTCTTGGTAATTTGTAAAATCTCAGGTGGTTCGTGCTCATTACTCAATAAGGAAGGGGTTATGCAGGTTATTATCCCCTTATTTTTTACAAATTAACACATATATGCCTTCTTTTTCACAACATGAGAAGAGGGGAAAAAGAAAATGAATCATTTTTTCCTTCCAAAGCTTGAGGAGATTTTACTTACGGATCGAATACAAGTCCTCCAGCTTCGTTTACGATAACAGCAGCAGCTGCTACATCCCTGAACGTATTATTGTTACCCAATGTTAAACAATTTATTGGATTGATCCAATCAATTTTGTTTTTTTTTTTGGTAAAAGATCTTTACCAAGGGCCTCCAAAGCCAAGTGAATAGAACAAATCAAGCCTCCCACATGCTATCCCACATAGACCTAATGCAGAGGAGCCAATCATCCGAAGGGACCGAACCTGATCGAGTAAAAAACATACTCTTAGCTAATCTTTACTATGAAAAGTAAAAAATTGAAAGAAATGATGGAAATCATTGTTATGAGACCACAACTAAGTTACCTTGAAGAGTAGGCTATTGATCTTATTTGTAGTGGCATCCACAGTCGACTTGTCACGCTTTGTACCCGTCTGCCGTTTCAGTTAAAAGGAAACGCAATTAGCTTCTGAATGTATGATTAGAACAATAATTTTCTAAATTTGCAACTTCGACTGCAAGACTAAGTTCTATAACTTCATATTGAGAGTAGTGCATATAGATATATATGTATATATATTTGTGTTAAATAGGTGAATACGTATTGGTCAATATATTTAGAAGAGTACCCCTGTGGCAAGAAGGGAGTTCACAAGCTCGGTTTGGGAAGATGCTGCATATTCCAAAAATATAGTAGGATTGATCTGACAAAACATAAGAATGTGCAACAAAATATCTATCAAATGAAGGAGTAACTTACTTTTGATGGATTTTCCATTGAGAAAAGCACCTTTTCCACGAATCGCAGTAAAAAGCTACATAATGAAAGCCGATGTTTATAATATATACAACAACAAAACTCTCCAGAAACAACTATGATATGTATAGAAATCATTTAAAAGGAAGTTGGAACTTGTCATCACTTGATTTGCTAGTCAGACGTTTGATCATTGGTACATGTCATTTTAGGGTATATCACACAGACATTTGAGAAATTACCGTGAGTTCACCTATCAGTAAAAGCATATTACAATTTCACCTTTTGTTTTTCGAGTTGCTAACAGGGATGTCTTGTCTTGGTAATTTGCGCAACCTCAAGGACCCGTGGTAACTACTGAATAAGTGATGGTATGCATGTAATTATCTCGTCATTTTATGAAGATAATAACCATCAATTTACTAAAATATTGTACTGAGCATAAGAAATAGAAAAGTTTCTGTTGTGAAACTCATCGTAAATAATACTTGGAACCTGAACTATGTTACCTCATCCATAATTGGATTGTAGACAACACCAACTGTTGGAATTCGTCCAACCGTGAGTCCAATTGATACACATACAAACGGGAATCTGTAACTTGTCACATATCAACACTTACACGCTCAGTGTGGATACTGAGAAACTTCTGTCACGGGAAACGAAACAAACATAAACACTTGCCCGTGCACAAAATTAGTCGTTCCATCAAGAGGATCAACGATCCAAGTTGGTTCATCGGTCAATTCTACGGGGGCACAAGCAGCAGAGCTTTCTTCCCCGATGAACTAATGTCAACAAAGATCCACATGAGAACCAGAAAATGTAGAAGCATAAAACTCGAAAATAAAATATTCAATAATAGAAAGCTAACCTTATGTTCAGGGTAATGTAGTTTAAGAAAATCAAATATGAGTTCTTCACACTTCTTATCAGTCTCCGTCACCAAATCTACCTACACAGAAAAAAAAACAGATTACTTAAGATGCCTCGCGTATATCAATTTTCATGATCAAATTTAGAAACATTAAAATGTGCACTTGCACTCGCGAACACACTTATTTGTGAAAATTCTGGCTCGGACAAGGTTTGGCCGAACGAATAGCTGATAAATTACACTTTTCATGTGAATGGAGAGTACTTAATCGTGCAATAATACTTGTCATGATATTAGTTGAGTTCGACCATACAGGGTATGACAAAGAGTTCTCAGACTTATTTGCTCACGAGTTTTTCGAAATTAATAAAATCATAATAAACCAACATTTTACCAGGCCTTTATGCTCCACCTGCTTTGTCTTGTAGAATCCAGAATGAATAATCTGTAAATCCAAAAAAGTTAAAAAAAAAAAGATTAATGAATATCAAAACTAACAGAATGTGGTGTAAAGCTGTTCCAATCTAAAATGGGTAAAACTTATTTTGGTACCCGAGTTTAGCCATTATATTTTTCTATAAAGACTATTATACCCCTACCTATTATTATGAAAATATCAAAGTATATATTGTAAATTAGAATTTCCATTTATGTTTTCTAATTATATTTTTTAAATTTATTGAATATGGCTTGATGTTTTTCCGAAATATATATTTTATGATTTTTATATGACAATGTTATTCTAAAGTGATAAATTTAAATTTTAAGTTAGCAATTACTTTTAACTTTAATTTAATGTAAAAAGAAAATATTATACACTTGTTATTTTGAATTTGTATGATAAGAATAAATTGTTATATGTTTAATTAAATAGCTACTTTATTCATGTATATATAAATGAGTATTTTTCTAAAAGTGTAAGAAAATTATATATTTTATCTAAGAGTATATACATTTATATATACATATATGTCCAAATTTTTTAGAATTAAAAATTATTTTTAGGTGGACATTGTGATTCTTTTTCTGAAAAGCACGGTATGGTATTAACTCCATAAAATAATATTGTAAACAAGAGCAATAACTGCTAATTAGCGGGGGTAAATTAAGAACAAAGCACTAAAGTTAAACAGTATACAACCTTATTGCCATCAAATCTAATAAGATAAACTAAAACAGAATAAAATGGGTAAACAGGAGTTTGATATCATAAACTAATAAGACAATCTCGAAAAAACTCTTGGTTGGCTAAATGATTTTTTTTTTTATCAATCTCGTGACATTTCTAGAAATCTACTCATTTAAATATCTTACACTTTCGGAAATCTACCCATTTAAATATCTTACACTTTTGGAAATCTACTCATTTATATATACATATATAAAATAACTATTTAAGTAAAAGTATAACAATTTATTATTATCATATAAATTCAAAATAACAAGGGTACAATATTTTTTTCCTACATTAAATTAAAGTTAAAATTATTTGCTAACTTAAATGTATCACTATAGAATAAACTTACCTTATAAAAATCATAAAATACAAACTTCGGGAAACATCAAGTCATATTCAATAAATTTAAAAATTACAATTAGAAAACATAAATGCACGTTCTAATTTACAATACATTCTTTTATATTTTCATAATAAAGATTAGGGGTATAATAGTGTTTAAGAAAAAGTATAATGAAGAAATAGATGGAAATCATTCTTGAGGCACCAATTTGACAATTATGGTAGAGGTTGGGTACCAATTGAGTCATTTGTGAACATTCAGGTATCAATATGATGTTAATGGCGAAACTCGGGTACCAAAATAATTTTAACCCAATCTAAAATGCATGAATACAACAAGAGTGAATTAAATAGACACCCCTTCAGTAGTGCTAATTACCAAACCACCCTGACTTTTGATAAATTACAACAAGACCTAATAAGGGGTCTATTCGTAAAGTTTACAGGGGTGAAATTGTAAGAATTTTTAAATACATATAAGAGGTGTAACTGTAAGAATGCCTTAACATGAAAGAACTTTTATGTAATTTCGAAAAGATCAAGAACTTTTATGTAATTTCGAAAAGATCAAGAAATTTTTAGTAATTTATCATAACAAAGGAGGTCAATAGTAAGGTCAAGGCACTTTAAAGAGTAATTGGAAGAATGCCTTAATATGAGATAATATGAGAGGGCCTTTATTCAAAAAGGTCAAGGATTTTCAATAATTGATCATAGCTCACTAGTAAGGTTAAGGCGTAATTTTGAAAAGTTGAAGGGATTTTAATCAAAAGCTACCTCCCCAGCTCTCTTAGCAGCTTCCACTGCCGTGGCCAATAAATCCTCCACCGTACCTGAAAAATCCACGAATCCCATTAATAAAAAAACCACCAACTCCAATCATATAAAAACACACACACACACACACACACACACACATATATATATATATATATATATTCAAACTATATGTATTTCTGCATGTGTGTGCTTATGAGTGAATTTTAAGAAGAAAGGTAGATGGAGACTTGCCTTTTTGTGCCATTTTTGTTCCCTTGCAAATTGGGAGATCAGATTAGGAGAAAGAAGATTTAGCAAAAACAATATTTGGAGAAATATGATGGCATAAGTATTTGCTTAGATATTTAGCAAAAAAAACAAAAAAGTATTTGCTTAGATTTCTACTTACACGTGGCACATGAAGTGGAAAGAAAAGGATAGAAACTAATGAAAACATATCATTTGTGCCATAAATGACCACGGATTTACACGTATTCACATACTATTCCTTTACCGACTCATTTAACGGAGCCAATTAGATCAGACAGAAGTAATTAAGGCACGTATCAATAGTCATAAATTATTGGTCAAATAAAGAATATGTTTAAATATGCGCAATTTTTTAGTTTCTTTTAGGAAAAAATCAGCTTTTTTTTTTCTTTTTCTTTTTTGGAAATATGGGCTTTGCGAGCAATAAAGGATGTGATGGGCTGATGGGTTATGTAGACTGATTGGGAGAAAGACGAAGAAACGAGGTCTAAATGCAAAGCAAGCAGGGGTGACACCCGAATGTTAGGCATGACAAAGTTCGGACGTGCCATGCAGAAGCCACCCAGATTTTGGAGTTACGTCATGCCCCAACCTGAGACAAGCCAAAGTTCGAGCGTGATAAGCAGGAGGTTGGGATTTGCTGACGCTGCCCGACGTCCGAGCATGGAGGTTGGTGACGTTCGAACGTCGGGCCTGACGAGTTTAATCTTGGGCACTAAGTTAATGCGTTTTGACGGTTTCTTTGACTAGGTTTGAGTTGGGACTTATTTTCTAATGTGTTTTGAAGACTCCTAAGACTTGATCGCACCCAAGTGGATTTCACATAAAAGAATACTAATCATGTGACAAGTGTAATATGTTCACCTTATGAAATATATTTAGGTGCGACCAAATCAGGGAGCGGACTAAAACTTTCCAACTAACACTTGCTTTGTCATTTTGTTAGAATATATATTAATCAAATCTATATATAATAAAATAGAGCCCTTGAGGCTATCCAAATAAGCGCAAATGTGGATAGTTTAGTTGAAGTCAATTTTGCCACGTAAGTGATTATTAAATTTTTATTGAATTTAATAAATACAGTTATCTAACTTTATCTAAAATAATCAAATTTTCAAATTTCGATTATGTTGGTTTTTGAAAGATTGTCATAGTTGAAATTTAATTTAGAAAAGATTTAATAAATCCCAACTAACCAATTGAATCAGCCACTCAATCAACATTATGCATTAACTCCTCAAAGTATGCCTTGGTATTAGGTGGAAGTTGAGGAAAAAGACAAAGATAAATGGGAACAACGATCACATTCTTCCCTCCGATCCGAAGTTTCTATTTTCAAGTGTATTTACATTTCTTTTTCAAAAACAAAATTTATTATATGCTTGTATTTTTGCTTAAGATGAAGTATGAACTGTAAACTATCATTATCTGATTCATGCTTTTGCCTTTTTTGTTAGAAGGAGAAGACACGATTGGAAAAAGGAGATGCAACAATTAAAATTTCAAAGCCGCAAGTGTGGATGCATCTCATTCTACTGATTTTTATTTCATTTTCTAGGTCCATTTATTCTAAAATTTTTTTTTTTTTTTGGAAACCGTAAGCTGTATATTCCATTTCAAATCATTCACAACTACACCAGGCATACCCGGGCCATATCACGTCAAGTATTTACATTCAATTGGGCTCCAAATTTGCCCCACAAGTTCATCTACATTACTTCTACCAATAGAAAAAACGCCTCCTATTTCGTTCTATCCACAAAAAGTAAACAATTGCTGCATACACAACCCTCTTCTGACAACTCTTTTGTGTTTTACCTGTACAAACTTTCATGCCCCATTGGACATTCTCTTGCCAACAAACAGCTTTACAATTGAGCCCAACCTTTTTCCAACATTTCTTCATGACTTCCTTGGCAAACAGACACTGGAAAAACAGATGGTCTCGACTCTCGGGCTCTTGGTTGCATAACAAACAATTAACATCATTCATTGCTTTCCATATACTCAGCCTGTCACGAGTTTTTAGTTTGTTAAGGACAGCTAACCAAAGGAAGAATCTGTGCTTTGGTAATGAACCATTTCCCCACACTAACTTACTCCAAATCACCATGTCAAAGTGTTCCTTTCCATGTAAGTACGCTTGTTGGCTTGAGAATTTTCCAGCCTTCCATTGGTTTTGCACCACGTCTACAACATCTAAGAACTTTTCCTTAATTGCAATCAGACGTTTCCAGAACCAGGAATCTGAACTTTGATTGTACTACTCCAAAGAGCCGATTTCAAGTAATATGAGTGCACCCATCTAATCCACATGGCGTCCGATTTGGTTGCAATACTCCACACCTGCTTAAATATAGCAGCTGTATTCCACATACCCAAATCAATAATACCAAGCCCTCTTTCTTTTTTAGGCAAGCATAAGTCAACCCATTTCACAGAGGCCTGATACGGCCCCGTGGCACGACCACTCCATAAAAATGTCCGACACATCTTTTCTATCTCGTGCACAACTGTCAATGGTAAAGGAAAGATTTGGCTCCAATACATCTAGATCCCAAAGAGAACAACCTTGATCAGAAGCACCCTCCCCGCAAATGTCAAGAATTTCGCAGTCCATGTTGTGATTTTTCCTAGAATCCTTTCAATCAGGGGCTTGCAGTTTTGCACAGTTAAACTGGACGATATGAGGGAACCCCAAGATACCTCATAGGCATCTCCCCTTCAATGTATCCAGTAGCTACAAGAATCCGATGCTTCACCTCCTCCTGAACTCCTCCACAAAGAATTTGACTTTTATCTAAGTTGGCAATCAGCCCAGAAGCATTAGAAAAATGCTCAATCGTCTCTTTAATCTTCATGACTGAGCCTACATCACCTTTACAAAACATCATAAGATCGTCCGCAAAACATAGATTAATTAAGCCAACTTTCTTACATTTGGGGTGGAATTTGAATTGAGGATCCCTGTGCAAAAGCTTAAATGCTCGAGACACATAGTCCATCACCAATACAAAGAGATAAGGAGACATAGGGTCTCCTTGTCTCAATCCCCTCTGACCTTTGAAAAAACCAAACATAGCCCCCCTGCAGCAGGATTGAATAACTGGGAGAAGTAACACACATCATGATCAACTCTACAAAATCACTTGGAAACCCATATGCTATAAGAATATGCTCTAAGAATCCCCAATTCACTGTATCATACGCCTTTCTTATGTCCACCTTCATCACCATTCGAGCTGAGATCCCCTTTATTGTACCCTTTCACTAGCTCATGACACAATACAACATTGCCAACAATTGCCCTACCCTTTAATAACGCCCTGGGCTTGATAAACTAATTTGGGCAAGACCAATTTGAGCCTGTTGCATATCAATTAGATATGACCTTATATATCACTGTACAGCATGCTATAGGCCGATAGTCGCTGACACTCACTGGATTTTTACTTTTAGGGACAAGGTGCAGAAACTGTATGATTCACTTCCTTAAGAATTCTCATTTTTCGGAATCAATCATTACCCCTGATGAGATTTCATCCCCCACAATATGCCAAGTTTTCTTGTAAAAGTAAGAATTGTACCATCTGGCCCCGGACTCTTATCGTCTGAAATGTTAAAGAAACAATTCCGGATCTCCTCCTTTGTTATTGGTCGTCTCAAACATTCTACATCCTCTGCCTCCAGAATATACCCTTTGGCAATAACTGATTTTTGGATCTCAGTTGTGACTGGACTTGCACTCCCCAAGAGATCCCTGTAGAAGCTGATAATTTCATCCGGCACCTCCTGTGGGTTGTCAATCAGTTCCCCTCTCCTATTTTTAATTGCCAAAACACGACTATGTGACTTTCCTTTAAGTTTTGCAAAAAAATATTTTGTATTTTCATCATGAATTCCTAAAACACTTTGCTAGCCCTCTGTTCGAGTTCAAACCTCCACCTGACAACCCTCTCAATTATCCTATTGCTCCCTCCTG